>JAOXNN020000021.1:4774477-4797144 GCA_028571205.2 Hydropsyche betteni | reverse complement strand
TTACCCCAGGCGCTAAATAATCTCGCTGCACTACCACATTCACTTATATGAGTAAATCTGTACTGATTTTATTTTACGACAAAACCCAAAAATTCAGCACCATACTGAAAAAATCAGTAAGAATAGCCAACTTAATCTGTACTGATTTTATTTTACGACAAATCAGGACAAAACCCAAAAATTCAGTACCATACTGAAAAAATCAGTACGAACGGTCACCTTAGCTTACATCTTGTGCGCTCATGTCGTGTGCGCCCGGATCATTTGTGCAAACGTCCGAAAACCGTTCGAAAAGACAATTCATAAAATTGAGAATCGAAAACGCAATCTCAAATGCATGGCCGCCGAAAAGATAATGACGTGCCGTTTATTTGACGTTTCGGTGGGAGGCGGGTGCCGGTTATGACAGCAGCCGTGGGGCCCGGGGCGGCGGGGGCTGCGCCCCCCGTCGAGTCCAGGATTTCCCAGTTGGCCCTCGTGGTCGCAGCCCTCCACCTGTGCTGGTGCCCCTTCACCAAAGTCGAGGAGAGCCACGCACTGCAAGCCGCTCACGATTTGCTTTACCATCGTTTCAACCTTTCTCAGGTGCGCTTTTGTATATACGATTCGTGATAGTCTTGCGTTTTAGGGGCGTGAGTTATTTGTTGATGGGTTTGCGTTTTAACACTTTACCGGCTGGCTGTTGAAACTGGTGGACTTTTGCGCAAAATCGCCTTTTTCAGCGCAATCTACTAAAATCGTCATAACTTTTTTTTTTGTTTATAAATTTTCACAAAACTTTCAGATATTGTTCAATACGAATGTATTCGAATATTGATGAAAGTAAACGTACGTTTTTTCAATTAATTTAATAAAGAAATACATATGAATAATTATATAAAAAGTAATATTTAAAAAAAGTTGAAAACCACTGACGGTACTTAAATTCATTTTTTAGAAAAGTTTGTGGCTATTGGGTCCTAAGATTTTGGCATGTTAATACCGTGAGGGTAAACTATCATTCTACAAAATTTCATTCGATTCAGAGCTGTCAACCTCGTGCCCTCCCCTTGTTAGGTCTAATAAGTTACGCTAAATAAACACATGGATCAGATCATTTTACAAAAGTTGATATTAAAAAAAAATACGATGTTTTAAAATAATCGCTATCTCTTGAAAATAAAAAAAAGATGAATATATTTTATCATTGATTAATTTTTCATTATTTTGTTCTGCCATCTTTTGTCGAAATTTCGAAGTATAAACGGAGCGTAATCTACATTGACGAGCAAAGTCGGGTGTATTTGAGGACGCGACGTTCACATCCGCGGTCGTTTGTGCAAAAGAATTGGAGAACGCAACGTTAGCATCTGCAGTCAGTAAATTGGATTGAAATAAAGTGATATTGAGATTCTCAACACATTTCAAATTTTGTTAATAAATAATTTACGCAACTAAAATGCAGGATTTTCCAATTTATTTCATTAAACTAAATGATTCAGAAAAAAATTGAATTTGAATTTGATACATTTTCGTACGTTACAAGAATTGTACAAATTTTCTAATATTTTTTATATTTATAATTTGCAGTATGATCACCACGAATTTCCCGGAGTAGTCCCCAGAAGTTTTATTGGACCGTTGTTTTTGTCCATTTTGTCTTCGCCGGTAGTGTTTTTGATACAAATTTTCGATTGTAACAAGTTTTGGTCACAATATATAGGTAAATTTATTAAAATTAAATCACACAATAGTGAACTTGTATAATAATTTCATTTTTTTATATTCGCAGTAAGACTAGCGTTAGCGTTTTGTGTAATAGCATCATGGTGTCGACTGAGAGACAGTTTGGTGAAAATATTTGGATATTCATTCACCCTATGGTTCACCGTCGTAACGGTGACACAATATCATTTTATGTTTTATCTAAGCCGAACTTTGCCAAACATAATCGTGATGCCATTGGGTAAATATTTTATAACAATCATTTCTTGTGTAGAACGATTCATCAAAGTTTCACTTTTTCAGTTTTGTTGGCAATGGATTTTTGGATAAACGGAAAACACAACATGTTCATTTACACTTCCGGAGCAGCTATAATAATTTTTAGAGCCGAATTGGCCCTTTTACTTGGCCAGTTTCTACTTTACGATCTTTATCTGAAACGTATCACCGTTGTGAGGTGAACAAAATGAATCGCACACGTAAAAACTAAAATTTTAAACATGTTCGATACGTTAAATTTATTTTTTTCAGATTGTTGAAAACGATGGTACCTGCGGCAATTGTTTTGATCGCTTTGACTGTGGCCGTCGACTCGTTTTTCTGGCGTAGATTAACTTGGCCAGAAGCCGAAGTTTTCTGGTTCAATTCTGTCCTAAATAAAAGTTCAGAATGGGGGGTACGTTTTCAATATTGAGTTTACTTGTCGATAAAAATTTCATTTAAATAATGCATATTTTTTTATATTGATAAGACATCTCCGTTCTTGTGGTACTGGTATTCAGCTCTACCGAGAGGATTGGGTCCGAGTTTATTTTTGATACCGTTTGGAGTTTACTTCGATCGCAGAATAATAGCATTCGTCACACCGGCCGTAACGTTTGTTTCGATGTTTTCATTTTTGCCACACAAGGAGTTGCGTTTCGTCATATACGTTTTTCCGCTGTTGAACGTGGCCATAGCGTCGGCCTGCAATTACATGTACAATAATTGAATTTTATCAATTTACATAATATTCATATCAGTAAATAATGTATTACATTTTAATTTAGATGGGAACGTCGAAGCAAAACAGCATTATATCAGACTTTGGGCGTCGGAGTAATATTTTGCTTGATCGGCAATTCTTTGTTATCTTTAACATTTTTATCAGTAGCAACTACGAATTATCCTGGAGGGACTGCTATGTCCAGGTAAATAAAGTTTTATCCTATCGACGTTAATAATATAACAGTATGTTGTATAATATTTTATCTTTATAGGCTTCATCGTTTATTGAAGAATGAAACTTATGTGAATGTTCATATAGATAACTTGGCAGCTCAAACTGGCGTTACACGATTTACACAATTAAATGATAATTGGACTTATAGTAAAATAGAGTCTCTCGAACCAAACGAACTGCAAAAATATACCCATTTAATTTTAGAAGCTAAAAATAAATACTCACCGAATTTAAAACGATTCTTAGACACACATGTGATATTAGATTTTATCGATGGATTTTCTCATATATCTATAAATTATCAAACCATGCCTCCTTTTAGAATTAAAACGAGGCCTTCATTGTTTATATTAGAAAGACAGTCGTGGCGTGAAAATCCACTCGGCTTAAATCTGCCACCACTTAAGAATATATCTAGTTTCGATGATGAAGAGGAAGAAGTCTTTAATGAATCTATGGAAAATTTCGATATAGATGTTTCAAAGGAAGAAATGTCTGATACAGAAACTGTTATAGCTTCGATAGACGGACAACCCAATATAAAGCAGAACATTAAACAATTAATAGAAAAATATAAAGAAGATGACTTGCTAGAAGATGAATACTTGGAAAAACTAAGTAATTTGCGAGAAAATATGAGGAAAATCCACAGTGGAGGAAATGTCAATAATAAAAAACATGGAATGAAAAAACGATTATATTCAGAAAAAGAAAAATTAAATCTCGCTGCGTCCACTAAGCAAAAATTAAAAGATCTCATTGTTCAACATAAGAAAGATATTTTGAATAAAGAAAATATTAAGCTTCCGGACGAAACCACAAATTATATTTATGAGTACATGGATTCTTCAAACGATTCAGAAACTGAAAATGGTCCTAAAATTCCAGATTTAAATGAAATTGAAAATGATACAGTTGTCCCACCGGAAAAACCTGATTTAGAAAATGATTTAACGAGTTATTTGAAAAGTGCATCTTTCGACGATATTGTCGAAGAAGTAATTAAAAAAATTGAAAGTAAGTCAGATAGGACAAATGAGTTTGGTTTGAAAGATTTAGAAAACGATGA
The DNA here is from genome assembly GCA_028571205.2 of Hydropsyche betteni. Taxonomy (NCBI): domain Eukaryota; kingdom Metazoa; phylum Arthropoda; class Insecta; order Trichoptera; family Hydropsychidae; genus Hydropsyche; species Hydropsyche betteni. Next base: position 4,793,149 of record JAOXNN020000021.1, on the reverse strand, counting down.
AAAACGAAAGGCCATCAAACAAATAGTAGAAGAGATTTTATATGAAAAAATTAATTCGCAAAAATTCGGTTCAAATGAGGATGAAATACCTCAAGAATCTCAAACAGAAAATTTAAGAGAGGAAAATCGGAACTCTGATTTTGAAAGTACTGATACCGATGACGAATTCACAATATTCGATGATATTGATAAAACCAATGAAACTAATGCTTAATCGACTGAAAAACTTGACTAAACTTTGCTCATTTTTATATTTGTATATTAAAAAACTTGTACCACAGTGCCTTAAGATGTATATTCATATATAAAATTTAATTCATTGAAAAACTAAATACGAAAATCATATTGCACTTGCCTTGAGGCGAGATATTTTATAGCCACCCTCCAATTTGGAGGGAAAAAAATGCATAAATTTGTATATACTGCGTTTTTGTTTGTTGTTGATGAGTTTTATATGTTTTGTATATTTTGTAAGATAAATCCTGCAATAGTAACTCCCGTTATATCAATATTTCTAAAATACAATACTAGATATTGCTATGCATTTTTCACATTTTTCCTTTCGAGTAATAAGCTTTATTAAATTTCTTAATCAACAAACCCCGATTAAATTTAATGTTATTCATCCTAGTCAATTATTTTATTTATTTGAGACATTAAATTTAAGTAGTTCTAGTCATGGCTGATGTTTTTTTGTGTGAAAAACTATTTTAAAACGACAAAGCTGGGGGATTTATCGATTGTTAAGACATTTTAAACATTGTTTTTGTATTCATATTTGTTTAATAAAGAAAAAAAAACATTTAAAAATAAAGTTTATTCGAGCATCAAAGTAAACAGATCTTTTTGTATTTATTACTTTAACAAAAAGTATGCAATTGAAAAAAATAACAAATGTTTCGTATTTCCACGAAATACTATAAAAATTTGAACGAATTCAAGAAGTTTTTGACTTGAAAATTTTTCAAATAAAATTTAAGAAAAACAACTAATTTAGTAATTTTCAAAGTTACTGGTTAACAAGTAGCAACATTTCATAAAATGAAAAAATGCGGATGCATGAATTAGTTTTTAATTAATATTAATTATAGATTCCCGCCCCTGGCCAACACCGATCCATTTAACTGAAAATTAAACAAAACAGTTAATTATTTTCAAATCAAATATGAAACATAAAAAACAGAATAATGCGTACTAGGAATATTGAGATATTTTTCTATTCTTTCGATGTAAGTTCTCGCATTGCTCGGCAGCTTTTCGAAATCTCGAATATTCTCTGTATTGTCTTTCCACCCTGGCAATGTTTCATATATCACCTAAATAGAAAAAAAAATGAGTATTCGATAAAATTATATATTTTATGATAAATGTTACTATTAAACAAACCTCCACAGATGCCAATTCGGTAATAGTAGTAGGGAAATAAGGCAGCTGTCTTCCATGAAGCTTATATCCCACGCCGACTTTTATTTCATCAAACACGTCCAATATGTCGAGTTTGGTTACACATAAACTAAAAACGGAAAGTTCAACTATAAAAAATATCCCATTACTGCTATTTTAAAGTAAAAGAATCGCATCTAAAAAGTTTACATACGCTTAACATAATATTTCAAAACGTACCTTGTGTAGCCGTTGACCATTGCCGTGTATTTGACGACTGCGAGATCGAGCCATCCACACCTTCTTACACGTTTGGTTGTAACGCCAATTTCACGCCCTCTGGATTGAAGTAACTGACCGGTTGCCTGCAAATTTATAAATAAATATAACTAAAAATGTATTGCAATAAAGTACAGGTATTCCTCATTTAACATGATTTTGCTTTGACACGGCTCGTTTTGTCAAAAAAAATTTTTTTATATAAAATTCTATTTTACTGATTGTGAGTAATGTAAACCGATACAAAATACTGAAAATTATATATAAGATGCATCTATGTCTTTTACGACCGAAGAAAAACAATATGTTTGTAAAAATTTAGTTTATTGAAGTTTTTCTATGAAAGTCACCCGTTTTCAACTAATCGTTAATCCCAAGTAAAACGAAAAGTGATAATGAAAGCTCAGATACAATTTTTGCAAAAACTCACATTTCTAAAAAATCGATCTGCTATACAATTTTAAGACTCATTTAACACAATTTCGTTCTACACTGATCTAGCGGAACGAAATGAAGTACACCTGAAATACATATAATAAAACAATTCCACATACGTCGAACAATTCTGTGGGGAAAGGTCCATCACCGACTCGAGTGGTGTAAGCTTTGAATACACCAACGATATTTCCGATCAACTGAGGAGGAATACCTAAGCCAGTGCACACTCCGCCTATACAACAGTTTGACGATGTGACGTAAGGATAAGTTCCTAAAAAAAAGATCACATGTGAAAACAACTAAACTTTCATCATAAATAAAATAATATGATATCAGACTAACCAAAATCAATGTCTAACATGGCAGCATTGGCACCTTCAACTAATACTTTACTACCGGCAGCGAGAGCGGTGTGCAACATGCAAACCGTCTCCTGCACCAATGGACGAATTTTATCAGCAAATACTGCATATCGCGTAAGTTCACTATCTACATCTACTACTAAAGATGGACACATGCGTTGGTAGTGTTTTACGAGCGTTTGGAATCTGAAATTTTTACAAATAGTACTAGCATAGACCAAATAATCTATATAATATTCGAATTATGGTAAAGCAATAAAATGTGGGCTTTCTAATATGAATTGATTCTCGATATTAAAAGAAAAAACAGTAAAATTACTTTTCGGCAAACTGTCCATAGTCACCGAGGAGGTCAGCGACTCTCAAACCGATGCGGTTTGCTTTCGAAGCGTACGTTGGGCCAATACCTTTTTTAGTTGTGCCTATGGACTTTTGTCCCTTTTCAGCCTCTTGTAAACCGTCGACCTGAAAATAATCATTGAAATTAATAACAATTTTTGTCATGTAAAAGAAAATAATATACAAATACATACTTGTTGATGAAAATCAAACACAAGATGTGCTTTATCGGAAATAATTAAGCGTCCTTCCCAATCTTTCAGCCCTTTAGCTTCATTTTTTTCCAATTCTTCGAAAAGACCAGGCAAATGGACGACAACTCCATTACCTGATGATGATAACAACATACATTAGAAACCCTGGATATGAGAAAAAAAATCTATTTTGAATCATGTAAAACAATTCAAAATATTTATAATTAAATTTGAACAACATGCCCGTTTCACATTTGAAATTGCATAACATTAAAAATTGATTTATTATACACATACCGATAACAGATTTGCATTTCGGGCTGATGATACCACTGGGTAATAAATGGAAGTCATATTCGCTCCCATCGACCACCACAGTGTGACCGGCATTATTGCCTCCCTGAAACAATAATAAAAAATTAGATTATAAAAACAGATTCGGTAAGACATTTTCAATAACAGTTCTATGAGAATCATATATAGACATACATAGAAGAAAATTAATTAAACGACTAATATAATTTTCAATTGAGATCAATTTTATTTTTCTACGAATCTTAACTAATAATTGAGACGCTCGGCAGTAAATAGTGCTAAAGCAATATTTGTCACTTTTGGAGATATTAAGAAAAACGGTTTTCAAAAAACAGTTTACATGCATTTAGATGCAAATAAAACTAGGAATAACCAGACATACTGTGTTTCCCTGAAAATAAGACCTACTATGATTTTAATATAAGACCTACCCCGAAAATAAGACCTAGTGCAGTTATCGAGTGTAAAATAAATATAAGACCGGGTCTTATTTTCGGGAAAACACGGAAGTACTGTCATCTTTTGAGAGAATGTGGAATTATTTATTAATTTCTATAGTAAAAGTACTAATTTTTGTAGTAAATAAAAGAAACTTAATTTTATAATTTTGGCGCTTAGCCCTATTTACTGCTGAACGCCTCAATTAATAAATATCTTCTTGAAAGAAGTGCTTGATTTTCTATAACTTGCAATTGTGATGAATTTACTATTGTAAATAATAAAAGGAAAAATATACTCCGCATAACTAAATCTAAAACTCAAATAGAAACAGTAAATTAACAACATAAATGAAGATAATTAGACAGTTGTAGACATAACAACTGTTCATACAAAGCGACAAAAGATTTAGTAACGGCACATCATACAATTCTTAGATATCAGTTTCACACAAAATACAATTTACTCATTACAATAATTTAGCAAAATCATTACAAACAAGAACCCATCGTTCGCTCAATCGCAAAAACAAAATTCGACATTTACGACCATCTATCTTCCGAAGATTAACCATAATCAATTGATGTCTAGTTATTTTTTCAATCGGAACCGCATGCCACATTATTTATGGGCCGAATTAACCATTTAGCATCGAATACATGACAATGGACGGTATTTACATACGCCATCGGTTCTAACCGGTACACATACCGAGTCCACGGGACATAGATTCCCCGCTTAATCTGTTTTTAATACTGTATTTTATTTGTGGACCTCACGAACGGTGGCATCACGCGATTTATTCAACGACGATCGCGTTTTGCCCAAACTATGCTTATTTATATGGAAACGGGGCTCGGATTTGGATCGGCCCGTTGTCTTTTAGCTGCCCATATTCCGGGTGTATGTAAGTTTGACGTCAAATTGGATCTATTTCAGCTGCTCGTTTTGCATTCCTGAAAAATAAAAGCGGAGAATTGACTCATTTCTTCTTTTGAAGACGATTCTTGTATACAATGTCACATTCTCGATCGATTTGCATTGTGTACAATGAAGAGGCTATTAAAAGTTTTATTGCATACTACTTTTAATAATATTTTACGACAGTATTGTTACAAGACATGCGATTATTTCTGAACGAAAAAACAATTTGTATGATTCGCGTATTCGGCCGAATTATATATACGAATGCGTCATTTTGCTGAAGGATTTTTCACCGGCTGAAAATCAATACTGGGAAATTGGATGTTTATGAATCGTTAAATGGCCGATCGATTTGTTGTCGGAAAAAATTATCGGGAGGTTTTTATCTCGAGTTTTGAAAATTATGAGAACGTTTCGAAACTCGGAAATGCGAAGCGGTTGTTGGAATGAAAAAAATCAGATAAGCCACTTGTAAATAAGAGCGAAACGAAAACACTTCGTGTTAAATTCAATACGCGCAAAATAATACGTACCCACAATTTGAATCGATTCGAAACGCATAAACTTTTTTTTTACGGAGAAAATCGTAAAAATAGTATTGTAATTTCGAAAGCGACGTACAAATTTGATATTTTATTACCGAACGTAATCGTTCGATGTGTTGAAAGTTTACAATGGGATTCTGATAAGAAAAATAAACGTATTTCCCCATATAATCAAATTCTTTTACCTGTTATAATCAAACTTTTTTTCCTATATACATAATTTTCATCATCATCATCATCGATATTGACCCGTTAGTTATTCATTATAGAACAAAATATCTTCATCAAAAGTTAAAAAATAGGACCATAAGTGATTATCGCTAAAAAGGGTAATTCTGTATTTTAGATGTGTAAATTATTTATTGATTCGTAAATTATTGTTTTTTTCTATTTTAACGAATAAAAATGGAATAAAGGTGGTTATACTAAATTAAGTGTAATTTACGCATTGTAAGTTCGAAAATTATTTTTTTACGTTGGTACTTGTACAATTGTAGGAGATCAGTTTATACAATTCATTCTTGTTTAAAATATAGAAGTTTGCACATGCTAACAATTTGAACAGAAAAAAAGTATCTTCTGTACATGTGAAATTATGAACCCGAAATTCACAAAAATAAATTATACAAATACAAATCAGTCATTAGACAATTTACGCACCTAAAATGCAAAATCGCCCGAAAAAGTTCCAAAATTTACGCGCAACGAAAAAGGCGCGCAAACGCGCTCTCAAGACCAAAACGTAAACATCGAAAATGTTCTCCAACGGAAAATCTCCCAAAAACCGGGATTTTTTTTTTATAAAAAGCGTCACGACATTTGATCAGCTTCTGGTTAATAATATTACGCAACCCGACCGAGGTCTGGCAAAACGTCAAAACGTTTAACACATTGGCTGTCATACGCGCTTAACCGCGCAAATGCGATTTTATTAGCGCGAAAATGGAACGGCGGTCACAACTCGCTCTTTATCGTCCAGATTCGAAACGTGAAGCGCGAAAGCCTTATCGTCGTACAAACAAAAGTATTAAATCAAAAAAAAAAATCGCCCTCTACGTCCTCTCTTATGACATTGCAACAAAATTATTGTCGCAATCGAAAATAACACCATCGACGATGAGTTCTTATCTGCTATAATTGAATTGTAGCAATAATAAAAGTTACATACAAAAATTGATAACATAAAAAATAACGACGCCTCGTTCGATCGTACATGCGATACTATACATACACATCGCGAAAACGCGAAATCGATCGAACGTTGCGACTTTGATTCGCAACTTAATGCTGAAACGAGCCGAATTCGGAGTTTGCGCTGAAAAGTGGGCCAAAACGTGAAACGGCCTTTCGGCAGGTTAGGTTTTGGCGGGCATACGTTACGAAGGACGGGAGTCACCTGACAGCGGCAGACGATGTCGGCGTGCTGCGCCAGGAAGTCGGAGACTTTGCCCTTGCCCTCGTCGCCCCATTGCGCCCCCAGCACGACCGTGACGCGGCCCGGAGACACGGCGAAGCATCCGCCGCCGTTCGCGCTACCAGCACCAGCTTCGACCATCGTCGGATACGAACTGACAACGGAAGCGCGCCGCCCGACTATTTATACGAGGTGTTGCATAATTAGACGTGTTGTCGGGCGCGTTCGATATTCGGTGCGAGCTTTGTTTTTGGATAGTATTTAAATGGTCAGAATTTAAATACGATTTTGGTCAGAATTTTTGTCCCATTTATCAGAATTTATTTGACATTGTTCAGAATTTTTATCAAAAATGTCAGAATAAACACAGTAATCCCTCCTATAACGTCAAGATAGTTTTGACGTTATAAGGGGGAATTTAGGAAATCGATAAATTAAACATTTTCATTTTTCTTTTTTTCTGGATATTTTTTCGAATTAATTATTTCAAATACATTTGAAAAAATATTGAAAAATTTGAATTTAAATGCATTTGAAAAAAAAATGACGTTATAGGGGGGGGTTATTCTATTGAATGATCAGAATTTTAACTGAGTTTCTCAGAATTCATATTAAATGGTCAGAATTCTGACCGTTTCGTTATTAAATTCTGACCATTTATTATTTTATTCTGACAATTCATCATTTTATTCTGACCGTATTTGATTAAAATTCTGACCAAAACATGATTAAACCATTACCATTCCTTTACCATTAACCATTAAAATTCTGACCATTTAATTTTTTGCCCTTTTGTTTTTTGAATTTTTATAAGCGTGTTTCGTTTTTCGGAATTTGAGATGTGCGAATTATGCATTTTGGAGTGTTATTTTGTTTTTTTTTTTTTATCGGAAATTGTTAATCAGTATCATGAATGTGAACAATTTTTGGTAATGAATATGTGTCCGGTTAGGGTTTTCGAAATTTTTTTTCTTGATAAACCGACAACGCGTCATCCTTTATTTTTAAAACAAAGGTTATTCAATGTTTTATGTTAATTTTTAACGTAAACTAATTCACAACGGAAAAATCTCCAATCAGAATCTTATAAGAAAATATGGCGCTCTTTGTCGATTCCCAGACGTTTGCGTAAATGACGTTGGCGCACATTTTCAACAACTCGTTTAAATAACTGTTCATTTCCCCATTTTCATTGATATATAAAGCAGTGCTCTGCAACCGTTGTGCCGCTGCACAATTCAAAAGGGCTATGAAATGGACTTGAGTGTCGCGTGATTGATTTTATCGAAGTCATAATAATGATACTACAGTAGAAATCGTTTAATGCAAAAAATCGGTTAACAAGAAATAGTACATTGTAACTAACAAAATACTGTGTACGTATAGGTACTATAACGTCTAACAAAATTATTTTAACACAAAAAAAAAAAAAACATATTTTGGTCCTTTCAGTTTCGTGTTATGCATTTTCCACTTTGATTTTAAAATTTTGAAAATTTAAAATACTCGCACGCTTGCGTCTTGTGCGCTTACGTCTGGGAACCAATTATTGTTACAATAAAATATGGTGGTTTCTGACAGAATTCAACCTTTTTTCAGTAATGAAATTTATTTGGTTTTTATGCATAGAATTTAAACCTATAGTAAAACCTAGAATATTCGGACTAAACGGGAATTGAGTTGGTCCGGATTGCAAAAAATCCGGATAATCGAGACAATGAATAATATGATCAGCAATAAATGAATTACGGCCACAACCGTCATTCGCATTGTTGAACGATAGAGTGCAAGCGGGGAGGTTATTTTAAGTTCAAAGTGAAAAGTGTGAGATAAATGTCTGGAAATGACAAACCAAATTCTGATAATTTGTCTGAAAACGAAGCGAAAACGTCTAAAAATACTAATGGACTTCGGGCTCTCAGTGTGATCCTCACCACTGGAAATGTCAGTTTTACTGTGGCAAGATCTTTGCTTACAAACAATTCACAGTATTTCAAAGCTATGCTCGATGGGAATTTTAAAGAAGCTAACCAACGACAAATATTTTTACAAGTAATTATCAAATAATTTTACTGAATTATTTTTATTGTTAGATATAATAATAATATAATATAATCCATGATCATTATGTACAAATGTATTCCTAGATTAAATTTATTTACTCATTAAATGAAATCAAATTATTTATATTATTTCAGAGTATTACTGCTGACGCGATGGAATGTATTTTAAATTTTTTCAACTTCAATACGATTGAGATTCCAAATTTAGACGTTATAGGAGACTTATTTCACGCCGCCAACTATTTTGGCTTAGATTCTTTTTATCAAAGAGTTGAAAAACAATTAATACATTTCATAAAATATGATACGTGCTTTAGAATATTTCAAATATATAAAGAACATAAACTTTTGTTACTGGAACCCATAATCAAATCTTTCATTTTATACTCCTTCAACGAAATAAGTCACACTATTTGTGAAATCAACGATATTAACTTGTTATACTGGTATTTATCACATCAGAATTTAAATGTTGAAAATGAAATGGATGTATTTAATGCTGGATGCCAGTGGCTTATGAAACATTCAGAAAACAATGATGATATTCTTATAATTTTATGTTGCTTGGCTTATCATAAAATAGATAAAACCTCTCTCGAATTGATTCTTTCACATGGATTTGTCAAAAACAATGAAGTTGCACTTACTGTTCTGAAAGGCATAGTTTATATACATGAAACATATTCGTTGGAATCGTTTCTTACACATGAAAATGAACTTAGGGACCATTTCGGAAATGAAATATATGAAATAATACATGGATTATTATCGTGTAAAAAAAATAGGAATCCACCTGTAAAGCCATGCATTCTTAAAAGATCGAGTGAATCGATGGATATCATGACGTATGATTTTAATGAAAAGAAATTAGTACAATGTCTTCCTCTCCCGGGATATTCTTGGTGGGGACACAATATTGTATCATGGAGAGGCTTTACCGTATTTATGCTATTTGGAAAAATGAAAAGCAATGACACATGGAATTATGATATGCGACGCTACGATTGCTTAACAAAAACTTGGGAAGTTCTACCTTCGAAGATTCCATCTCCTAGACGTCATGCAACTGCGATCGTTCACGACGATCTTTTGTATGTAATCGGCGGTTTTGGAAAATTTAGAGTTATGCTAAACAGTGTACACGTTTATAACATCAACACAGGAAACTGGTCGACTCTGCCGGATCTTCCTGAATATAGCTCTTGCTTGGTGGCTAGTTTTCATAAAGGTCGATTGTTTGTGTCGGGAGTGTATTTTTATGTTTTGGAACAAGACCGTTGGCATAATTTGGGTGCACTTAAAACAAGGCACAGTTGTATTTTTTCTCATAATAATTATTTATTGTTCGCTAAAAAATGGGTAAAAGAATTATATTTTTGGGAAAACGACCTAGTTCATAACGAAATCAAAGATAATAAAATAATTAAAAAATGCCATTACAATGTAGCTGGAACAATAAAAATAGGTAAATCTAGATTGTCTAAAGTTAGTTTTTGTTCATTTCATGTTTTGATTTTTTGTTTTTTTGCAGGAAATGTCGTGTATATTTTTTCTGAAGGAGATAGTATCGATAATTCAATTGCTGTAGAAATGTGTACATTAGAAGACAATTTATCAGAAAACTTTACTGACACCACAGAATTATTATGGTCGGATAATGAAACTGATGGGGCTTATCATAGTTTGTCTGGTTGTTTTACTTTAGTCGATTTCAATGTGACTGATGACTTTATTAATAAATTCGGAGAGCGTTGGTTATAGTAACATTTACATAACCATTGTGAATACCGATGTACATGTGATAACACGGAAGCGAGGTGTGGGTTGCACAGTAATTGCTCTCAACAACGGTCCGGAAGAGAATGGAGTTAATGCGGTCCAGCATCCAGCAGGACCACTACTCCAGGATGGACACCCTAATATCGATGGCCATCCCTATCGGGGGATCAGTAGGAAAGGAAATTGTGAAACATAATGATATTTTAAGGATTATCAATATTTATTGGAATAGTTATTAAATTTCATGTGTCTTTTATCAAGAAAATTTATTTAAAATATTTGATATTGTGAAATTTTTATACAATTGGTACAAATAAAAAAGAATAAATATTACTTGTTTCAGTATTTTATTGTAATAAACATAATACTTTACATAGTAACTGACTTCTTAAAAACAAAATTTATCTTACAATTATATATATTATATGTACAACAGCTTATAATCAGCCAATATACTCATTTTTCAAAAGGTTCTCGATTACATGCATAAGACTTGATAAAATTTTTAATGAATTTTTTTTGCTTTAAAGAACTATTTTTTTTATTTATTAAATGGTGAATGTTGATAATTTCCCAAGTAAAAAATAAGTACATTGATGTCATAAAGTGAAATCGTTCAAATATTTCTATTTTCGATGCTTTTATTTTTAAAGTGTTGCTGAAAATAGATATATTTGTAGCCGTTTTTATGATCAACATTTTGGTAAGCTTCCTTCTGTTTATTTTACAATAAATATTCTTTCATACCTGACATTCAGTCTTTCAAATAGTGTTCATAATATAACAAACAATTTTAGTCAAGTATATGTATTTTAAAGAAAAAAATAGACTTTAGGTCGAAGAATTTAAAATTCTGTTTTTCCAAATTTATAGAGATTAAATATACATCACTGGGTATTAATCATGCGTTTAACATGACTTTCAATTTTTTTTTTTACTTGAATTTCAATTTTGTTCAATATTGTGAGACAACACAATTTTAATTTCATACTTTCTCGCTTTCTAAAGATTTTTCATTAATTTTCATTGCTTCAGCTAAGTCCTCTTTTTCTGATCTAGATAAAACGTACACTGGTGGCTCGTATGGAAGGAATCTCTCATTGAATGCTGTTACTTTGTTATTATTGTCTTTTCCCATTGACGAAACTTTTTTTCTGTATAACATGATTAGTACGCTCATTGTACTTATAATAAATGCAGATGTTGCTGCTAATACTATGATCGCTGTGTGGTATGTGGTCACTACAGAAACCTGAAACGATTTAAAATATTTTTAATTAAATTACTAATCACTGACTGGCATGAAAAGTAATAATGTAAATATTTACAGTAGATTCAGATAATATTTCTCTATGTTGGAGAGCAATTATTTTATTTTCTGCAATATTTTTAGTTTCTGATGGACTTAATTTATGCTGGAATCTTGATTTTTTTATGTCTGCAACCATTTTCATATCATCGAGTAATTCTTCGTTCAAGGAAAGTTCCTCTTGTTTGACCTAAATTGTGAAAATAAAATAAAATAACTAAACTCATATTTTAACATATTTGTACTCTACATTTTAAATACATACCAATTCTTCTAAATGATAGGCAACATCTACTTTATTACTTCCAATAACACTGAAGTGAATATATGTAACATCAGGTTCTTTTAGAATGTCGATTTCTTTATTTTTCAGAGTTGCTCCTAATTGACTAAGTTCGTTCAATATTTGTAATTTCATTTTATTTGCTATTTCGCTTGAAAATTCCCCGAAAAAACCAAGTGTTACATCAACTTCTTCAATAGGAGTTGGCACTATAAAATAATTAGAATTATTCGAATGTCTTTATAAATAAAATATTTATTAATATAAAAATATAAAATTTTCAACGTACAGCATATGCTATCTCCTTTTGTAAATGTCGATGTTCCTGGCAACTGATTACCAGCTTCATCCACACACCAACATTTAGCATTATTTGTTATACTTTCACATTGTGTTGGTGTGAATCTTCCGCTGGAGTCGCATGTAACTTCATATGATGCGGACGATCCTTTGAGTTGTTCTTGTGTAGATAAACAACGACTTTTCAAAACACGAGTATCTTGATTTGATGATGATGTTAATTGATTATTATTCATTGGTTCAATGTCATCAATAGTATCAAGAATGCTGTACGTAGTCATTTGACGAACAAGTTCTTCTAAAACTGATATAATTACCGGTTTATGTTTTTTTCTCTTAATGAATTTAAATCAAATGAATATTAATTACCATCATCTGTTGAGCCAGTCGATGGAGATGAATCCATCCTCCTCCTTGCTTGTCTAAAGTTGCATTCTGGTTGAGATCCTTTAATAATGGATCCTTTGAGGGGTTCGCCTTTACCGTTAACGCACCAACATACATCAACATGTGGCATGCACTGAATAGCTTCCCACTCTCCAGTATCTGATCTGCATTTAGGTGTGAATGTCTTTTTTTTATATCTTATGGCAGCTTTCTGATTTTTCTCTCTTAATCGTTCACATTGGCTTAATACTATAAATTAAATAATACTATATATAAGAATGCTAAGTTAATAAATAACATGTATTATTATTTATCAAGACAAACCTGGGCAAACCATTTGACAAATTTGTTCTGTTAGGAAATTATTATGATTTCCAGAACAACCTCCATACTTGAATTGTTGGCATTGATTTTTCTCTGGATTGAAATACCATCTTGTTAAATTAGTAGAACCAGCAGGTGAGTATCCACAAACTCCTTCGTCTTTTGGTTCAAAACAGACGGATCCTGCAAAAAATGTTAATAAAAAATTTGCATAAATAATAGTGATTATTTCCATTATTTTCTTAAAAGAAAATATACACAATCTTACTTGGTTTGGGACAACAAACAGGTGGATCATCTGTTGGTCCAGCAAGCGGTGATAGATGACATTTATGTGAGGAAGGACAAGGTGGTTCTGAAGGACCACAACGACGAGCTGGACCATCGCTTCCTCCTCCGCATGCGCTCAATTCACTTCCCCCAACACACATTGCAACCGGCGGACAAGGAGTCGTCACACATTGTACATCTGCATTGATATTGACGTTAGATTGTTATTCAGATTAAATTTAATAATTTGTGACTTTCTTTGCAGATACTCACTCACTACTTTGCAAATTTCACCCTCGTTAGGACATTTCATATCAGCACAAGGATCACGACATTCACAAGTGTTACACCCATTATTATCCAATACATATCCATGTTCACAATTCTTATCACATTTCATTAATGGGCACTCTGCAGGTTCTGAAATGGAATTCAATATAATTTTGCTTTCATTTCTAAAAGTAGATAAGTCCATACAATGAAATATGAATTTACTTTGACATTTTGGCTGATCAGGTTTTTTTGTTCGAGTTCCTGGTAATTCAGCTCCACTTTCATCCACGCACCAACAATAGCCAGCAGTATGATGGCATTGAACCATTTCATATCCTCCATCAGACTCTCGACATGCTGGGACATATAACTGTCTTGCGGGAATACCAGTTTCAGATGCTTTATGCAAAAGAATTGCCTGTAAAAAAGCAATGAGGTTTTATTGATATTTAATTTTTTTTTTCAATATACTTATATATATTTTTTTATACTTGTTGGTGTTGACATGCAGTTTTTAATAAAGGTTGAATACATTGGGTACCACAGCCATTACTACAACATCTCATAGATCCACCACATTGAACATCTGATTGACATTCATATTCACAAGATCCAGCCACACTTGGTACTAAATATGGACATTGACCAACTTTTTGCGGCAAACCTATAATATGATTTGATTTTATGTCTTGTTCAATACAGTAATAATAAATTTTCGAATATAAATACTCACAAGCTGGTACAGGCGGACAATAATCATTATCACAAGCGACATCCACCATTTGGCATTCTAGACCTTCACCGCAAGTTACATCTTGGCAAGGGTTTCGACATTGACACATCGGACATTGGGTTTCAGAACTTATTACAAAACCATAATCGCAACCCAAGCGACATGTTAATTCAAGGCATTCTGATGTTTCTCGTAATCTATTTCAAAAAAAAAATAATTCTTTACTTTTGTACAAATCAAAAAATCACATAAAAAACTAATTTTAAATGACTCACTGGATACAGTCTATAGAAGCATTGTTCTTTCCACGGGTTGATGGTATTTCTGTACCATAGTTATCGACACACCAACATTCTTTCATTCCTTTGACATCAGAACATTGTTGTGCTACAAAAGAACCATTACTGAAGCACTCAGGCGTAGGCAATGCCAATTTCATACCATCATGCGTTCCTTCCATTTTATCATTGAAGTCCCGAAGATATTCACACACTAAAATACATACACTTTGTAATTTCAAGATTATTCCATTATTTCTTACTAATCATTAATTTTTAACATACTTGATGGTGATCTATCCAAATCCAAATCATCTGTTTCTGAAACATCTGGATCGGCACATACTGATCCACAATTTGATGTTAAGCAACATTTTTGTTCTCCATTACATTCGCTATCAGTAACACAATTGAATGTATCGTTTTTGCCACACAAATCATTAACACTAAATGGACAAAATCCAGGTTTGACATCATAATCGTCATCTTCATCTTCTTCTTCCATCGTGTCGTCCGTTGGGCAACAAACAGCTTGTTCAGTTTTTGCAATTGATGTACATTGATGAGTTGAGGGGCATCCTGATTTTTCTTCGTCATCTTCGTTTGCATCACAATTTATAATATCTCCCGTTGTTTCATTTGTAAGAGGTGCATCATGTTCACAAGGATTCATATACGTTTGCTTTGGTCGACCTGATAAAATTGAGTATTGCGTTTAATATAGATCATTTTTAATTGATTAATTTCATGTTTGTACATATACTTACAAACTGGATAGCTTGGACAAAAATCTTCCTGACAAGATTGTTCTTTAGCTGGTATACATTCTTCACCATCTTTACAGGTGAAACTTTCACATGGATCATCACATTCACAAGTTGGACAGCCATCTTGACCTACGCGGAATCCATATTCACAAATTGATGCACAAATGTTTCTGTCACACAAAGTACCAGTCAAAGATCTTCCTACTGAACGACCTGGAGTAAAAAAAAATAGTTTTATATATTTTTTGAGAAAATACATATAGTCAGTTTCAAAATTATTTACCTTTATCTCCAACAAATCTTGAGCAACTCACTGTTGCCGCAGGTCCCATTGAACCTTTAGCTTTGTAACCAAATTTGTCGACACACCAACAAACAAGGCCATTTCTTGAACACTGTCTGGTTTCGAACATGCCATCTTTTTCAGAACACTGTGGTATATAACCACGACCAGCTCTCTCACTTATTGAAAGTGCTTCAGCCAAAGCTTTTTGTTGCAAGCATTCTAAATTGGAAGTAAATATTTTTAAATACACAAAAAGTTTCTAGAAAATTTGTAGTACTTACTAGCAATAAGCAATTTATACCAGTTAAATTTTCAGGGAACACGCAATGCTTTCCACAAGCGTCACTATGGCAGCACTTTTGCATTGAAGGACACTCCAAATCGTGAGCACATGGAGCATCACATTCCACGTCCATTGTACTATTTACATTGGCATTATTAGGACACATTCCTGGCTTTTGTATTTTCAGTGATGCTGGACAGCATACCCCATAATCATTTCCTAAGAACATTTGAATTTTTTATTAGTTTATATATCAAAATCATAAATATTGATCTAATAAATTCAATTGTTACCTCTTTGTACTAAACACTGATATAAAGGTGGACAATTTGGTTTTCCTGGATCTGTACCACATAAGAATGGTCTATGACTATCAGTTATCATCAAAGGTTCTCCCACTGGACAAATGTTTTCCAAACTTCGACCTCTCTTACCTAAATTCATAACAATGTTTTCAGAATAAAATTTAATTTTATAAATATTTTAAAATAAATGTATTTTTACATGTTGGAACAGGAGGACATGGTTGCCTCAAACAAGCTACTTCTTCCAACTGGCAAGTTAGTTGATTTGGACAACGAACATCTGAACATGGATCTTGACACTGGCACATAGGACAACCATCTCGGGCCACTTTGAAACCATGAGGACATAACATACGGCAAGTGTGTGCTGCACATGGAGCTGGTGCTGTTGTGAAATATCAAGAACATTATATTTTCTGAAAATGATTATTTATTTATATTTTTCAATATAAAATATGTACACACCAGAACAATTGACTAATCCTCTAGCTGGAGCTCTTGTTCCCGGCAGTTCGAAACCAGCTCCATCCACACACCAACAACTACCTACTATTTCATTGTCGCATTGTATGGGATCAAAATCTCCTTCTGGACTACAACGTGGTATTCTAACGGAACGTCCTTCAGGGCCTAGTGCTCTTGCCCGTCTAGTCGCAGCCATTTGAAGATGTTCACATCCTACATAAATAAAAATTTTCGATGGATGTTTCTTTATATTTCAAACACAACAAAAAATTGTATTTATTTACCAGTGAATAGTTGTTTAGAACAAATCTTTCCACATGGACTTTCACAGCACTTCATATCATCTCCGCATTCAGTATCTTCAACACATGTTGATCCTCCTTCTGGGCATATGCCCCATTTGTTTAAAGGTGGACATCTTCCAAGCCTCTCTGCATCTATAATATTTCTTAAATTTAGTATATGACCTTTAAATAATTTTAATATTAATTAAAATAATTCAAATATTTACTTGTAAATGAAACACATAAAAATAGTAGCGTAAATATTAGCATGGTTGCACGATTATGTTTTCCTTCCATAATTGCATTTGAGTCGTTTTCTGAAAATAAAAAAATAAACTGTTTTGAAAAGTATATTATTTTGTAACTCGAACATCATAATTATACGATACTATGCCGATAAAAGGAAGCCAATAATTCCATAAATTTGAGTTCATAAGTACTAAATATATTTCTAGGTGAACAACAATGTATTAGTCCACCTACTGACATCATTATTCATGATACATCTCTCATTAATATTCAATACAGGTTTTTATCACAACCAGTCGAATATATAAACACAGAAACCCATTAAATGTTGCACATTAACTCGTATTAATTGATTCGCAAAATAAAAACATCAAAATCCACCAATTCCAAACATGATTCGATCAACTTCGATTGGATCTTTGATATCACAATACAATTTTCGCATCTATTCATTTTAAAAATATCGCAGGTGATCTAAATATAATATTTGCAGATTTTCTCACTCAGCTAATTGTCGTTCTACGTAAATTTAAAATATTGTTAATTGTTAAAGGTCTGATACGTATCTTTCACTGAGGTTAAGCAATAAGTGACATGATTATTAGTAAATCGCTATGAATAATTTGATTTTGAGATTAGTATGTTTTGGTATGAATTAAAATTCGTTGAAAATAACTTTTTTCTCATTATTACGTATCGGACAAATACGAAAAACAGAAATACTCGAACTTTCCCTGATAGGTATCCCCTATATATAATAGCAGATTTCTGTGTGTTCGTTCGTTCGTTCGTTCGTTCGTTCGTCTGTCTGTGTGTGTCGATGACGCTCGCGAATATATTTTTTTTAATTTTCCGTGACTTTTAAATGAACGACCCGAACGGTACTGATGATGATGATGATGATGATGATGATGGTGATGATGGATAATGATGGATGATGGATGGATGATGATGGTTTTTTTTTTCCTTTTTTCAAATGAACAACCCGAACCACAACTGATGATGATGATGATGATGGTGATGATGATTTTTTTTTTCCTTTTTTCAAATGACGACCCGAGCCGCGACTTTTGATGATGATTATGATGATGATAATGATGATGATGACGATGATTATGATGGTTTATTTTTTCCTTTTTTCAAATGAACGACCCGAACCGCGACTTTTGATGATGATTTTATTTTTCCTTTTTTTAAATGAACGACCCGAACCGCGACTTTTGATGATGATGATGATGATGATAATGGTGATTATGATGATGATGATGATAATGGTGATTATGATGTTGATGATGATGATTTTTTTTCCTTCTTTCAAATGTATGACGGGTACACATTTCGAATTCACACAATCGGGTTTTCACATTTTATCGTTTTCCGTTTCTTAACAAAACCACAGCCGA
>JAOXNN020000021.1:4756900-4774282 GCA_028571205.2 Hydropsyche betteni | reverse complement strand
CATTTCGAGTTCACACAATCGGGTTTTCACATTTTATCGTTTTCCGTTTCTTAACAAAACCACAGCCGATGTTATTAGCATCGGGCCTATATACTAGTTATATTATATAACAAAAAGGTTTTTTTTCAAATGTTATATATTAGTTAGTCTGAAAGTGATATTCAATGAAAAAGAAATATATTGAAAAAAAAAATTATCATTTCTTATCTTAAATAATCTTTACATTTCAAATTATATTTTAGCCTGGAAAGAAAAAAAACAGGAGTAAAGTTTTCTTTGAAAACTTTGAAAGTGCCTTATATTTGAGTCACGTAATGGACGGGCCGAGTCCGACACGTGAAAGTATGCGACTCGTTTAGAAAACGCAGCCTTTTCGGATGAAGACGCACAACTTCGTGATGCACACTCGGGTCGTGAAGACCGTGATGATGATGATGACCATTCCGTCTGTTGATGATGGTGAAAAAAAGCTCATCGAAGACATGGCGCTTTCGCGATCACGCGTGACCATTCGGACGACAAATTAATTGTTTTTTTTTTGCAAACGTTTTAATGATTGGCGATTGATGATAAAATCGTTTTTGTATCGTTGATATTGAAAGAAATTTGTTTTGTTTAATTTGGATAATTTATGTGGAGCATGTTAGATAAGAAAATTTGCAAATGTTTAGATTATGATATTTTTGAAACAAATGGGGATATGTTAATTTCATGTCGTGCTTGTTTTACATAAACGGGGTTATCATAACACCGTTAATATTTTTACATATGTACTTCAGAATTATGTTATATTTACATAGCAATCAGTGTTTAATTACTGCAAATAAAATTATATAAGTAAACAATTATTTAAAAAAAAACGTATCAAAATCATCGCTACTTCCGTTAATGCAGAAATTAATTAAATTCTTCTGTCATTCAAAATTGTGGAAATTACACATTTACGTAACTCAAAGAATATTTATTTTAATTAAACTTCAACACAACAATGGATAGGTTTTTTGTGTTCAAAATTATCGTACATGATTATACACATAAAAAATACATTTTTTCAGCGATTTTCATACAAATAATAAAAAGACACATCGGTTACGATATTCATATGGAAAATTGTAGATTTCCTGTATTGTTCGGTTACAGTATTTCCATTGTTATCGGCGCACAATCAAACAATACATACCGAACTCGTAACGACGTTTCGACCAGTTTTTCCCGGGAAAAAAATGACATTACTTCAAATGCCATAATCTGAGAACCGTTTTCTTCTGCCTATTACATTTTCGCACACATCATGCTCGTTTGCACTCAATCATACCTTTTATGTGCGAACATAATTTTTATGAATAAACGAAAAGCGTTGAAGATCGAAAATGGCTTTTATGTTATCGCATACGATGCTGGTTATTGATTGATATGGGATTTTTTTTAAATTTGTTAATTTTGAATCGTAACCGTCAAATGGCGATAAGGAATCAAACTCGTTAACGACGCGTCCTCGTGTTTTGTATGAAATGTATCAAACTGGAACGAAAAAAGAAAGTTTGTCCGTTTTATTATTTCCTCCGATGCAAGGTCTTGCTTATATACGGATTTTATATGAACTCATTATGGTTGTTTTCAAAATTTAATTATAATATTGCATTGCTTTCGTATGAATTTCCTTGTTTTAATTTTGAAATGCGTTTTATTTTATTTTTTTTTATGTTATTCAATAGATATATTTGATTTGTATGCAATCAATAGCACTATTTATGAGTCGTATACAAAACTAAATCTATTCAACAGGATCAAAGCTTAAAACATATTCATTTTCTATAGACATTCTTCGAAAACACCAATAAAAAACACTTAAACATAATCGTCTCAAGTAAAAAAAACTTAATCCAATTGATGGTTATGTTCAATTTCTATGGACAAGACCTATGCACCATTGTATGCCTATTTGAAAAATTGAAAAGCCTCGCATTGAACGGCTCAAAAGAGCTCAATTGGTCTCCGTATTCGTAAGCGGGTCGCACGTGTTCAAATATAATACAAGACTCGTTACAATTGTTGCATTACAATTTTATTTTGTCGAAACGGACGTATATCCTTCGCCGTAACGCGCATTACAATAGGATTGAGCCAATACGATAAATGGATTATACTTTGTGAATTTTTGCAATGTTAAATCCACCGATCTGAAGTTAAACAGCATCGTCAGATTATGAACGGGTGAATTAAAATATTTATTGAGAGATGGTTAGTTAGAAATAAATAAAGATTGCAAAATGACCATAGTTTATTTAGGTATTGAAAAATATTAATTGAGAAGTTTGACTATAGAAGTCAAAGTGATTGATTTTGGTGCTATTTTCTAGTTGTTAATTAATGCGAGTTCCGAAAGAAATTTTTGCTAAATTACCAAATATATCGATAATAGAATTACTATACTATCATAATTAAATTTTAACTGTCTAGTCAATACAGACGAATACAAAAACGTAAAAACTTTTGTCCAAATCTATATAAACTCCACTTTATGACTATGATGGAAAACCGATCACAACAATTCCATACTAATAAGATTTCACTTAAGCCTTTGATCCAAGGACATCCACTCACGATAAAAACATTGAATTCGGATCACGATTTACTTAACCCAATTATAACAGTTTCGTTAAACACGAAAACGAAACTGACAGCATTTATACGCACCGTCGTTCTTTAAACATACGGCACCAATTAGCACTTAATGGTCCGATACACGCATGTGTATCAATATCGGTGCTATAATTCATTTTTTGAATTAGATTAGTCTATTATTTATGTTTTTTTTATGATTTTACGTTAATTAATAGCGATGAATGGCTTTGTGTCATATGAAAATTGAATGCGAACGCTTCACTTTCTCGATGTGAAATTTTGATTTTTTTTATTTCGTTCAATTAAATATTTTTTCTTCATTTGAAATGCAAATTTGTTTATATATATTATGTACATTTATATACTTTTAATACAGTAGAACATCTATTATCCGAGTCGTGAAATATTAGACTTTATAATTTATTTTTTTGATTATCAATTCAGTCTTCATCATCGTAATTACAGATATTTAGAATATGCGTTATGAAAATTGATTATAAAAAATAAACAAACACACCTAGCGTAAAGTTTTTGTACTAAATAAATAACAAAGATTGATTTGATGGAAAACTGAAAAAAAACTTTAAAATTATTAACAATAATATTTTTGGGTCCAGAATTCTGATAACTGAGGCTACTGGGTCTTTTTTATTCCAAGCTAGGTTAAGCTTCTGTAAATTCTCTATGGTTATTTTAATACTTATTTATAATTTCATTCATGTTATTAAAAAGAAAACGTATTGTATTACCACTAATATGCAATTTTGATATGTACCTACTATTAAAGCTCTGAAATGAGGTGCTTTAAAGGTGATTTAAGGTGTGTTTTTTATCTCATAAAAATTTTGTAGGTAATTTTTTTCCTTTTCTTAATTACCCACTATTCGAACTGTTTCAATCCTCATTTACCCTCATTACTGCATTTAAAATTTTATAATTGTACAAACGAGAAATTCGATCGTATCCAGAACCGAACATTGAAAAATTACACAATTTCCATAAGCCACAAGAAATAAACCTAAAAAGCATCATCAACACAAACAATCGTCCACTTTTCGAAATTTCACACATTTCATAGACAATAAAAATTTCGAAAATTCTCACACACAACATTCGACCCGAGCACCGCGTTCACGCACATCTTTCACAATTTCGCCCATTTCTTGCACCGAAACGACGACAAACGCGACCAATTAAACAATTTCAAGCTCACGATCCCCATATCATATTCGTTCACAATAGAAAGCCGGTGTTGATCGGTACCCGACCGGTTGGTCATCGCTGACTTGGACCATATTGCGTAGAAACCCAACGTGCATGACCACTTTCCAATGTTACGTGGGGCACACGTATACAAATATTTTTCTACGGTTTGTTTTCGTAAGCATGTGTACTACATTCGTATATATATATATATATTATTTTGACATTACTGCAGATATTGTATGGTGTTTTTTTTTGTCGATTTATTGACGTTTTGAAAGATCGATGGGTTATTCGGTCGACCGTTATGTCCGTCGGTGCAATGGTGGTTTTATTTTTTGTGTGTTTTGTAATGAATTTTTGATTTAAAATGTTGTTTAGTGGATTTGTACATCCTGTTTTGTAATGTTGTGGAAGTGTGCTTTACTTCAAGAGTCATTAAAATTGATGTATACGGAATCGGATCTGAAAAATTGTTTACTTTTTCTTTTGAAGTAAGTGTTTTTTTGTCATCGAGTCAAAGTAAAGTGATTCGTGCTAGATCAATTCAATAATATCTAAATAATTGTATAATTTTTCTTGTCCTGATCGAAAGGTAACGGTTTTGAAATATTATTTCATCGTTATTATAAAATCTTGTAACTAGATTTTGATTGAATTTAATACTAGTAATTAACATAAGAAACTTTGAATCGGAATTTTTCAACAATTCGTTTACATAAAATTTTCCCAACTCAATACGACTTTTATACAAAAATCAACCTTAATTATACAACTTAAACTTTCAACATCGAATAAATTATAATAGCTACTATACATTGGAAATTCTAATGCAATAGATCAATCATTACTATCACTAGGTATAATTTTTAAAACATTTCCATATATAAATATTATCAATATTCCATCTATTTTCATAGAAAAAATATTAGACACAATAGTTTATTGTTATCATTTATTTCACGCATTATTTCACAAAACAACAACTTACGTATTCTAATTGAAATTTTTAACATCTGTGAATCTTTATTGAATATATTTTATAATAACTAGATTGCAATCATGCTAAATGATTCATAAATATTATCACTTTCATACTTGACTTGTGTAAAAATTGAAAAATAACAGGTTATCTAATACTTTTTTCACTGTTGCGAATCCGAATCATCTCCATATAATTACATGTATTTTTTTTATTTTCAAATCATAATATCGTTACAGTTTCGTAAATGAAAGCCCACTTATAGCAGGCGACACGTATGGGTCAGTTAACGGAAAAAGGTTGTCGACTCGTTCCCGATTCAGTTCGTTTGAAGATCCGCTCTCGTATAACGTTGTTACGAAAAGCAGTTATTTGGCGTGCGATTTTCGTTCAAAATTCAAATCTGGATTAGAAATATCGCAAAACGCGATCTGCACAATTTGTTTTTCGTTTAGCGGGTCGTCAACCTTTTTTCGTTTACGAGGAAATCACTTTTGATTCGTACGTGGAAGCGTTGCGGAATGTCCGTTTGCGTAATTGAAATGGTGGTTTGAATTTAAAGTTTTTGCGAAATCGTCCGTTTTGGTAGTCATTAATTAGTGTCGTAGAATTTTGATGATGATTGGTGAAAATTGTTAGTGTTGGGTTTTGTTGATTAGTGTTACATGTCTAGATAATTTGAAGAATGTTTTGAAAAACTCGGAAATTTTTTGAATTAATTGATCGTGTTAAAAAATCAGGATTTATAAATCATATTTTTACATAATTTGATACAATTATGCAATCATTGTAAAATATTTCATATGGAAACAAATGAAAAATAATGGATTCTTATATCGATGTATAATATAAAATTTTATGATTTCTATTTTTTCAACAAACAACAATGCATAAAAACATCATTTTACGTACAAAATATACGTACGTAATAAACCAATCAATGAAACAAAGATTTATATAGGAAGACACGCTTGAACTATTGTTAAGAATTTCCATCATTAATTTTACTTAAGATTCGATCATATCACAATACAAATCAAACATTTCATGCGAAGATATTCAATTTTTGACACTTCAATGCTACTTTCGACAGCATGTAGTTTTAATGATAAACAAGCAACAAACTAAAAATTAAACAAACCTTTTGAAAATCTGAATGTATGCAAATTGATTACCTCATTGATCACATAACGGAATGCTCCCACGCGATATTAGAACGAAATGTCAGTACTTGGAATCACGACTTTCTTGAATGCAATTAATTTGCATATTCATTTCTATTATAATATAATATTTTTGAAGATCCTAACTTTTCCTTATAAACAAATTTGAGCAAAAAATGATGAGTCAAGGAGGTCCATCTTAGGGAGAAAGAAAAAATAATCAAATATTACATCACTCGTTAATTAAATGATGTAATATTAATATAAAATAATCTATATATTATAGAGATCATTCTTTTTATAAATACAATGCATCATCATATGAATCATTGAGTACATATTTGAAAATCTACACTTTTCATCGACATTTCAAGTCACTGTGACTAATTTGTTTTCATATCGAGACGTCAATCGACTTCTTGATTGGCTTTCTCGATTTCGCCTTTGGCTTCAACACTTGCGTTTTAATATTACTTCTAAAGAAACATACCAATTTCTCTTTTGAATGGACATATATAGTAAAAAAGCACACATCTGTTAATGGTTGTATTTTGTGATTCACATGCGATTTCCTTGCATGCTATTTAAAATATTTTTCTTTTTTCATTGTGCGTAATGAAAAATTGCATGATATCTTTAAACATTCTAATTACACTCGTTAATTTAAATCTCTATTAATAATTATTAATGTTCAAAATGCTTTGGATTCCTTAAATATTATATACTTAACCATCAACAATAGTTTACAATTGTACGCTTCGAGGAAAATTCTGAAATGTCATAATACGCAAAAGTCACCATTGTTTTTCGCCAGAAAATCACGGTTAAATGTGGCTTTTCACAATTCCATTTCGAATTTTTTTTTTTCGTTTTAGAAAATTGTGTGTGAACTGCTTGCGATAGGAAGGTATTGTTTCTCAACTTGCGCGAAACAAAGTCGTATCTTGAAGAGACAAAACGTTGAAAATTCGGGTAATTATCGTCGTTTTCTGTTTTGAGAATTAATAACTGTGTTCGTTGTGCTTTTTTTTTTTTTTAAAAAAATGACTTCGTTTTAAAATTCGTTATTGCCGTTCGAAACGAGACAATCTCTGGCCAAATCGCTTTTGCGGTTTCGAAAAAGACCGTTCAATTCTGAATTTATTTATATGAAGAATGATGATTTTTTTAATAAAAAAAATCTCCGAAAATTCTTAAAAATAACATAACTGTAATAATTATTTAAAAAAATTTGAATAAATTGTGAAACATTTAATTTTAAAATTATCATCTTTATAAAGAGCAATCAACAATATAACTTTATACAAAATTTCCGCAAAATTGTAAACAATTTAATGGTGTTTTAGCTCGTTCGAAAATGTTAACCTTTTGCGATGGAATTTCCCAAGGCGAACTGGTACAATCGTTCACTTATTAGAGAATGCGTTGAATTGTGAAATGTACAACATGTATGACACAGGGCAAATTCCATTTATATTTTCGTCTCTTATAAAAAGTTAAATTCATAGTGAAAATAATAATTTTCTTTAAAAAAAATTACATTGTCGATAATATTTTTCCTTCGAATTATTATTTCTATTTTATTATGGAAATTCAAAAATATGTATAATTTTTGTTTATATTCCAATGATCGTTCACTTTTGATTTAAACCAATATACATTTTCCATTAGTCTTTTTCCACATATGAAAATTATCAATGCACGAAATCTTCGCACGTTCGAATTTCCTTCACTTTATCATATTTAATTAATCGCTTTTGTGCATTAAACGAACCGCAAAGGTCACGTCCAGAATAAGACCTCTAAATTAAATGTACTTAAGTACATCGATGAGAGCACATTCATAATTTTCTCACTCCATTCGAGCCTTGACCTTTCCATTTGTATAATATTTTCCGTTAGAAAAAACATAACCCATTTACAATGGTTAAAGCGTGGCTAGGTTAGTTTGTGACTAGTATTTTTCTCGACGCGATCTATGCAAATGAACAACTTTCTTCAACATGTGCATTTACATATATACATTACAATATCGAAAAATTTGAATTTGCATACAATGGCGGTACGTTTCAGTTGTCAGTGCATGAAGGATATTTGTATACAATTAGTCTCTTTTTGTAATGTAATAACCAGAAAAATTCTATATTATAAAAAAGATGGTTGTGAATATATGAAATTCTGAGAAAGAAACTACCATTTCATGATAAAGATGTGTTAACGTGTCTAGATGATTACTCAAATGCATGCAATGGATCATTGTTTTATATTTGTAATGTTTTTTTATGGAAATATTTTCACACCAATGGTGTTACATATGAAATTGTGTATTGCAAGTAATTTAGATTGCTTATCTGATCAGATAAATCTATTTGTGCTTTAACTACATAATAATTGATATTGATCGAATATTTATCTAAAATATTTAAATTCAATTAAAACTTTAATGTATAAATTAATTTGTGCCATCAAACGCAAGCATGGGCCAAATCCGGTCTGCAGCGGTATTTACAACAATAAAAAAAATATTTAATCGAAATAAAAATTTAAATCATACGAAGCCATTGAAAAAAGAAATTAATAAATAACCTAAGTAAAAACAAGTTATGGAGTATGAAAATTAAAAGAGAATATCAACATATTTTTGGAAATGAAACAGAAAATAAACGATTTTCCTGAACTCAGACTTCTTGGCAAAACGGTTTTTGTTTTTCGATCAATATTCTGAATTATTTGTATGAGATAACTTTTAAATAACAAAGAAAAGAAATAATAGTTTAATATTTTTTACTAGATATGATTTTGGCCCGCTACGGCCCAAAAAAATTTCAATCCAGCCAACAATTGCCCACCCCTGGTCTATAAACGTTTCAAACGCATCCAAAATTTCTCCACGACACAAAATCTCCAAACGAAACCACATCCTTTCCATGGAAATGCATCGAAATGCATTCTTCCGCATAATGACCACGCTTTACGTTCGAAATAACGACTCTTGAGTCGTCCATTTGAATTATTCATGGTCTCCGAAGACACGCCTTCTTTTTGTGAGACGAATGTCATGATCCGGGACCATTTTTCATTCGTGTTGTCGCTTTTCGTATACGGATCTTCATTGTACGCTTCGAAGATGGATTGGAAAGTGGGACGGGTGTTTTTTGAATAGGGATGGATTAGTTGGAGGAATTTGTTTTGGTTTTGATGTTTTAAATGTATTTTCCTTATTATTTTGTTACATAATGAATGCTACGCGATTGATAGGTCAAGGAAAATTAATGACGTTATATGTAGAAAACGAAATCTTTTATTACGTATTATAAAAATTGGAAATAATATTGTTTTATTCAAAACATTCATAAAATATCATTTATAATCAAAGATCAAATTTTTTTCGACATCTCTTTTTTATCATTTCACATTAAATTTTATTTGTGAATATGAAAATTATATATATTTTATAATATGATTTAAATAATGAAACAAAGAGTTTCAAGCAACTATAATATTTAGTTTCGGAAGTTAAACGACGTTTGATCTGTATTAGGGATGCCATTACCGGTAAATGACTCGAATAACAGTTCAGTTCAGTGATTTACCGGTAAATTTTCAATATTTTACGGCAGATAAAAAATTGTGTTTCGAATATTTTCGAAGTGTTGCCATTTCTTAAAAGTACGGTTTTTTCGGAAAAGTATTTTTGGTCTACTGGTTTCTCCTGATTTTTGTTTAAAAAATACCGGATTATTAGAATTACGGTATATTTGGTATCCCTAGTCTGTAAAGTACTAGAAAGGATAATAATGTAAAATTTATCTGATACCAATTGTCGATGAAAGCTTTCAAAATTTTCCTATAAAATTCATTCTTTACGACTGCTGATATATTCTTTTTTTATTTAATAATTTTAATACGAAACAATTATATTGTACAATCGTTTTTAAAATATGATTCTCCAAAAATATCATAAAATATAAATAATTCAACTTTTACCCAAAAAAAAAATTCAAATTCTCAACATCGTCGGACAAGCTTCGTCGAACCCTACACAGACTTCATACACCGACGAATCATCAACGAATTTTCAAAAAAAACATCAAAATCATCGACTCCGATTCGAAACCCACACGAAATCAATCACCCGATTCCGGCTCGTCCACATTTCATAATAATGTATGCGCTCACATGTGCACAATGAGTTTTCTTCGCTTCGGAAAAAGCACGGTCCGCCATATCGTATCGAGTCCACGCTTATTCACGAAGGCTTTCTATCCGGAATGCGTTCTTGAGTCATCGACACGGCTCAGATGTGTACGGTGTCACGTGAATATATATATGCAAATCGAGCGATTTATGTCATCGATGTTAGTGTGTCGGTTTGTGCATCAAGTGCCCAGTGGATAATACGAACAATAAGGCTCGTCCGCTGTGAGATTGGATGCGATCATGTGATGCGTTGAGTAATGTGTGTTTGTAATGTAAGATTGGTCTAATATGTTTTCAAGGTTATGTTTGCGAATTGTTTGGAAAATTTGTTCGTTATAATTTACTTAGATCTTCAGATGGATCGACGTGTTACGTTATTTGCTGAATCCTTTTAAGTTGTTGGCTCAACCTTCGAGTTAAGCTTTCGAGTACTGAAGTCTTTTATTAGGTTTCAAAATATTAACTTAGAAGCTTAGAACAGCGGTTGTGACCCTTTTTCAGTTCACGTGTGAAAATTTTCAAATATTTTTTACTGATTGTAAGTCGACTTGTCAAGAAAATTTTTAAATCATAGGTTCGTCATCCCTGGCTTAGAACATCAAATATACATTGAAAAATATTCTGACATAGTTATTATTATATTCAAACTAATTTACATCGACATTTTTTCGATCACATGAGCTATAAAAAAACCAACATTGCACAACACAAAATAAATAAATCTAAAAAAAAAACCACTAACATTCGAACCCATTATGACACGCATACGAACAATTTCCGAAATTTTATCCTTCTAGATTAATTTGCAAACATTTTGAGCGGACTATCCATCATATTTTAATGATCAAATCGCACGTATGATATTTCGAAAACGTTTTTAATGCGGCCCGTCGGTTTCGTTAGAAAGTGTTGTTCGCCTCCGTGTACGGTCGTAGAAAGTATGCCGAATACTTCTTCGTCTTCTTATTAATTCGATATGTCGTCAATCGGTTTTCCTCTTTGATATTGTGTGTGTGTCATATTTTTTGTTGGTCAAGAGGATTGTTCAATAACAAAAGCGAACAGGAACTTCGACGATGTAGAGTTTTCATGCTTGAACGAAAATCGAGTATTTTTATATGGTTTATATTCAATGTTGATTTTTTATATAAATGGTTGTTTTTTTATTATTTGATATTTGTCCTTCGGATTTATTTCATTTGAATGAATCTGTCACGCCGATTTAGACGAATCAGATTGAATGGTAATTGTTATTTCAATGAATGTAGCAAAACAAATTATAATTATGGGGGTAAATTATTGCAAAAACTTTCATTATTTTAATCGGTTCTATTTTATTTAATTTGTTGCGGTTTTTATAATGCATGAAATGAAAATGAGTTGTTAATTGATAATGTTTTTCCATTTAGTATGTTTTATGAATGTTAATATCGACATGAATAATGAACGATATGGGTTTATGAATATTTTTCGATATCCGTTTACTTTTACATTAATATATTTTCACAAATTGGCATACATAAATAATAAATATAAAGAAATATATAAATAAATTTGTACTGTTTCCAAATCAATAAAAATAATAATGAAATCTCACCGTTAAAAAATCATAATCGATGGACCAAATCCGGTCCTCCAAGTCAGTCGAAAATCCTTATCGTAAAAAAAGCACAGAACACTTTTTGGGAGCACAACAAAATTTTCAACGTAAAAAACCAATTCGAAACCACACCGAATCACAAAAAACGCAAAAAACGAAAATTTCACCGAGAGTTTCACTCGGCTCGAAACCCGCAAAACCGGTGAAAGAGGAACTCTCGAATGCGTGCGCAACAACAAAAATGTGGATGTGCGACGAAATACGTGTTGTCTCGTCGGTGGCTCGTGCTTGACAGAAGTGGTCTCGGATGGAACGTTCGCTTTGCACCTCCCACCAGGTCTTGGTGCTGATGATGGCGTTGGAAGGTCTTCGGTAATGGGTGGAGTATGGGTTTTGGCTTGGGTTTTTCTAGGTTTTTGTTTGATATAGTCAATGACGTTCAGAAGGCATGTAAATAATGCAAATTCTGTAGGGCGGCAAAATAATTTTAGTAATGTTCGACAAAAAAATTAACAAGAATCAACGTAACATTCCTTATAAATGATCCTACGTTTGCTCTTAATTATCTATAATATATTTGAATTCTTATGAAAAAAACAAATAGTTTGAACTTGGAACTATATTCATAGAAAAGGCAACATTTTGAACTCTGCCTAAAGGCGGTACATTGTTTCGGGACGTCTCTGGATGCGGCTGATTCATTGGGATAGGTGTAATTTCTTTAAATTATATATTTATTGAATAATGTAGTATTAAAATTGGGAATAAGAGTGGTCTAAACATATTTTTTTCGCTATGGAAAATATCACAAAAAATTACGAATATATAATACTTGGTAAAAATATTATTTGTAGCTTTGTTTAGTTTGAATGAATGGTTTTTAAGTGATCTGATATTGTATTGATGATTTTTTAATAAGTGCATTTGCATTAATTCAAGCTATCTATATAATTGAATAGGATATTTGTGATAGTTAAAACAGTGGATTTCCCCTTCACATTGTCATTGGATTGCACTGGCGTCACGCAGGTGTAATGGCTTATTCGTGTTCTTCACCAACATAATACAAATCATTGCATACTCGCACTGGAATCGGTTCCCATTTTTTTCGTATTTATAAAATAAGCAGTTAGTATCAATATTTTTTTGAGAACACAGAAAGACGATAACATTTTACATAATCAGGAATTTTTCACAATATTTTGATGAAGCACGCTTTTAGGACATTGTTTCATGATTCATGTTTTATATATATGCGTGTTTCAAATTTAAATTAATGCTCACAATACTAGTTCCCGCACTTAATTTAACTGGCTAAATTAAACTAGCATTATAATAATATTTTGTTCTTAATGGAATCACACGATTTTTTTTTGCATTACAATAATCATCAGTCTCTTTAACTTAAATATAGTTTTTTTTTTCATCACACTTAATAGATTTACAAGTATCAACAATCTCTATCGATTTCACAAAAGAAACGTAAACAGTCCGCAATTAGAAATTTTTACTTAACAATCTAGCGATTCTTCCAATTAGAAATCCGCAATTCAAGAAAGCTCGTAAAAATCGAACGTTCAGTTCGAAAACGTCCAACAACAACAACAACCACAAAAAGAGGATGCACTTCAGCCCACCACCTTGAAAACAATTTTAATTGCCGAATTCCGCCCGCCGTTTCGCGACCGCGATCCGCGCGGGCTTCTTTCGCTCGTTTTGTTTATTGACGCTTTTTGCCGCCGATTTTTTCCGGCTTCGGGATGTGTCCAAAGCAGGAAGCGGACATGACCCGGTTTGGCGAGCGCGCGTTTTTATTTGGACAATCTGGCTGAATCACCGCGTCTCTGTACCGTTACCGGCGCTGGATCGCGTGCCCGAACGTATTATAGTCGTGGCTGGCATTTTGCATAATGGTCTTCGGGGTCGGCAATAATGAAACGGCTGTGACAGTGAGTTGCACTCACATTCGACACGTTGCATGCACTCACATTTGAAGTGCGCTCGCGTTTGTTGAAATTTGCATGTCTAACAATAAATGCAGTTTGCGAAATGGCCGCGGTGGAAGTTCGCTGATTTTCGGGTGTTGAGATTGATTGTTAGCTTGAATGAGGTGTTTCGGTTGTTTCGGGTTTTCGTTTTGAAATCTTGTTTTGTATATGTTTTATGCTGCGTTTGTGTGATTGCTTCGTCTATGGACGAAGCGAAGAATCTTGCTTCGTCTATGAAATTTAACAACATCTGGTGGTGCATAGGCATTATCTAGTAAAAATTATGCACCTATACTGTATAGGTGCATAATTTTTCTCTCAAATATGACAGTTGTTGTACTTTATAAAATTTGCGATTAATATTTGCGTACTAAAGAAATTTTAGTGTCTCCCATAAGTATTTTGAAGGACACGTCAATTGTCATATTTGACAGAAGACTTTAATTAAAGCATCTACCCTAGATGGTGCCAATACACCACCAGATGTTGTTAAATTTCATAAACAAAGTTAGATTTTTTGCTTCTTCCATAAATTAAGTGAGTGCATAAAAGTAGCGAAACATTTCATTTTTTAATTCTAAGTAATTTGTGCATGCGTATGTTTTTTTTAAATATTAATATTTTGCATAAATAGTTAATCGCGTTTGGCATGAATGTAGATTAATTGATCTATTTAGATTGGTGAAAAAAATTAAATTATCGCACTTGACTCAGATCGTTATTGATGTGTTAAAAATTTCTTTTTGCAATTGCATATGAATTCTCTCGAATTGCACTAATAACAATTCATAAATTCATGATACGAACATTTTAAAAATCGTACAGCACATGAATCATCTTAACAAATAAGTGCCATTTATCATTTCGATACACAAAAATTTCCGACAGTTAAATCGAGCAATAGCGTAATGTAACGTTCACCGGTGTCTATTAAAACAGTTCTTTTTCTGAATAACAATTTCATTACACTTTTTGCTATGTGCAATTCGTTTAATGCGTCCGAAATGATTAACGGAACGACCGCATTATTTCGGCTCGGATCCGCATATTGGAAAATAAGGTTAAGTGCGTTCGGAAAAAACGTCCCGTCGCAATAACAATGCTTTTGCAAAAAAACCGATCTATCGCAACCGTAATGATATCATAGCACTGATTACGAAAGGCGACGATCCAAAACAGAAGACACTGATGTCACCTTCGACAATGATTAATCAACGCATCCCATATTCGATTTTCTAAGAATTTTTCTATTTATATAAACGTATTTCAGACGGAAATTTTAAAAAATAGTGACAATTATTAAATTCACGCATATGATGAATTTTTAGTGCCATCTATACATCAGTGAAATAAATAAAAAAAATAATTGAAATGTAATGTATATAGATATAATGAAAATATACGATCCGACTTGAAATGATTAGATTCATTCTAATAATATTCTTATAAAAATTTAATTGATTCTTTGAAAAAATCGGTATCAAAATTTTCTTTTGCATATGCAGATTTTTTGCGAAATCTGTCTTCAGCATCGGCACAATTTCTCAGAAGTAAATGCGGCATTGGATTCAATAGAAAGCGGATGAAAATGAGAGGTGCATTGGCGCTATTATGGTGTTACGCGGAATAAAGAATTACGTTAATGGCGACCATTTCACTTGACGACCGTCGAGCTTTCTACATCATGGCGACGACGCCCCTTGCACATTTCCCGTTTTCGCCACGAAAATCATCACAATTATCCATCTGCACGTAATGTTATAATACTAATTATCTCCGAGTGCTTGGACGTATACGATTTTCGCTTCGGCGAACGTTCAAAAAAAAAAATTATATAACAAACGTATATTGAACGTTTCATATTTCAATTTTTAGATTAAGACCAACAATTTTCATTCGATTCAACAAAAATCTTCGAAGCCACACCATTGCGAGCGAGGCCATCGATCGAGCGGCGTCTCGTGTTTGCACTTTACGACACCTAACCATTTCGGTGGGTCGTATCTAGCTTCTGCTTATCGTCGTGGGGAATCTCCTCAGGTTGAGGAAGATCAGATCCGGTTGTTGTGTGGCCGTAACAGTTTCTCGGCCACGTTGACCGACTTTCGCGCGTTCGCAGCTCCGGATGCACCGACCGAACGACACTCTCGGTGACCACGATGACTAATTTTCGGATTTGTCTGTGGATTATGGTGGGTCGTTTGTGATTTAATCGCGGTGTTGGTGTGATGGGAGTTTAGGAGATTGGTGAAATTGGTGATTTTCGATATGAGATTGTGTTGAATCGTGTTTGTAAGAGGATTTTTTTGAGCGGAAATTTGTATGTATAAAAGTAGTTATGTGAAAAAGATTATTGAAGAATGTTAAATAATTTTTTATAAAATAAAATATTATTTGAACAATTAATTTTAGTGTTTATCATTTGGAAAATTTTCGATGTATAATTGCGAACGTTAATGTCAATATATTACATGATTATTTAAGCGATTTTTCGATTAAATCATCGAAAATATTTAATGTTTTTCTTTTCGTCACAAGTAAATTGTTTTTAATAATCGATTATATAATCATTTACAACAAATATCTAATGTCATTTTCATTATTCATTTTAAATGAATTTACAAAAATATTTACTCTTCCGTTCAGATTGAATAAGCAAATGCAATGATTTCGATGTATTTTTTGCAAAAAAATTAAGAAAACCCCGTTCATAAAAATTTTACTGCAAATAACAGTTCACTGAAATTTTCGCACGTTTTGATTGAATCAAACAGAATTAGGTTTTGCGTATAACCGCTCGTTGATGTTTTTTTGATATCGCAACGGAAAACACATAAAAAACCGAAAATATGCAAATAATCACAATTCAAAAAAGAGGCTCGATCTAATGAATACACAGATATCGAATGGAAATTTCTAATAATTCGCAATTCGACCCGATTTCGCACAATTGATCAACGCGAACAACACCACCATTAACCGCATCAAAGAATAAAACAAAATAATTTTCCATATTCGTTTTTTTATCATAAAATATTTATATATATTTTAATTCAAGAAATGAAAATAATTGAAAAGGATGTCGTTGTTGCATTTAGGATGAATGGTACTTCGAAATTCAACCTTCGAGGAAACGCGTCAATATGACATAGTTATTACGGTCAAAGGAGAAACGTGTGATGGTAATGTCGATGGCGGATCTTGAATGTGCCTTCGGAAGTTCCAAAGCAGGTCACGGAAGTGTTATAAGCTTATTTTGTGGCTACTGAATCGTGCGACATTTACTATGGATCGATGGTAGTTTAGTAAATCCCATGAATGAAAATCTGGAATTGATGTTATATAA
Source organism: Hydropsyche betteni (assembly GCA_028571205.2). Taxonomy (NCBI): domain Eukaryota; kingdom Metazoa; phylum Arthropoda; class Insecta; order Trichoptera; family Hydropsychidae; genus Hydropsyche; species Hydropsyche betteni. The sequence goes on along the minus strand of JAOXNN020000021.1, from coordinate 4,757,175 downwards.
ATGAGTTATTTTCTTTTATATTCAGATTTATTTTTCGATCAAATACTCGGAAAATTCTTTCTTTTAAGACATGTTGTTTCGAATAAATAATCAATGTGAAAAATTCATTATTTTATTATAAAATCTTATGTATTTAATCAGAGGCGTAGCTAGAAATTTTGGGCCCTGATGCAAAAATTACATAAGGGCTCCTTGACATTTTTTTTAAATAAAATTAAATAATTTTACGTGTACATTCCAATTGACATTAAATAATCATATAATAAATTAAATAA
>JAOXNN020000021.1:4741410-4756265 GCA_028571205.2 Hydropsyche betteni | reverse complement strand
TTTTTGAAATTTGGGCCCCTCCGCAGCATGGGCCCTGATGCCTTGCATCCTTTCGCTGTTCGGTAGCTACGCCACTGTATTTAATGTACGTACGTATTTAACAGTAAATAAAAAATATGTAGTTACTTGTTAGTCTATGAATGAGGCCCCAAGTGTTGTTATTCGCTTTAACCACGTCTTGAGGGGAAAAGCAATCATGCGTAATTCCGCTAACATGGATCGGTTGTTGAATACTAATCGGAGTTTTGATATAATAGATAATATTCATGATGTTTTCAGCACAATCCGTATAGAATTTTAAAACAAAAAATCTTATTAGTATTGATCATGACACATGCAAATTAGAAATTTATAATTTTTACACATACTTCATCCTACACATGACATCAGTGCAATAAAACAGTCGTGTGGAAATCTGCCATATATCATATTAATACAAAGAAAAAAAAAATTAAATTTCGCAAACGAGAATCATCAACCGATCGCAAGCGATCGATTTTCACCATGATCGAAAATAATTAATTGGCACCATAAAATTAGAAACAACCATTGAAATATATGCGCGTGCTCTCAATAATCACGCGTTGAAGAATTGACGTTTCTTTCGAAACGATTCAATTCAATTTTCGGAGTTGCCGCTCGGAGAAACTGTGTGAACTCATCATAATTTTTGTTTTCGAAAACGAAAATAAAAACTGAAAAGCACGCCTGCATATTTATCGTTTGGGAATCGAAACGTGGGTAACTATAATACATCACTTCTGGCGAAATTTTCTTCTTCGTGGAGAGAAAGGTACTCTATCGATTCTATGTCGGGAATTTCCGGAATTTCTCCATTTCATTTCTTAGAAATTTTTCGTAAATTATTTGAGGTTTTTTTAATTTAGAAAATTATCATATTTGTAAGACATCCGCAACAAAATTTCAAGTGATAGTCAAAATAAACATTCATCATTTTCCTTCATTGGCCTTTTTACAATACATAAAAGTAATATATTTTCAACATTTTATTTCTCAATAATAATTAATTACTGTTTATTTAATAAATTATTTTTATTAATTGATCTAACAAGATGTAAGATTACTATCAATAAGAATAACGAGTTTATTAAATTTACCCTACAATTCCAAGAATCGTCAATGATGAAAAAAAATCGATAACATGAAAAAAAATGACAGTCATCGATTTCTAATTCAGATTTTGACACTTCTTCGAAGCCATTAATTCGGTCTATCGGATCTTGAACCTCTGAAGACCTCAAATCCGCATTCGGCGACCTTCCAACACATAGACGACACAATGGCCCGCAATTAGTCACGATTAGGCGCGTTCCACTTTGGCTGGTCTTCTTGGTCGTCGAAGACCAGACGAACCTGGTCATCTTCGACCACCGTATATACGTTTTGATACCTCACTGGACGATCGATGATTTCAAATTTTTATTATATTTCCGCTTAAGATGACTTCTTATTCTCAAATCACAAAGTGAATAGAATAAATTGTACGTTTTAACATTTTAAACGTAGTTTTGCTTAATGAATCGATGAAAAAATTGATCTTGATTCATCGTATACATTCCAGCATACATTCAAGGTGTTCACCTTTTAAATTTTCAACACATATTTTTCTTCGAATGGTGAAAAGTTGAAATTAGATGAACAATCCTAAACGTCCTCTGCACTAGGATCTTGTAACACGTTTAGGGTCTTTCGGATTTTCCATTGTGAAACTCGGGAAATTGCCGAAAGTGTTGCAATGCAATTGTCGAGGAAAACGCTGAGGTTTGTCGAAGACAATGAGTGTATACGGATTCGATGAGGTTTATTTGCAATATCCACTGAGAAGTGTTTTGGAAGTTTGCGCAATGGATGTGAATTATTATTGTCGGAATATGTCGGTGTTGCTGGTCGTATTAGCGTCGTTTTAAAATTGGAATCGAATGTTTTGAAATGATAATTGTGTCGTAATTATTCATTTCGTATTGTTCAATATCGTAATAACACAATCGTTATTAGTTCAAATGAGAATTTGAATTATTCGTTTACGTACATTTATTTGAATATATCAATGTTTTTTAAAAGATATACCTGCTTGATTTGTTTACCAAAAAAATTTAAATGTATGGTTAGTAAAACTACATTCTAAAAATTAGATTAAATGTATAAAAATGTATACTTATCGAATAAAGTTATCTAATAAAAAATATAATTATGTTATTAATTTTCCAGTATTATTTCAATTTTCTTCAATTTATTCATAAACGAGTTCCTTGATCAGAATATGTGCATGTGAGATGATTTTTTTTATATCTATAGCTGTGAATAAATAGTAACTTAAAGGACATAATCTCAATGAGGGCTTGAAATAAAATCTGAATATACTTATCTACAATATTTTTATTAATATTTAATATAGTTTTAAAAAAAATGAGCGATAAATTATTTGATAAAAATAAAACACATACATCATTTATAATGCATACAAACTACAAATTAAAATATAATATCGTTATTATGTTTTGAATATTGAGTGAAAATTTAACGAAATATATAATTTCAAAAATTATGGTATTATATTACCATTAAAATGAAATATACTTCACATTTTATATAAATAATTATTAATATCAAAAGTATAATGTATAACATCTTACACAACCGTTTTCACATGAGCTGGAAATTTGTAGTATATATCGATAGACAACATTGAAATTACATATATTGTTATATAAATCATGCATTTTTCTAATTTAATGTTAACATTTTGAAAAATGATTACATAATAATATTAATTATCATACAATTTGAAAGATAACAAAATATTTTAGTATAATAAAAAGTGATTGGCTCTAAATAATATGAAAAAAATGTGTGCATGATTCATGACATAAATCAAGCGATGAGCCAGAAAGTAAAATATTGTTGAAGCAATATTTTGATATATTTCCACAAAAGGAAAATTTTGTATTTATATATATAATACATAAATCAGTGTCTCCCGAATTGGTTTCGGTCAAATAAATTATGTTGGAAAATATAATATAATACCAAGAGTTTCGTAAACTTAGTTTTATCTTTTTTATACTCAATGACATTTTCGTTATCAACCAAATGATCATAAGACAATTTATAGTTCGAGCAATACGTATATTTTCTGAAATACAACTTTATAAAAAAAAGATATTTTGTTATCGGGATACACTGATATACAAGCAGACACACATACAAATTGTACACAAATTATTACTTTTAAATTCGTACATCTAACATTGCTATGAAAATTTTCAATTTGAATATTTTATAACAAATCACATAATGTGAGCAGTTTTTTTGTAATTTATACAATACATTTAAAATATCATGTCAAATTTAATTCTATTTGATTTACCTTTCCCATAATCCAAGCTTTTCTATATACTCAGTCTCAAAAACACCTTAATTCTGATTTTATTTTTTTGTTCTTTTTGTATTAAATTTGAGGATATTAAATTTTATTTATCAAAATTGTCATTGACGCATTAGCTCAATCTATGTTTCACATTTTACATCACGACTTTAGTTACAATACATGTAGTTCTAAATGATAATCTACTGCAACAAAACTATTATCCTTGAAGCATTGGCCCCTGATATAACAATGCCCTTTTTTCAATAAAAATTATGTTGACAATAAAAGTGAATCTTTTTTTATTCAATGACTCATTGGGACACAAAAAAGTTAATTTTATTTACCAATAGTTGAAAACATTCACTTATATTATATTAACAGTGGACTTTAAATTCAAATTTTTATCTATATTTGAAAGTAATCAAAATTTTGATTATTTTTCATAGTCTAACTACTTTTTACCAGTATGCTCATGAGGAAATAGATTTAATTAGAAAAACATTAACTAACTAGTACAAATTCTATTGAAAAAAATTGCCCGTACAAATCAAAAACACACACATGTACAAGTGTTTCAGGCATTTGATTTCACAAAAACAGTTTGAACAAATAGATCTTTCTATGATGAAAATTTGAAGAAGACAGATGGTTGAATCACAACTCCACAGCCTTCTGCTCCACCTTTTAAGGAAACTGTTTACTAGCTACACACAGATTATAATTTATAAACTATGTCAATGTTAATATTAACAATACTTCTTGAAACATTTCGTTTTTGGCACAATGAAGAACTCACAGTTTCAATTCACTTATACTTAATGGAAATTATATTTATACACACCATAATGTTTGTATTTATAATATTTGAATAATTTTAGTGTACTATATTAAAAACTTGCCAATTGATTAAATAAATTTTCATTTTGTATAAATATCTCAATCAGAAAAATAATGAAATATAATGGACAGATTAGTTTAAAAACTCAACAGTTTCAAAAATTATTCATTAGAATTATTGCTTATAGCATGAGCTGAGAAATAATTAAGAAAATGGACAATTTTACAATTATTCAAAAAAGGTAAATTAAATATTGTTATTACTTATTGAAATTATTTTCTATACAAAATATTTTACATTGACATAACATACGTTTAATATATACACAGAATATAGGTTTCATATTAAAATATTACAGTTCAATAATAGCTTGGATACATTACATATTCAGATTACTTCTGTATACACACACACCAAAAATATATAAATTTAGAATATACAGAAGATAAAAAATGTAAATTACGTACAAAGCATTTACAGTCAAGTACGACATTATAAAAAGTAAATTGAAGTAAAAAAATGTTTTCAAACACTTCAAGAAGTTTCCAAAATATCATTTGTTACAACAATTCTATAATTTAACATGTTTTACCTTGTGGTTTACTTTTGACTAACTGATGTATCAAATTGGTAATCTTCTATTTTTTTTTTCAAGAAAATCTAATGCAATATAGACTACACTTTTTAGAAAGTTTCATATAAAAATAATCTATAGTCTTTTATTTTTGTTTAATAAGATGTCATTTATATTCTAAACATTCTAAAAATGCATTATTAGGAGTTTTAATTTCGGTTTTTAAATAGAGAGTTTAATTTTTTTATACGCCTAAAATATAAGTCGAGTTTAAGCACTAAGAAACTTTTTAGAAATAGTTCATATTTCTTAGCACCTTATTAGATTGACACGTTTTGAATCCCACTATCGTTTACAAAGTTACTACAATGATGGAATACATATATATAATATACAAAATAACAATTTTGTTTTTTATATGTTTTGAGTTAATACTTCAAAAAAAGTGGGAAGAACGTATCGAACAATGAACAAATAATATGTAAAAAAGGTTTACATATACAATTGATGATATTATCACAAATCCTCTTTAAATATTTAATAATTTAACAAGCAAATCAAATGAGAGTCGAGAAAAATATTGATCATAAGCATGTTTGTTGGAATCAGGTAACTCGTATTTGCAGTTCATTTTGATTATTGCTTAAAAAACTATATTTTCATAATTTTGCTAAGCTCTGACTAAATATATACTTTTCACACTCATGAATCAATCAATACATTAATCTGATTTACCTCTTAATTTTAATCCTAAATTATAATATGCCATTTCCAAATGATGAAATCCTTTCGTGAATAAACTGAGCATTATAAATGAAAAACATAGGCATCCAACGATCCATCTTATTACAACAAAATTATAAAAAGCCACAGGAAATAAAGTAACTAAAGATGTCCAAAATATGAATGCAATTATTAGTTCAGTTTTTGAATAGTGTTGTATATAGTTGTGAACATCTATAAATTTTTCTGAAAAATAAATAATATGTTTATGACTTAATTTTTATTTCAAATATTTTTGTCAATTCTTATACTCACTGTTATCATAAAAGCTATTCAATCGTTCTTCTTTACTTTTCCATATATCATGTAACCAATTTGCTAAAGAGTTGCAGTCTTCAGGCAAACTATCAATTGGATATCTAAAATAGATATAAGTTTTAATTTTTCAAAACTATATATTACAGAATAATTTGAAATATCAAAAATACCTTTTAATGTAAAAATGTACACCGGTTGGAAATCTGCCAGAAGCCATATCTTTCAAACAACATGTTTCTACCAAATCAGGAGAAGCCTTTTTGAAATTCTCATAGCCAATAGTAATATCATAAACGGATACCAATTTAGGACGTAGCAGCTGAACAAGATTAGTGAAACCCGTAGTTCTCGGATGTAAAACTTGTCTGAAAAGCTAAAATAATAAATACAGTTATTATCAATCAAAATATATAAAAAAACATTATGATGTTATATCACCCACTGGGAAATTGAATTTTTTTGCAAATGCATCACTCTTTTTCATACTCTGCTCAGTCAAATCAGTTCCTTCAGGAAATATCAATAATTGATGAGTATAATTCATACTTTGAAGATATTCATTCACCGCTCTTATTTCAGCTTCATCGTGTTCCCAGTTTCTTTTGATATACGTATAGCAATTCATCTGCATAACCCAACCTGAAAGATAAATAACCTCAATTTACTTTCAATTTTTTCGAGTTTTTAAGACAAAAAGGATTATTACCCGGTCCAGGTATATGTCTTATTTCATCTTTCAATACATATTTCATTCTCAACTTTAGATCGAATATTTTGGATATGTTGAAACCATCGCAATCGTTCGAAGATGAACCATTCTTTTGATAATTACGGATTTTCCCGTTTTGATTATGATATTTACCATTTTGAACACTTTCGAAATTGTCAGATTTTTTCGTGAGATATTGCGGTTTTCTACTAGCATGATACATGCACAACCATAAATAGTTCCAATCTACTCTTGTCCTATGATTAACAACTACTAAACACATTTCTTTTGGATCCAAATAGTCGCCGTGTACGTAAATTTTGGTACCAAATAACATCTGAAGAATTGCCTATGAAAAATCATAATAGTGAATAAACTTTCAAAAAATTTTTGAATGAATTATTTTATATTATACTTACTGTAGGATATAACTCCCAAAAAGCGAAAATTTTATCGGTAAATACTCGAAAAGCATGATTGCTAAAAATCATAATCAATATCGCTGGACAGTATAAAGCAAGAAAACCTAAAAAGGATGAATAATTATAAATCTAATAATGTTTATATGTCACAGCTCAAATGTATTTTAATTCGTGTATATTTAGATCGATCGTAAATACACATCGTTGGAGTTGGATTGGATTAGGTCAGATTGGGTTGGGTTGAATATAATATATACGGACTGATATAATAATATACATGATCTGCGACGTATATAAAAGAAAAAAAATTAAAAAATCACTTACCGAAAAAAATACTAAAATACCACAGCACACAAAAAGTGACCCCCTTAGCCAGATTGACTAAATCCATCTTGAAAACTGATCTTCCACCCGCAAATTCAACTCATTTCATATTAAAAAGAATGTCGAAACGACCTCCGCTTTTCCGATTCCCACCCGAACTGGAAGGAAACCCTTCGCGCATCCCCTCATACGCGCACTCCACCTAATCACGGCTTAAATTGCGTTTCTCAACTTCTAAGGCTTCCGCGGACACTGTTTCCTATCCGAATCCGAACTCAAACGTGTCAATATGTCGAAAATGAAATGCCCAAAATAAGAAAGCTCGCGCGTGCGACTCCCGGTCCCTACTGGACTGCCCGGGAGAAAGTTCGCCCCTGGAAATCCACCCTTTCGATCATCTGATCTGATTTTGTGCTCGAATATGTTCAGTATTGCGAAAATGAATATGGGGCAGTTTGGTTTGGATTTTGTGCGGCGTTTAATGCTTTGTTGTTCTGTGGGGTCGAGAAGAAAATCAATACAGCTTCCCGGTTCGGTCCATTTTCGAGGTTCAAATTGATTTTTTGTCTCGTTTCGTTGCAGGTGTTTTGTGTGTCTGTCTCGTTTATGGGGTTGCCATTTGAAATTATGGGTTAGTACTTTTGGCTGGATTCTGTGATTGGTTTTAGCTTCGAGTTAGGTGCATGGATAAAATTGAACGACCTTTTAGTTTATTATATTTATATATTTTCAATGATATTTTACATATAAATGTTATTAACATCGAACAGATAACCTTAGTTAATACTTTTTACATTTTTCTCTGTGTACTCAACAAATGCGTTTTATTCAACCACAATTCTTTTCACCGCTATAAGTAATTGTACAAAATTAATATAACTTAAATTAAGTATTTACACTTTAAAGATTTTTTCTTTTTGAAAAAATTGGATCTGATTTTTGGAGAAAAAATATTTTATATGTACAACATTTACAAAGTCATACTGGGATAAAAATAGATCTTTTAAGCTTTTCACTAATGCAAAAAATTCTCAACTGATAACTATAACAATAATAATCTAATAAACAAGTTTTAGCATATGTAGTAATATTTTTAATTTGAACAATATTGCTTCCAACATATAAGCTAGCAACATCAATTAATATCTTATAAAATATTTCACACTGGAAAATTAATACACTTAATAAAATATATAAATCAACAATTCTAAAACAATTAAGCTTGCATGTTAACTATCTAAATCTTCCACCAATATAATATAAATATGGAAACATCAAAAAAATCTTACCTTTTTGGTTGGAATTTTATAACAAAAGTACAATTCAAATTACAAATTATAAACTTTCGAAAAAATTGGACAGTTTTTGCAGGGATAAATGATAGACATGTTAACTTAAAAATACACTTTATTTAATCCTGTTATCACCTTTTCTTTTTATAAACCTTTGAAATTGCATATTCCTTCAAATAAATCCATATTAACGAATATTAAAATTCTTATGTAATAGTCTGTTTAACAATTACTATTGATTTTTAAAATTTCTTAAATTGTATTCATAAAGTATCACAATGTTTATATATAATATATTAAAAAAAAAATATGGCCATGTCGAATATCTAAACCACATTTCAAAACATGATTCATATAAATGCCACAAGCACAAATCACTGGTAACATTGATTGACAATAGAAATACAAAGTATGCAATTCTAATTGTTAAAATGAACGAAAAACTCATAAATTATGTACATTTAAAATAGGGAATATTGGGTCTGGTAGCATAAAAATGGCACAAAGATTAACAAGTTTTCTTTTAACGTATTGAAGTTGTACTGTATTTCATCTATCCTTAAAATGATATATAATACACGTGAAACGTCTCCTCGTTTGGGTAATCATGCACATTTTGAATATTCGGAAAACCCTGTACTGCATACTTCAATAGTTTTTATAATACATATTTTTACAATTTAACAACAGCCAAATAATTATAGGAGTAAATGTTATGGGTTCATTTGAATTCGAACGTCGATATGGAATTGATACACAAATGAAGAAACGTTCAAAAAATACTGCTAACACCCAACTGTACATAATTTGGTTTTATATAATATTTTACATGAAAGTTGAAATATCGTTTGATAACTTAATTCGAAATCACTGAATACATTTGACACTCATATGAATATGTAATGACAAATTGGCAATAAACTACTACGATTACTTTCTTAATAATATTACATGGTTACTATTTGAAAAAAAAGAACAATACTATCAATAATTTAATTGTATGATTGTAACAAAATACTTAAAGACAATATGATTGTAATAAAAACGAAGTTTGGTAAAAGAGAAATAGAAAACTACACAATCTAAATGTTGTAAAATAAATTCCGCTAACGTGTAGATTAGGCACACTAATTCCAAAAATAATAAACTGATTTCGGAAATATTGTTTACATAAACATTAACATTTATTTTAAAATACAATTTTCTTCAATCAGCTCTTTATCAATATTATAACTGATCGTCGTTCATTATATACACATTTCTCAGATAGATTTGAGAATATATATTAAAAAAAAAACATATTGATTAAATGCTACCTTAAACAACCCTTTTAACAGTCACAGCCTCATCACCAGTTACTGAATAAACAAATTTAAAAGACAAATCATAGATATAAATATCAAAATTGCATTTGTAAGGAAAGTTTAAGATCTTCGTAGAATAAAGCCAATTAAAAATAATTTTTATTTAATACTCTAATGATTACCACCGCCGACATAAGATCTTAGTACACTAACCTTAAAGAAATCAAATGTTGTACAACGAAACAAAAAAAGATTCACCCGAATATTGTGAATAAGATAAACGTTAACTAAAATAGAATTTAAAAATTCATGAACTTCACATTGAAATTTTGATTCAATCGAAATATTTTAGTTAAAAATTCATTAAACGTTTAGAAATTTGTTAATTTGATAATAAAGAGTTCATAAGATTTTTTTTCAATGTAACAGCAAAGATAATTTCTCTTATAAATAAATAATAAGACTTGTGCAAAAAAATAATGTATATTAATAGACATTTCATGGACCTATTGATAAAAATTATGCTTTTTGATATCCTTAATTAGAAATAGTAATGCGATTTCACAAATGTAAAAGGAGTTTCCGATAGATGAATAGTTCATTATAAAATTCAAAATCACAAACACCTCAAATTGCTTAAGTAAACTCACTGTATACTGGCTAAGATACTAAATAATACATAAATAGTAGCATAACACAGTTATACAAATCATAATGTAACATAACGACTCCGACCCCGTTCCATTGCTAAATTGCTTCTGTCAAAATGCGCAAGGTAACACGAGCACGAAAGGATTCATAAACTTTTACTTTTTAAGAAATCCAGGGTGAACTGCAGAATGTTCGTTACCCTTACAGCCCGTGCATTAATTCTTACCGGAAAAATGCCTCCAACATTTCCACAAACAGTTTGTTCATAGGCACCTTACCCTCTCGGTTGATTCCCGACCAAAACTTTCTTACAATATAATCAGCTTGTCGCAAAGCTGGTAATATTAAAAGAAGTTGTTGAAGCACACTAGATGCATTATATGGCCTGAAAGAAATAATCAATATCAAATATTTATGCGCGTACTGAAATAATTGAAATTTTAATAAGTACCTTAATATATTTAAGCAATCGTTTAAAGAAGTTATTATACTATCTTTAAACTTCTTCAAATTTGATTGTTCGTCCAGGCGAATATCAGAGTTTGCCAAAACCAAAGCTTTTAGAAGGTAATATTCTTCTTTGAGAACTGAAATTCTTTCAAGCCTTGAAATGACTTGTACATACTGAAAAATTGGTTAAAATATTATTTTCAACCTTTTTACAAAGACATATACATCAATATTTAACAAAAAAAATTACGTGTATGTATAAATCATATGCTCCAGCTTCTTTTGCTTCTTTTTCATCTAACGTCAGATCAGCAGCAAATTTTAGTCTAACACTACTTCCAGGACTTTGTGTTAAACTCTAAAATATTATAAAAATAAAATTAATAAAGTGATTTAAATAAAAATAAAATAAAATTTTAAAATACCTGATTTAGAGATTGCATTGATCTATAAGCAACCATTAATGTAAGCATTTCAGCCCATGTACTTTGCAACAGTCGCATTTGGTCATTTAATTGAAGGTCTGTAAATCCTGTTAACAAAAAAAATCGATATATAATAAATCAAATATAAAATTTCAATTGTATGAAATAAAAATTTATTTACCTGGAATTTGTTTAGCCCATCCAATAATACCAACCAGTTCTCTATCATAAAGATCACTGAGAAGACAAAGCGTATCATGAGAACTAAGAGGAGTGACGGCCATTGGAGAAGCGGTAAGAATTTCAGGTTCAAATGTACTCAAAACTTCCAATATTCTTATATCTGCAATAATATTAACAAATACAATCTGAACTCATACAATGCTTCATGAAAATAGACAAATAAATAAGATACTACCTTCAAGTGTCTGTCGCGGCTGTGAATTCATGGAGGATACAACCATAGAATGAGAGTTTGGGGCATCGGTGTGACGACGATACTTTTGTCGACCACCACGTACCCTATCCAACCGCACACCCTCCTTCAACATTCCTGTTCTAAGACATTTACGAAACCGACAAGCTTGGCATGCTTTTCTTCGTCGTTTATTGATTTCACAATCGTTAGAAGCAGGACATGTATATTCAATATTTCCTTTTGGAAAAAATGTATATTATTAAAAAAAAATCAATTAATCGGATATATTATGATGTGAAAATAATTTACCTTGTATTGTTCTTTTGAAAAACGCTTTGCAAGCTTCACACGAGGCGACTCCATAATGAAAACCAGAAGCTACGTCTCCACACACTAAACATAATCGACGTGGTGATTCTTCTTCTTTACAATTACCCTGAAATTTATTTGAATTAACAATTGATTTTATAAATATCGTATTTTTCAATGTTGTATTATAATATTAATATACCTCTGCTTGCGGTGTGCCTATAGGTGTCGTTGAAGAACAATAATGTCTATCGGGACTTGCTGGGGAAATTGGATATTTAATATCTTCAGGACTTTGACTGTATTCAACCTATTAATAAATTATTTTGATTTAATAAATATTACACAAGGATTAAATGTGTTTTGAATGAAAGAAGAAGAACCTCTTGATTCAAAACTGTAGCACCAGGAGAATACATATTAGTGGACGGCGAACAAGCTTCATTTTCCTGTTTCACTCTTTGTAAAACACCATCAGAACCTGGAGCATCTGCTCCTGTTGCTCCTGACATCATAGAAACCTGAAACAATAAAAAATGATTCATTTAATTAATTCCAATATGTTATATACACACTAATTGTAAGCAATATACAATAAAAATTAAGTAGATTGATATATTCATATCTAATCTTGACCTCGATGTTGCACCCACAATATCTGTATTTTTATATCCATGCACGTCTATAAACATTCATTTTTATTTCGAGATGTAATTCTAATTTCAGAGTTTATCAATACATATACAAATTATAATATAAACAAATAAAATGGGTAACGTGCGAACGAAACGAATAACGCAATTATTATAACAAATTGTATTCGCGTAAAATTGTTGATTATTCTCAAATTTTCCCCGACCATAAATTTCGTCGTTCAGCAATGCGTGTTTTTTGTTTGCAATGATAAATTCGCATAAATAAGTAATAAATATAAAATTCGGCAAAATTCATGCGCACTCACAAAATGTCAGATAAAAAAAAACCAGGTTCACTAACCTATACCAACATGATAAAAGTCGTACCACGAAAAACAGATAAGAACCTCAAATATACAAAAAATAAAATAAAAATGATTTGATTGTATCGTCTATTCCAACTGTTTATTTACGGCCAATTGCAACTGATAATAATTTTATCAGTTGCATTCGAAATTTGTAAGTTCCGACGAAAAGTCCGCATAAGTCAATAAGATGAAAACAGTTTCAGACGATTTTTTTTTCATAAGTCACATATGTAAATGAGATAAAAATGTTGTATAAGGATTTCGATTACCGTAGTACTTCAATGTCAAATGATAAGTCGAAATCCTAAATAAAAACCGAACGAATATGACTTTTTTTAAAGATTCGACTTAGGAATGTACTAGTATGTTCGTTACCTGAACCACACATTCCGGAATATAAGACGAGTTCGGAACCTTGAAATTTGGCAGACATCAGGGATGTCAATATTTTTGAATTTTGCTTATAAATAAACTTTACTACATCAAAAAATTGCTTTGTAAGTTGTGAGGCTAGATTAGTAAAATTTCTATAATAATAATAAAAAACTCAAGCGTGAAAATAATCTTTTTGACACACTTCAGAAACAATTCAAAGCATATGCATTTGATGATACGAAATCAAAATTTCATTGAGAATTGTTTAAAAAAATTCGGATATATATTATTTAAAAGAACCAGAAAAATCGGAACGTTTCATAATTTCAGACGAACTTTTAACATTAGTAACTAATTAAAACAAAAATTTTTTTTCGAAATAGTTTTGAAAATATAAATAAATTTTTAATGGGGATACCAAAACACAACTTTTTATATGTATGCGATCCAAAATTGCTGTTTTTTTCAGCGTTTAAAGAATTTATTAAGAAATATTTTGGTCGTGTGATATATTTCAACAAAAAACTTAATTATTTTAAAAACTTAAGGGGACTCGATAGACCTCCTTGGTTACCCCCGAATGAGACAGACATAAGAAAAAATCATTTTCGAAAAACATCAATAATTCATATACAAAATCCATAAAAAATCAGGACGTCTAACGATTTAAAATCTAAAAAAAATCAAGATAACATATTCTACACACGATTTTCCAACATAATTACACAAATACTAAAAAACAAATGTGCAGGCAGTCCTCGACTTACGATGGTTCGCACTCACGACCGAAAAAATATATAAATTATTTTTTTTAAATTGAATGATAAATCTCAAGTGGATGTGATAAATAAATACGGAGGAATATAGAACTGTCAAAAAAATTCATAGTGAAAGAAATGGCGGCTGCTTTTAATTTAAATAATCGAGGAATACAAAAATTTGAAACGATGGACCCAAACAGCGAAAGATTTCCAAATGTTATTTATTTATATTATTCAGGCCCGATGTTAATAACATCGGCTGTGAATAGATAACCATACTATTACGTAATAAAATAAAAATTGAATATAATTATTATTGCAACATTATTTTATAACCGTGCCGTTGCGTGATGTAATAAAACAAAAATTGAATATATGCAAGCATATTTTATAACCGTGGTTTTGCGAAATGTCTCCAGAATATAAGGTTATATAGGATAAGATTATAGCCGTTGTTATAACGACCATAAAGACTAAATTCGGAGCTCGCTTTATAGCCGTTCTCGTGTAGCGATTATAGCCGTTATATTTGAACGGCGTACAGGCTAAATTGGAACGATAAGTCGAGAGC
>JAOXNN020000021.1:4703847-4733582 GCA_028571205.2 Hydropsyche betteni | reverse complement strand
TCGAAAGCTCCCGCTTTATTTTTAGTGAGCAAAACTGACCCTGTAGGAGCGTGGTCATCCAATTGGGCTTTCAAAACATCATGGGAGAAAAAGGGAATAAAGGTATAACAAAAAGGTAAAATATGCTTATGTTATATATATTTTTTTAATGAAATAATAATTTTAAAGGTTTCGTGGAAAGGCTTTGAGGTATCACCTCATGTCCAACACATCCACACACACCCTGAAGAATACGTCGAAGCTGTCGATAATCATTTAAAGGCAAACGTTCCTATGTTGAGAGGATTGTAGTTTCTCGGTCTTAAAACTCTGTAAATATTTTTTTGTCATTATTTATATTTTATTGTATAATTTTATATAAGATAGTTCCTAATATCAATTTTTGAAAAGCGAGTTATATTATTTTCATCAAAATACTTTTTCAATATATCTTAATAGAAAAATGCTTGTTTTATAGTATAAATATAATCTAATATTTAAGCTTTTTGTTTTCTTATTGAAAAACTCCTTTTTTACAATTTTTTCAAAAAATTGTAATAATGTCTATGTCGAAATTTATCTTGTATGTTCAACATAGAAAATTATTTGCATTTACCTATAAAACAAGAACCTTAGTTACTTAGCTATTGAACTGACTTTTGTATTGAAATATATCACCTTGCGTGAATTCATAAGTTTAGATTTCTTCTGACAATTTTTATTTTAGTTATTCAGCGACGAAATACTCAAATATAACATTTCGAAAGTTTTGGGTAGCAATAAAATCCAAAATCACAGTCCCCTGTGGTAATATCGAGTTTATTTATTAATATTTTCGATGATTTCATATTTCATGTGAAATACAAAAAAAAAGTGATGATCCCACTTTTCTATCACTTATATCATTATACTACAAACCTGTCTAAAGATCTCTAATAATTATTATAATTGTTTAAAAATCACTAAATACGTAAATTAAACAAGCGGTCTTCACCGTATAATTTATTATAGAATGACTATTTATAAAATTCAGTAGTTTTACGACGATTAAAATAAAATAAATCGACACTCTAAATTTGACGAAAAATTTGGCATTTATATTCTGTCAGATTTCTTATCGAAAGTCATGATAATGAAATCACTGAAGTACAAAAAATGTGAAAATAAATGATACTCTGAAACGTCACATCTGAAGGATATTATAAGATAACTATCGTATTCGAACTGGCTATACCAGTTCGAATACGCTAGGTCGCCCTGCGGGCTCGTATTGTGGGCCCTTCGGGCCTCGTTTTGTGGGCCCTGCGGACCCACGTTCCCCTAGCCTCCCAACCACACCCACTAATATTGAGTTGTAGAAATAAATGTAGAAATGTTGACCCCCATTGCACTGAGGTGTGGGCAATGAGGGTCATCATGTGGGCAATGGGGGTCATCCTGTGAGTAATGAGAATCAAATAAATTTTAACACATATCGCAGATATAACCTTTGGCTGGGTCCCACTCAGAGCAGTCTGCGTGAGTCCACAGCCCAATGAAGTAGGTACATCTGTACCACATCTCATTTTTTCGGAATACACTGCAAATTACACTAGTTTAAAATTAAATTAGATTAGTTTTCTGTGCTGCTATCCTCATCGTCATGACATAACTCAACAGTATTCACATCTGATACAGAAGTAACGTTCGAGTCCCGGAGAACTTGCCTCTTTGCTTTTTCGGGGCTCTGTTCTGCACCTTAGTCTGTTTTTCCTGTCCCTTACCTTTCCATTTCTTTGTTTCTTTTTCTTAATTTTTTAGAGCTTTTTTAATTTTTTAATTTTCTTTTTCAACAAGGTTCACTTTAATTGGCGTTGAAGTTAAAACCTTAGCGTGCTGCTTTTTTCGACCCTGTCTTGTATTTAGGACCGGTGTTTTCTCTGGTAAGTGAAGTCTTGGTTTGAAAATACCTTATCGGTCGTTACTGTAGTTTGAGATGTTGCTACACTATCCGATGCAGGTACTGGTAGGTCTATTTGTTTCAATGAGCCAGGAACTGATCGGTCTTCTTGTCATGTGTTAGTATCCTACTTTATATTGGGGGTCACTGTGCGGACAATAGGGATCACCTGACTGATTGCCTACAACTACACCTTATTATAAAAAAATAAAAATAAAATGAAATTTTTATCGCAATTCAAGTTGCACATCACTATTCTTAGTGTCAGACAAAATTCACATAAAAGTCTTATTTAGATACATTGTGAAATTCGACACTTATCGTTTATTTTATCTCGACAAAAATTTACATCAGCGGAGTACAAAAACAAAACATGACTATCTCTTCGATGCGCGTGGTGGTTACTGGCCAGAGTGGTTTGTTGCAGTAGCAGGAAGTACGAAGCGTGGCAGAGAAGGCATTTACATTACTCTAGGTTGTCTATTTTTGTAGATATGTGGAAGACCACCATTGCCCGCTGACTCCCATTACCCGCTCTTCCCCTACTATAATGGCTTATATAAAATTCTTTTATCACGAAAAATATATACTGGTCTTTTCAGTTTCGAGTTAAACGTTTTCTACTTTAATTTGAAAATTTCGAAAACATGTGCACTTAGATCTGGGACCTATATAGATATGTAATGAAATGGGACCCCCAAGCACTATGTACACAAAGGAAAGAAAATTAATAGACAAAATTAATCAAATAAATTTATTTTGAATATTTAGAAAAGCGATAACATCTCAAATTTTATCACAATAGTTTTAGTTTATCACTATTTCAGCACCAATAAATTGTAGAAGAGTTCATACATACATTTTTTTTTCCGTTTCTTTTGAATTGCATTTATTTTATTTTCACAGTATGATATGTAAGTATATTAGATTATTGTTTGAACTACATGGGTAAATTAGTTTACTTTTCAAGCAACTCATAAATAAAGCTGGATTTTCAAAATTTTAAATATAAGTGTACGTTAATTATTTTTTTAGGAATACAGTAAATTGAGAATAAAGAAAAAATCATACAATAAATATACATTTTACTAATTAAAAGTAGAAATAATATGTCACATCACATACGAGGGAAAACTACGTGTGTTTTTTTTCAGAAGGTAATGCCGGTACAATATCAGTAGTATGGAAATCAGATTCTTTTTTGTGTTTCAATATTTTGCCTCCTGTGAAGCCTACAGCAGTTCCACTCAGAATGGCGAGACCTCCTATTTTTAAGCCCGTTATTAAGCCTATAGGGCCAGCAACACAACCACCGATCACAGCGCCAGCTAAAGGATACCAAGCTGTTTTGAATCTTTCTGCTTTTCTCAAAAATGTTAAACCTCCACTGACATTTTCTGATGCTGTTTCTATATTCTGTTCAACGATGCTTACTGGTTCTGCTTGAACTTTTATAATTTCTTCGAACTTCACGAATAATTCGTGTAAGTCTTGAACTTCTTCTTGCAAATTTTCCCACGATTTCAAACAATCTTCCTTTTGTTGTATATCATTTTCCATTAATTGAAAATCATTCAATATCAAATTGGCAAAATTTTCGTTCTTCGAAGAACTTGGTTCTTCACCGTGGCATGTTTTATTACACATCGTAGAAGAACGGGAAGAGTAACCACTCGAAAGACTAGAACAATTGGTGCTTTCATCTTTGTATGTCATAGCTAAAAATAAATAATTATCAAGGAATATAAATAAAAATAATACTAAATTATTTAGTTATTTATTACTAAGTTATTATTTATTATTTTATTAGTGTTTAATTAATTATTGCAAAATATTTTTTTACATAAATTATATATTATATAATTTGTACAATCAAAATGAAAAATATCCAATTTCGATCGATCCTAATGAAATATTAATTTTACTTATAAACCTACTTACCTAGAAATAAAAAATAATATAATATTACCCATATACTCTTGAATAGCACGATCAGTCATATTTCTCGATTTTTCAGTAATTCGATCAAATTTTTCTAAATCCTTTTCAATAATTTGCTGTCTCAAAAGGTCCATTTCTTCTACTAAATTCCTAAGTTGTATAATAATTCGGGTAGCATTAATCTGTTCATTTTTGACTCGTTCAAAATTTCCTATTGCTGAGAACTGAAAGCGATAAATTTAAGATTTGAATTCCGTTTGTTTGTGTTTCATATTTGTATATATAAATTTGCAAAAATGAAATAGGAATCTATAATACATAGTCGGTGATGGCATGTGATCGCTGTGTATTATCACGACATATTAAGTAGATATATATGTTACAGTTTGAGTGTCCACTTCGTTTGTGCACGGACAAACTAGTCTGTTTGTTCACCTTCACCTGTTCTAGTCCAATTGTTAGTGTGGTACGACAATGTAAGTTGTTTGCACTCAGATAACGCTCTTATGCTAAATATCAACAAGATGGAAATTGGTATGTAATCCAATGATCGAGAAATACACGTAGTGTTTACCCGTCGTGTCAGTTTGAACTTCGAGAATTCGTTTTAAACACGTTTTCACAACTCAAGCTAAAACACTAACCCAACCTAACCCAAGCATGATACTTATGACGTCTGCTTTTAGTTTAGACGTAATTATATGCAGGTAAAATTTGCCAGTTGACATTCAAACTGAAATGGATAGTTTGGGTATACCCAAACTAGTATGGGTATAAACAAACAAAAGTGAACACTTGAACTGTGACATGTATAAATAGAATTAATTAGCGCGTAAATTAAAAAAGCATATGTACTTACTTTGCGTATATTGTCTTTGTGTTTTTGCAGCAAGTCTATTAAATGCGGAAAGGCTACATTATTGAAATTGTTCAGGGATATATCAGCTCGACGCAAAGAAAGTCGACGATCCATCTTGCACTAATCGACACGTTTGACGTTTACGTTCTACACACAAAAACATTACATATTTTGTGATCGTAAAACAACATTTTCACAACCTACGTTTTTACATAAGATCGAACGGTGTTTTCAGTTTGTAGTTTGCAATTTGTTAATTTTTTATACAGTTAAATAAATGGCATTTATTATTTAGATACATACAGAGATGTGCCGACGGGAAAAAACTCGGTTTATTTCCAGGAATAAACTGGTTTTTTCCCTGGGAATTTCGAGTGGCGGGAAATTGGGAAAATTGAAAAAAAAATGATGTAACTGGTGTCACGCTCTAGGTACTAACCTATCAATGAGATTTTCAAATGTACACATTTACGTTACTTTATTAAATAATGTAACACTTGAATGAATCTATACGTTTTTATGTAATGGCAATACTAACCTAAAATTTACTTTTTTTATTCAAGGTAATATTTTTTCTTAATACCATTTAGTTTCATTCATTCAAAAATATGATTTCATCTATCCATTTTTATTTTTATCCTTTAAGAAAATGGTACGGCCAAAATCTATAGTTTGGGATCACTTTAAAAGAATCCACCAAGGAACCGGAACTAATAAGAAATTTGTAGTTATATGTACATACTGTAATACGAAATATAACATTCCAAATGTTACTAAAATGAATCATCATATATCTATCTGCGATAAATACCAAGAAAACAGAGAAATAAATCGCTCAGTTAAAAGATCAATTTTAATGGAAAACAATATTATTGACTTATTGTAAGTACTAAAATAAGATATTTTATTGATTTGGACATTCTCAATTTAAAAAAAATAGTTTTGTGTGGAAAAACTTCATTTTTCCCAATTTTCCCAAAGTTTCCAGTTTTTTCCCAAAGTTCCCGGTTTATCCTCGGGTTTTTTCCCGTTCGTTCAAAATTTCCATTTTCACACATCTCTAGATACATACATATTAGTTTTGGATTTATGGTCGGATAAAACGCTATTTCGGACAGAGACATATAACCTCACAATTAGTAGATCGATGACGTTTGTCAGTTCAATGTTATAGTTATGAATCTACGTTTGCTATTCTATAAATATCCGAAAAAAATATTTTTCCATTGTAATTACAATTATATAGTAAGAAATGTTTTTTGAACAGTAATACTACTTATACGATATATTATTTCTGTTATATCTGGAAATTTTAGTAAAATTTAATTTAAAATTTTGTCTAAATCGTTACAGAGAAAGTTTTCTAATGCAAATCAAAAGGTGAAATACATAATGGATTATAATAGGTCTCGAGAAAATCCTCTCATTTTGAAATTGGATACTAAAGAATTTAGATCAATATTTACTGAAGAAGTATGTAAATTGAAAGAGATATTCGATAAGTATGGTTATGAAATACGTCTTGCAGGAGGACCAGTGAGGTAAATTTCATGTCTAACCACTTCTCGAGTTTCTATAGTTTTTATTATACATACCTCAAAATATCTCGTGTCTCTTTTTATTATGTGTAGAGATTTGCTTATGGGAATTCAACCGAAAGATCTAGACTTCGCGACTATAGCAACACCTCAGCAAATGAAAGAAATGTTTACGGAAGAAAATATACGTATGATAAATTCCAACGGTGAGAAACATGGCACCATTACTCCCAGAATTAACGACAAAGAAAACTTTGAAGTGACTACTCTCAGAATAGATGTGGTGACAGACGGTCGTCATGCGCAAGTACAATTTACTTCTGATTGGCGACTGGACGCCAACAGAAGAGATCTTACGATTAATTCTATGTTTCTTGGTAAAATAGTGTTTTGAAACAATATTATACAGTATTGTGTACAAAATTTAATTTATTTAATTAAATTGTAGGTTTCGATGGTAGCGTTTATGATTATTTTTATGGATATGATGATTTAAAAGATAAAAAAATATCGTTCGTTGGAAATGCAGAAACTAGAATACAAGAGGATTATCTTAGGATTCTAAGATATTTTAGGTTTATTGAATTTGTTACGTTACATTATTATTTATTTTACGAATCGGTGGTTGAACATTATGTGGCAGGAATAATTTTTTTATATCGAAATTTCGCTTTATAATGATTTTGAAATGGTTATTCAGCCATATTTTGGCTATTTAAATGCAAAAAAATGTAGAATTTCGTAAGTAAGTGAACAGTTAAATCATACACGTGTATAGACGAGGTCATTTCAAACAAATGAGATATTACAACTGCCTTATTGCACAATTATTCTTGTGAATTTATAAATGGACAAACTCAACGTGTACATGTACAATACGTTTTATTGCTGCCGCATTTAACTCTGGCGGACTCTGGTTTCGTTTAGTTTATAAATTGTTTATTTTTAAAAGATCATACAATCAAACTACAATATATGTTTTTCATTTTACATTATCTATCACATTATGCCTTAATTTCTAATGATTTATGTGTTGATGTTGAAAATTTTGGACTAAACTTACATACCTGTTTGATTTGATAGGTTTTACGGCAGAATAGCTGAAAATCCAAATAATCACGATGAAAAAATCTTAGAATGCATTAAAAAAAATGTATCAGGATTACAAAGAATATCTGGCGAGCGTATTTGGATTGAATTGAAAAAGATACTTTCAGGAAATTTTGCTGGTGATTTATTGAAAACTATGTTAGAATTAGATATTGGGAAGTATATAGGTAACCATGATTTATATATTATATAAGTGACATAAACAGTTAAAGCTGAGTTATGAAATAAAATACGATTTTTACAAAATACAAGCGTTAACATAGTATTTCTGATAATATATTTTAATTAATTTCAGGTTTATCCCATAATAGAAATCTTCTAGAATTAGATAAAATATGGATAAACAAGGATAATTTCACATATCAACCTATGACTCTTTTAGCTAGTCTACTCAATAACATTGATGATGTGACAAATTTAAACGATAGATTGAAATTATCAACATATGATAGAGACCTTGCTTATTTTATAGTCAACCATAGAGACAATAAGTTATGTGATGACCCTTTATTGTATGAGCATTTAAATTTCTATTTTTATTGAAAAATGATAGAGCAAAAATACAAATGTATACTTTTGATTTTCAGACCTTACCAAAAACTTGTGGTTAATTCGAAAATGAAAGAGCGCACTGTTCGTGAATATGTAGCAGAAGTATTGAAATATAGAAACGATGATAAAATTTTGAAAGAATTCAATGAATGGGCAACTCCAATGTTTCCGCGTGTTGAAGTTTCTATGCTAAATAAAAATGGTATCACAACTCCTAAGCTTTACAGTGTCGTCATTAATGGTCTAAAAAATTATTGGTCTGATCATAACTTTCAAATAAGTGATGAAGACATAGCGAGAGAAATACCAATTATACTAGATAATATTAACCTTCACAAATCTGAATTTTCTAAAAAAAATAAAAGATCTTGAAATGTTGTAATGTATTTAAAGTTGAAAATTAAGTAGTAAAAATGCATCACTTCCAGGTTTTTGATTTAGAACGAAATCACAAATCATCGTCAGACATGTCATCATTTGAAGATTCTATTTTGTTAGAGGATTTTTCATCTATAGATGGATTATCAGATATTTCATCATCACTATTACTTAACATTGCCTAAAATGAATATTGATTTAATTGTATTTGATAAATTTGTAAATATATTTATTTATATTCGATTTGTTTATATATATTTAATGATTTTTACCTCTTGGATAACGCGCATAACCATTTCTTTATCTGATAAAGTTTTTACCTCTTCGGAAGATCCTTTAGACGTTGACGTATCTTTGAGTTTATCTAATCTTTGCTTTATATCTTTATCAACAGATGTTTTTTTATTTTCAATTTCACACTCTGCAAGATATTGATTTAAAAGATCGTCACATTTCTGTTGGTCACTCCTTGTATCGAGTTTTGGCAAATTTGACTAAAAATTAATATGTCTTTATTAATACATGAAAATGGTTAATTCAAACATTTAGATTAATCTGTCATATATTTTTATGTAACATGTAAAAAAATTTTTGTAATGAAAAAAGTAATTTTTAAAAAGAAAGTTTACAAAAAAAAAAACACGAACAACATTCAAAGTGAAATTTTTTTTTATTTGTGTCGATTTTTATTATATCAAGTTTACATGGTATGAAGCAGTGTATGTTAACAAAAAAATTATAAAAATATGTTAATGTAATATAATTTAATTATATAATAAATATACAAATATGTTGTAAAATAAATATTTTAAGCCCTCAATGAGTCTGTAAATTGAAAATATAGATTATTTATTATACACAACGAAGCTTTTTCGAAACTTAAAATGTTAAATTTATAAGTCATTAGGATTTGCAACAACAGAGATGGTTATACCTTTGGTGCGGCGCCAGAAAACGATTCATCGCGGAGTTTTGCCAGTCTTCCTCTAATTTCGGTTTCCGACGGGATCGGACCTTGCTTCCTGTCTTCTCTTAATTTTTCCAACCGATCGACGATTTCTTGATCGGCTTCGGATAAGCCTCGCTTAAGTTGCTGCATTTTGGTATTTGACTGATAAACTGTAATCGGTGGTCTAGACGGATTGTCCAAACTCTCTATTCTTCTGTAAGTATAAACCAAAAACGATTAAGATGTTTGTTTTGCTGGCAGACGGAAGTTATATAAAACAATAACATAGCGAGTGACCGTAAATAAGCTTTTGGCGGTTCAAACACAGGCGGGTCTGAAGCATCTTTAGGATTTTGCGACATTTTGCATTTGAGACATGCCTGAAATAAAAAAAATATATATACATGTACGTAAAAATACGTATGCATTAGGAACATCTGAAACCCAGTCGCAAAAAGAAATATATACGAAAAAGCCACACCTTTTTATCTTTATTAAGTTTTTGTATATAAATTTTGTCGTTCAAACACTTTTTGCAGAAAGCGAATCCACATCCAGGACACCCATGCTATTGAAAAATATATAAGTAAGTATAATCTAGAGATAGACAATTTAGTGAAGGAATCAATCGAGGCGCATATATAGAGTATAGTATTTATGTATATAAATAGGGTCCACGAGACCTCACCTCACTTCTAAGCAGAGTGAAATTTTTTCCACAACCGTTACAAAACATTGAGTCGGAGAAGGAAATATAATCAGTGATCGATCGATATGAAAAAAATAACGCGATAGGTAGTTGAAATTGGGGAGAGTACCGTGCGGTGGCAAGCAAGTTGACAGTTGACAGTGGACGTTTGACGTTTGACGTTCGAGTGGTAGTTAGCGGTAGTGGGCGAGGCGAGACAAGGATAGCGAGTAGCGAGCAGCGAGCGGATCGAATGAATGAGGGTCGGCGAAGAAGAAGTAGTAGCAGCAGCAGCAGCAGCAGCAGCAGAGTGCAGCAGTAACAGTAGCGAGAGTAGCGGGCGAGGAGCGTCCGAACTCACCGGTCTGATGGACGCCCACGTCGGTGACCATCACAGGCAGCGCCCCAATTCCAGTGTTGCGAACGCCAACGTCAATGCTCGCAAGAATACTTACGGGGCACATATTTCTTACTCATATTTTTAACCTTTTGCACTCCGTGTCGAGTCACACTCGACATTTTTTTTCGAATTTTTAAAGAGCACCATACCCCCATACTCTATAAAATTTGATCAATAATATAATTTAAACCCTCAGAAGTCAATTTTCATCATCTCTGTCGTGATAATGAAAAAAATAAGCACTATATGACGTAAAAAAATTAATAAATATCCACTAATCGTCGAGGTGATGTGCCTTGCATATTCCGATAGGTTCCAGTTCGATCGAAACATAAAATTTATTAGCTTTTTTTTCCGTATATATTTATGTAAATTAATTGTTTCAACTCTCAAAAAGGTCTTTTACATCTATAGCCCTGAATATGTCTGAAATTAACAGTCAGTTTGCATCCAGGAGATTGTTTTGAAAAGTACCATTCGTTAATTAATTTTAAAAATTTAAGTTTGTAAAAAAAATTTAATTTAATAAAAAATAACTTAAAAAAGAGTTTTTAATTTAATTTTTATTTTTTATTGAAAAATTCATAGTTTTGAAGAATGCTTAAAAAACCACATAGTTGCGGAAAACTCTTCGGAAAATTCTCAAGGGTGCAATGGGTTAATACTAAACAAGGAGTGCTGTGCACTGCGTATTTAACTAAAACTAATTTTGTCTATGTGCAGACCGACAGTGGATCGGCCAACGCCGTTCCGAACGTATCGGTGGTTCGTCCTTCGAACGAACGTAGAGATCGACCCAGAGCCGAAGACAGAGGGCAAGTTTACGAAGAACAGGAAGAAGAACTTAAATATGGAGCCAAGCATGTCATCAAACTTTTCGTACCCGTATCTCTTTGCATGCTCGTCGTCGTAGCCACAATTCGTTCTGTAACTTTTTATACAACCAAAGATGTTTACTTGTAAGTTGAAATTTCTGATTTATCCTTGTAGAGTGATTTGTCTCACTGGTTGAGGTATTTTTCAGATTGTATACTCCGTTTCACGAGGACAGTCCTTACACTGGCACGAAAGTTTGGAACGCCGTCGCCAACTCTCTGATCCTTATGGCCGTCATTATTGTGATGACGATCGTTCTAATATTATTATATAAATACAACTGTTACAAAATTGTACACGGATGGCTAATAATGTCCTCTCTTATGTTGCTTTTTATATTTGCATATCTTTATTTGGAGTAAGTTGATGAAATTTTATGATTTTTTACTGATAGAATTTTATGACTGTTTTCACATGAATTTTTATTCAAAAAGAGTCATCTTGAAAGCTTACAACGTTCCTATGGACTATATAACTTTGTGTCTAGCAATGTGGAACTTTGGCGTCATGGGTATGATATGCATACATTGGAAAGGGCCTCTGCGCTTGCAGCAGGCGTATCTCATTTTTGTTGCAGCTTTGATGGCATTAGTTTTCATAAAATATTTACCCGAGTGGACTACGTGGGTTGTATTAGCTGTCATATCTATATGGGGTGAAAATTTTACCTTTTTTCCAGATATTTTCAAGTATTTTTCTCGTGAAATTTTTTTGAAAATTTTTTCCATGTTTAGATTTGATTGCAGTTTTAACTCCTAACGGCCCGTTGAGGATATTGGTTGAAACAGCCCAGTCAAGAAATGAACCTATATTTCCCGCTCTGATCTATTCTTGTATGTTACTTTTTTCACTATATTATTGAATTATAATTGTTTTATAATAGTTTTTTTTTTTTTTTAGCAACGTTTATGTATAGCTATATGGCCGCTCCAGATTCACCACAATCCGAAGGCAAGTTATTTGAAATGTTATATTTTAAATAATTTTTCTTTTGGTTTTTATTTTTTGTGAATTTAATTTTATTTCTCATTAACTTGTTCCTTAATTTTCACACTAATTGTTGAAATTTTTTTTTAGATAGTTCAGCAGAAACCGATGCTGGTTTTGATAGTGGGTGGGAAGAACGTGCAGAAGATAGAGCTGAACGAAGACGCCAAGATATGCGCGTTGAACAAAATGCCTCTGGTTTATTGACAACTACAGCTGTGAGACGTTCTGTTCAGCGATCGACTGCACCACAGATAGTTTTACAAGAAGAAGAACGTATGTTTTTTGTACAATTTTCTATGTTTTGTTTAAATATTATACATAAGTTAACAACACCAGTGGTTGACCATGTACCTGTGTCTGACCACGGTAGATGCAATAGATTAGCTCTGTTCATCACATCTAATATACCAAAAGATTAATTTTAAAAAACCTCGATTTTTACGTTTTTCTGGGAAGCGGTCAATAACTGGTACATGGTCAATCACTGGTGCATTACCTTCACTAATGTCCAGCTTTATTTTCAAGGTGGTGTAAAATTAGGCCTGGGCGATTTTATATTCTACAGTGTACTTGTCGGCAAGGCTTCGTCATATGGTGATTGGAATACGACTCTAGCTTGTTTTGTGGCAATTTTGATTGTACGTTGTATCAATTAACTAAAGTGACATATTTGTACAAGAGTAACATCATATTTATACTTTCAGGGCTTATGCATTACATTATTGTTATTGGCAATATTGAAGAAAGCTTTACCAGCTCTTCCCATTTCAATAACGTTTGGTCTTATTTTTTATTTTGGTACCCGAGAAATTGTTGCTCCATTTCTAGATGCATTAGCGAGTGAGCAAATATTTATATGAATTTTATATTAAATAGTTTGACAATTACAGATATTCATTAACTTTTAAGTTTAGTGTATAGTATTAATTTTATACTGTCATAAAAATATAAATACATTCCTAATCAAAAAAAATGATTTTTGTTTATTTTGTAAAATTTTTCAAGATAATTTGCTTACTGCTAAAATGAATTAATAAGTTCTCCTCCATCAGTTAAAGGTTCCAGTTATGAGGCATTTTTTTTTTTTTTTTGAAGAAGTTGAATTAATTTTCCATTGCCAAAGATGTAAACTTTGTATTCCGGGAAATAAGTAAGTATTTCGGGAAATATGAAAAAAATCATTCAGGGGATATTTTTCGTACTTTTATTAAAGCCCCTATATAACTGTTCCTAGTATTCGCACAACTGCATTCTTTGACAATATTAGCCAATAAATTTGTACTAAATTTGTTTTTTAAGCAATTCAGTAATTTAAAATGAGGATTTTCAAATTTAGGCACCAGTTCAGAAAAGGGTAAATTCAGATCTATTTCATGTGCATAGCTCGGTGAACGATGGTTCAATTCCGATTCGTCGATCCATCGAGAAAGTTCAGGTCGCAACTCACATATGAAAAAAGGTGACCAAACGCAAGCGCACGCGACTTGTCTGGAAATCTGCTTACATTAGAAATCGCGAAAAAACGGTTAACCAGAAATTTTACTTTGGTACTAGGGTTGCCAACATTTTTTCGGCGAAATATAGTTAATTTCAAACTAATTGTGAGACCTTTTGTATAGCGTGGAACACCATCTTATTCAGTTGGAAGTCCTTGCACGACAGTAGCGGATCCAAGAAATGGTGGAGGGCAATTTTGTAATTAATGTTGGCCAAATTTTGGGTCGCCATATTTTCCTAATACCCGTCGTGGCATTTCGGTAGAGGAATTTTTTTTTCTTTTAATTTAATTAGATAATGGTTATCAGTGCTGTGATACATGATACATACCTATATTAGTGGCGTAACGAGGATATTTGGCGCCCAGGGCAAATACCCATATTTGCGCCCCCGCCCCCGATAAATTATTTTAATTTTAGAGACATCAAAACCTGAGGTTCTCATTCAAGGGGTAGATGTCCTAGAATTATGTAAAACAAGCCAAAAAGGCGCCGCAGACGAAAATTTTTTCCAAATGTTTTACTCAATCATACTATTCATACTATGTTGTGATGTGAAGAAACGCGCGTGCCGCCTATATTTATAACCTCACGAGATCCGTCACATGCGCGCACACACACACTCACGCATGCAACCCCTGGACTCGTATAAATATAGGCGGTCGATCCGCCATAAAACCAGTCGGACTCCACCGTCCACACTCATCACCCGGACGTCATCCGGCGCAGACTCATCGCTTCTACTCGTCATTCATCATGCGCCAACGACGACTGAACATCATCGCTTCTATTCGTCGTGCAACATTCGCCATTCGTCTACCGACGACTGGACATCTTCGCATCTACCGACATCCAACACGGACCGCTGCTTCTCGGACATCGCTCAGATCAACAAAACCAAACATAAATCAATTTCGGCACTTGTTCACCACATTGTCAACAAACAATTCATCAATAAACCAAAATTAAAGATCTCGCTGTCTCTCTCTCTCTCTCCCCAATCACCTGCACCAACCTTACCCAAAAAACCATGTATGCCGGGCGAGGCAGATCCCTAAAAGAAACCGCCCATTGCATAGTTCTATCATCAGGCAAAAAACTACACCTACCAGTGACATAAATAATTTTATAAAATATAAAAAAATAGATATCATCATATTTTCTCGGTGGGTAATTTGAAAGGCGAAGTGGGTAACACAATTACCCGCGGGTAGTAGTTTGCCGACCACTGACCTAACTCATTCGAAGTTTGACAGCGGTCGTGCTAACATTTTGTTCAGGTATCGAAGCAGTATCATTAGAGTATTCAACACCACAATCAGTTCATCAGCACAAAACCCAATTGCATTCGTTAGGTTGGGTTGGGTTCTATTTCGTATAGAAATTATCAACTAACGTTTAATGTCAAAAGTTGGGTGTGAATGTGTGGGTGAATGCAGGGTAACTTATAGGGAGGTTGGTACGCTCATAGGCGGTGAGCGACTTTTACCGAAACGGGACGCTAATATAATTAAAAAAACAAAGTATATTTTTAAAACTATTTATTTAATTTATTCGAAATAATTTCCATCAGCATCGATGACTTTCTGCCAACGATTAGGCAAGTCATAGATGCCTTTTTTAAAGAAGTCTTTCTTTTTTGAATGTATGTATTTTTTAAAATCGTCTATTACATCAATTTGGGAATTATATTTTTTTCCCCGTAAAAATAATTCATAGTTTCTGAATAAATAATAACCAGTAGGTGAAATATCAGGGGAATAAGGGGGGTGAGGCAAAACTTCATAATTTAATTCGATTAATTTATTGACGGTCACTGAAGCTTTATGTGGTCTTGCATTGTCGTGTAAGAGTATCACGCCATGATTGTTGATCAATGCCGGTTGTTTTTTTTTAAGTTGTTCATGCATGGCATCGATTTCTCGACAATACGATTCGGCAGTTATGGTTTCGCCTGGCCTGAGAAACGAATAATGGATCACGCCTTTAAAATTCCACCATACGGTTACCATCACTTTTTTTCGATGGAATTTTGATTTAGGGGCGAAAGCAGGAACCTTGTCTTTGTCGACCCATTCGCTCGGACGTTTAGTGTTGCCATATGTGATCCATTTTTCATCACAAGTGACGATTCGGTGCAAAAACGGAAATCGATCGTTTCGAAGCAGCAATGAAGAGCACTTGCTTATCCGGTCTACCATCTGAGGATGCGTCAGTTCGTACGGCACGATCGGTGCTAATTGTTTTACTTTATTTATTTGACCCAAATGTTTTAATACAGTCGAATGGCTGACCCCTAATTGTGATCCAATTCTGCGAGTGTTTGTTTGTGGGTCGGATTCGACAATCGTCCGCAATTCTTCGTTGTCAACGAGGGTTGGGGGTTTTCCTCTGGGTTCGTTTACGAGTTTGAAATTGCCGGAACGAAATTTTTGGAACCAATAATTTGCATTTTTTCTGTTAGCAGATCCATCTCCGAATGCCTCATTAATGTTTCGTGTAGCTGTGGCTGCGCTGTGATTCAATTGGAATTCATACAAAAAAAGTAAATGTAAGTCGCGTTTTGATTCCATCTGGTTTCGAAGAAGAAAAAAAAATAAAACGAAATGCAAAAAAGTAAATATTTTACAAAATTTTCCAATTGAAATACTAAGCGAAATGCGAAAAGAACCTCTCTCATACCGAACTGAACAAAGACTAAACGAAGCGTCCCGTTTCATGTCGACCAACCTTTTATATCATGGCTAGGGTTGCCAATATTTTTCGGCGAAATATAGTATTTTTCAAACTATGCTATAAATAATATAGTACACTTCAAACCAATTTAGTATTTTATGAGAAAGGCGGAAAAAAATAATAAATATATATTTTTTTTGTTACTCATTTATTTTTACAAAAAGTAGTATATTTTTTTGCACTTCTTGCATTTTTAAACAAATTTTTATTTAAAATAAGTCATACACTTTATGACATTCAATTTTTACATTAAAATAAATCAAAATCTCATTTTTAATTAATGCTGTACAAATCTGCTTTGTTGTTCTCGCCACTCCGAATTTATAACTGAAAATAACCTTTCTATGAATGTTGAAGTGGTGGAAATAGAGAGCAGGAATTAAATTATTTCAAATAAATTTGGCGAGTTATCCCCTATATATTTATAATAGCGGATTTCTGTGCGTCCGTTTGTTTATCTGTGTGTCCGTATATTCGATGACGCTCGCGACTTTAAAACGATGCGCCGATACGATTATTATTTTGCGTCTATAAAATTATTCTTCATGCGTATGTGGTCTTTATGCGTATTTACTTAAAGTCTATATCATGCTTATGAAAGCGTCTCTATTGACTTATGCAATACGTCGATTATTACGCAGTGGAAAAAAAAATTTGAATCCGCTATTCATGTATATAATCACCTACCTACTAACTACTGGCTTTTCCTATATGTCACAAACAATAACAAATAACAAATGAACTATTTTGATTTTATTAATTAAATATTCAAACCGGGTACATAATTCGGGTTCCAGTTTTCACATTTTATCGTTTTACGTTTCTTAACAAATCCAAAGCCGATGTTATTAACATCGGGCCTATTTAATAGTATTATTATTACGTCTAACATGAAATTATTCTATCACAAAAACATATTTTGGTCTTTTCAGATTCGCGTCAAATGTTTTCCGCTGTAGGTAATTTGAAATTTTGAAAAATTTGCGCGTGCGTCGTGTACGCTTACGTTACTCGTGCTTTTGTTATTTGCGCTTGTGTCATTTGCGCCTGCGTCATATGTGCAATCGTCCGGGAGTGGTACGAGTGCGCTAAAACGTGGGTTGGTATTTCTGTCTACGCAACGCTGTTTTGTTATTCTGCTTCGGCAGAGGAAAGATCATTTAAACGTTATGAATCTGTAAATCAGGTTTGTAACACGTTTTAAACGGTTACGTTTGTTTATTTATTTTTATAAGCCATTTTCTTTTGGATCGTGCAAATTTTCACGTGCTATCAGTTTGGGCGGCAACGGTGTAACTGAAAAACATAAAACCCGAAACTGTTAACATAACCTCCAAACTGCACGTGGTATTCGTTAAGAAAGTCATTTACGCACTTATAATATAGTAATCTCCCCTATAACGTCTGCGGCGTCCCCCCCCCATCACGTCATTTTTTTCAAATGCATTTAAATTCTTATATTTTTCAAATGTATTGGAAAAAAACAATCAACTCGTAAAAATATCCACAAAGAGAAAAATGAATATGATTTATTGATTTCCTAAATTCCCCCATATAACGTCGAACCTATCTTGACATTATAGGGGATTACTGTAATTGTGTTATATGTGAAATACGTCGATATTTTAATTTAAGCAACATGATGCATTTTTATGCAAATTTATCAATAAATAATTTATACATCTAAAATTTCCAACGATATTATTTTGAATCTATTTTCACATGTGAAAAAATTCCAATTTTTCTGTTATTTCTGCTTTTCGTCAATAATTTTAATGATTTTACTTTTATTATTTCAATTTTTTTTTACTTTGTGTTAATGTTAAGTGTGATATCGTTTTTCATGTTTTTATTAATTCTTTTATAGGTAGCAACAAAAGTTGGAAATAAAATGTGAAAAGTCGTAATGTTTCCCGTTTGTCGACTGTGCATTTTGCATTGGAAAAAGAAATTTAAAATACATATTCGAGAACTATGAAAGCAATTCAAAATATTCTTCTATGCTAACGAATTGTTTCAATATACAAGTAACAATTAGTTAAAAGTAAAACAACTTAAATTTGTGTCACCAGTAACATTATCAACACAACAATTATAGCAGTAACTATTCAAATCTTAAATTAGCATTTGTTGTCAAAAATGAATGTGTGATCGATGACTGCAGCGATTTAGAATTACCTGTGTCAACAAGAATCCAAATCTGATCTCAAAAGTGATAAGAACTCGAAATCTAGTGCTCAATTGATTCTCAAATTGATAAATCCGATTCTAAAACAGAAAAGCCTAACGGAAAAAGTGACAAAATTCATCTTCCCGTAAAGTCTCCTGAAATTTCTAATAATTTCATCCCTTCGGCATTGGTTTGTCTTGTAAAGAACAATTCAATTCTCATACCATGTTATTGCAACACTATCTGAATCACAACCTCAATTATATTCGTAACCCAAACCAGCCTGATGAAGCATTTACCGAAACACACTTTAAAACGGCATCCGTGCCAACATAGTAAGAATTTTTACGCCAGCAAAAGTTATTTGTATCGACACATTCAGCTGCAGCACAAGGAGAAAGTCTTGTATGTTTGTCGGTTATGTCCTGAACGATTTTCCTCATATAGTAAAAAACAAACACCAAACTGAATATCGTAAAATACCAGCGAGAAAAATCAAAAATTTCGAATTTACCGAATGCAATAAAAAATTACCAAGATGGAGAATTTGGATAGACACTTTATAACTGACAAAGGTAAATCAAATTTACTTTATATCGTTTTATTGATATTTTGAATGTTGTATGTTTTCATAAAACTTTTGTTTTAGATGTAAAAAAATTTCGAATGTACCATGTGCAATAAAAAGTTTTACATAAAGTGCCATTTGAACAATCCCTTTATAATACATGCAGGTAAATCAAATTTACTTTATATTGTTTTATTGGTATTTCGAAGGTTAGATGTTTTCATAAAACTTTTTTGTTGTAGATGAGAAAATTTTCGCATGCACCGATTCACTGGTTCTCAACCGAAGCTGATTACTTGCTTGCCGTTGACTGAAAATGCTGCTCCTTTTATAAATGATGGCTCCTTCTATTTTCTTCAACCCCTCGAACACTCGGTGGTGGTAACATGATCATCTGGTTTTTACATGTGACTGTTTCTGGATCATTTGTTGAGTCTCTTGAACATTCTAGAAGCATCTCAATGATTTTATATTTGACGAATTTACGTTACAAAATTCATTAATTCTTTTAATAATATTTCATACACAATTTATGCATCATAAATCCGGCATAAGCGTTATAAAGGTAAACAGCTATTATTCTGTTGAAAACAATCTTTTTTTTTTTTCATTTTATGAATAGAAAAAAGTAACAAGTTATAGTTAGGTTCATTTTGAAATCACTTTAAAAAAATTGATTTACAATTAGAATCAAATTTAATATTCAATAATGACATTTTAAAGTTATTATTCAATTATGCATGTATTTGAGATGTCCCTCCAAACTGCCTTTATGACAAAAGTTTTTTTGCTGGCGTAAAAATTCTTACGATATTTCCAAGGATTTGTTTCGATAAATGCTTTATCAGGCTGATTTCGGTTACGTGTGCATCTCCGCAAACATCACATATATAATTAAGATTGTGATTCGGATAGTGTTGCAATAATATGGTATGTGAATTGAATTCTTCTTTGCAAGACAAACCAATGCCGAAGGGATGAAACTATTAGAAATTCATAAACTATTAGAAAAAATCAGAAGGGGGCTTTATGGGAAGATGAATTTTTTCACTTTCCATTAAGCTTTTCATCGGGGTTTTCTGTTTTAAAATCGGTTTTATCAACTTGCAAATCAATCGTAGCACTTGATTTTGGGTTCTTATCACATTTAAAATCTGTTTCTGATTCTAGTTCTGATACAGGTGATTCTAAATTTCTGCAGTCATCGATCAGATATTCATTTTTGATAACAAATGCTAATTTAAGATTTGAATGGTCACTGCTACAATTGTTGTGTTGATAATGTCACTGGTGACACAAATTTAGGGTGTTTTACGTTTAATTAATTTTTATTTGTATATTGAAACAATTCGTTAGCATAGAAGAATATTTTGAATTGCTTTCATCGTTCTTGAACATGTATTTTAAATTTCTTTTTCCCGAGCAAAATGCACGGTTGACAAACGGGAAACATTACGACTTTCACATTTTATTTCCATCTGAGGCAGTTTAATTTTCTTGCTACCTATAAAAGAATTAATAAGAGCATGAAAAACGATATAACAATTTAAATTAATACAAAGTAAAATAATTTAAATAATGTCGCGTGCAGTTTGGAGGCTCTTTTGACAGTCTCAGGTTTTTATATTGTTCAGTTACACCTTATTCTGCCTAAACTGATAGCACATGAAAATTTACATGATTCAAAAGAAAATAGTTTGTAAAACCAGACAAACGTAACCGCCTAAAACGTGCTACAAACCTTATTTATGGATTTATAGTGCATAAAGAAACTTTCCTCTGTTAAAGCCGAATGATTTAGTTTAATTTTTAACGAATAAAGTTCGTTTTTGAAAAGTGTTAATTTGAAATTAAAGTGTTAATTTTGAAAAAAAGATCTGTATAGACCTCATATGGGCCATACAATACCCTATGTAACATATATATTGTATTTCCTATATATGTATATATGCATTATGTATGAGAAGAATATTATTTTTAATTAAGAATAATCCTTAATTATATGTATGTACATATAAATTGTGTATCAAATTATTATGTGCGTAAATAAATAGCCAATGAAAAAATCATTTAACTGTTTAATTTGATTTGTAGTGTTCAATTTGAAGTGTAAAACCCGTAAAAAAAAAATATTTTTTCAGAGATGGTAAATGTTAATAATCTTAGAAATATAAGCACGTCAACATTGTGAATATAATTCTTATATATGTAAATCAGCCTAGACCCCCAATATTTGATGGGGAGACTTTGTCCTACAGTGGACACAAAACGGGTCGATAAATTTGATATGTAAATTATTTTTTTGAATATTATGAATGTACGCGAATGAATCATTTAATGGCAAACTAATGGATAAGTTCAATGAGCTGTTTTAATTTTTTTCTGATAAATAAATAAACACAGTATTCCAAACAATGGAAGTTTTTGTTAAATCGAAAGAATTGTTGAAAAAAAATCTTGACCAAATTGAAGTAAAATTACTTTTTCATAAATTAAATCCGTGAAAAACATACCCCTTTTTACTTAAATATACAATAGTTTTTACAAGTAACCATTTGGGTACTTCACGGAGAAGCATCCTCAAAAAACATCAAATTTTGCCAGTCTTGCTTTGCGTCTTGTGCGCTTATGTCTGGTTTTCCTTTATATTGAAAGGCAAAAAATTAAATGGTCAGGATTTTAATTGTGTTTTAGTCAGAATTTTAATCAAAAACGGTTAGGTTAGGTTAGGGTTCTTAATATTATTCTGACCATTTAATATAAATTCTGAAAAACTCAGTTAAAATTCTGACTGTTCAATATTTATTCTGACCTTTTTATTAAAATTCGGACCAATGTCAAATAAATTCTGATAAATGGAATAAAAATTCTGACCAAAATCGTGTTTAAATTCTGATTATTTAAATAGTAGTCTTGAGTAAATTAAAATAAAGATGGTTGTAAATACAGTTTTTAAGACAAAACACTTTCAAACTACAAACCGTTATTAGCCGATCTGTCAGTGTGAATTGCAATATCGAAACTTATATATATATTTTTTCGACGATGGAGACTCCCAAAAAGCCTAACTGTCGTTCAGAAAACGCCCATCCACCAGTTACCCCATTGCCGATATCAAAGTTGTGTCATCAACTCGGATTTGGAACCGGTAATGAACATTAATCATATTTTTTCTTCGATTAGTTTTCGAAGTAACTTCTAGTTCAAAATAACTTTTTAGTCGAAAAACTGCCTTGATTCAATGTAATAACTATTTTTTTATCCATCTATATCATATACTAGCGGTAGTACCCGGTGCTGCTCGGGACTTAAATTTTATATCATACTATTTTTTTAATTTAATTTTTGCAGACCGTCCCTTTTTGGTTTCTGAGAAATATGGTGACCATATTTTAATGATACAAAAACCTCGACAAAATAATATTTGTTTCATATAGATGGGGGAACATTTTTTTTGCGGACTCCCGTTTTGGGTTTCGGGAAATATGGTCACCCTATTTTAATGATGCTAAAAACCTTCTCCACAAACAAATACATATATAAGCCAATTTTCATGGCGATCGATCGAAGGGTATTAGAGTGAAACGGCAAAAAACAAACAAATATATATACAAACATCTGTTTTTATATATATAGATAGATAGAATAAATCAATAGATATATACTATTACAGTATTATCGAGGGCCATTCATAATTTTTCAAAAATTTTTCATAATAATTTATTCTATGAGTTAACAACAACCAATTTAATTCTCTTGGAAAGGCCCTCATTTCTTTCATCGTGGATCCGTCAAGGTCTATATGTGAAATTTTTACATATTCCATCAAAATATTTAAAAGAAAGACATCATTTAGTTTATTATTGAGAACTCATCATCTTATTTGAAATTTACAATATTTGTAAAAAAAAAAAATTTATTTGTCGTATTTCAGGCATATCTGTATTCGAAATGGTCCGCTCGCCTCGAGTGAACCAATTCCGATCTCCGTGGGCTGTAAAAAGCATAATAAAGAAACAAGACAAAACTGCCGTGTATGGAAAAAGGCTTTTAGCCGAAGCCGACGTTCTCAAGCAAATGAAGCACAAGAACATAGTCGGTTTCAGGAAGTTCACGGAAATAAGCGACGGAAGGCCGTGTTTGGCTATGGAAAAATGCGGGAAGTCTTTGGGTGACATGATCGAAGAACGAAGAGAGAATGGGTTTTTCGCTTTCCCTAAAAAACAGATTTTAAAAGTATTTATTCGGTTGTACGATTATGTATATTTATTTTTAGTATCTTAAACATTTTTTGTAATATATAGATGATGCTGGATGTTAGTTGTGCACTCGATTACATACACACTGAAGTTTTTCTGCTGCACGGTGACGTGAAATCGTTCAATATATTGATAAACGGTGAATTTGAAATATGCAAATTGTGCGATTTCGGAGTGACTTTGCCGTTAGACAAAAACGGGAATTTAGATAAAGGCAAATCCAAAAAGGATTATATCGGTAATAATATTTATATAAAATATTGTAAATGTATTTTTTTTAAATGGGATCATGTTATTTTAGGTACTGAATGTTGGGCTGCTCCTGAAGTATTATTAACTGACGAACCCATAACGAGTAAAACTGATATATTCAGTTTCGGCTTGACGATATGGGAAATGTTAGCTTTAGTTTTGCCACATTGTAATATTGAAGTGGAACGGAGTAATGTGACTGAAGATTCTATTTGCTCGATGGATGCTAGTGAATTTAACGATTCTACTGAATTCTACGGTATTTTTCGGCTGAAAACTATGTCACAAATATATTTCATTTTGGTGTTTAATTTAAATATATTTTAGGTACACGTCCAGCTATTCCTGACGATGTAGATGAAAAAGAATACGAGGATGTTTTATCCATATTTTTACTAGCCACCGAAGAACCTTCTGTAAATAGACCGACTGCAGGAGAAATCCACACATATGTTAAAAAAGTTTTAGGCTTGTGAATGAAAATGCAGTATTCAATATTTTTATGACAATATGATATTAATTCCGTAAATGTCTAGAATTATTATAATTTTATTAAAATGACATATATGATTGTTATATTCAAATATACATATTATAAATTTATAAATATTAGCAAGAAAAAAAAAATTAGAATTCCAATTGCTAAGCACATGATTGTTCTTTTTTTCTGAAAAAAAGTAAAATATGGATATATAAAATGTAAAATAGATATAATTTCTATATTATTATATTACCTTTCGTGCACTTTTTTTCAATTTTGATCCTTTTTGTAAATTTTCATTCCCATTATCCACATAATCGGTTGCTTGTGTGGCGAAAAATTCTACAGAGTTTATTTGTTCTTGCTGATGAAAATACAAAAAGATGAAAATTGTAAATAAATCTTATTGTTAGTATTAATGTTTTTTTTCATTTTGAAATTTTCTACATTTTATAAACATAATTTTTAACATATTGTACTGGTGGAATGAAGAGCTCATGAAACTGAGAAGGTTAAAAACACCATTTTGTAGACGTTTTTTTACGAACCGGAAAGCACAACAAAGGTCCTGCCGAGGCTAAACATGAGGAATACAAAAATGCACGCAGGTTGTTGAATATGTCTAAAAAAAGAGGATGGTCGAATCATGGGTTGATTTACTGTTTGCTGATGAAGAGGATATGTTTTCTTTTTTTAATTGAAATATAATGTCCACAAAAATAATAAGCCACAAAAACGATGACTGAATAAACTATTAATATAATACTTCAGTGTATTTTAATGTTGGCTGCTATTTTGCTTTTTGCAATAAATTTTATTTTATTTAGAAGTATTCTTCCTTTACGATTAAAAGTCAATAGTTTGTCCTTTTGTGTGAATTCAAATCATAAGATTGATTTATAAGTTAAAAAAAAGACCTGGAATATATTAGATAGTATTGGAAGAGAAACGGATTCAAAATGGCCCTTTCTAAGTAAATTAATGCACTTATGCTTTTAGAAAAGCTTTTTTGACTTTCCACCCATACAATGTGTTAATGAAAAATAAGACGAGTTTAGAAATGATTAAAAATTTGTTGTACCTGTTTACTGACTAAAAAGGCGAGTTGTGTAAACATATCTTTGAGATCTTTTAACGAATTTTCAATTTTGATTAATTCTTTATGTCTTGTTTCGATATCTTGTAATTGCAATAAAGCCTCGCGAGTTTCTAATTGATACTGAAAAATATTTTTTTCATACATTAATCGAGGCTCATAATATATTTTATACATACATTTAAAAAAAAATAGTACATTTTCGACAAACAGAGACGTTTGATTAGTATCTAATAAATGGAGACACTCTTCTTCCGTAATTGACTGATTCGCTGTAAAAAAATTACATACTTATTCAAATAAACATTCATACTGACACTTTTAATAAACCAATATTGGAAATCTGAACAGATCATGCAATTTCTATATTTACACTGTCTGTTGAAAAACAACAATAATTATTATCAGTATGTTTCTACCGATGTGCTATGTTATAGACTTTTAATACTTACTGAGTCTGATTTGTTGGCGTAGTAAAGATAGTTTGCTATTTTTATATTTGTGCAGAAACATCTCATGGTCGATTAAGGCATCTGAACATAATTGTTTTGTTGTAACGTATTGTATTCTAGTTATTCGGGATAAAGCACTATCATCATCGGCACATTTTAAACGACATTCGAATTCTTTAAGCGCTCCGCAAACTTTTAAACCTAAAGCACTACATGTTGTCATGTCTTTATCCATTTCAGCTTGCATATCTGAAATTACAATGGTATTTAATATGAATAATATTGTGACTGTTACAAATTTTGAAAAGAAAACTTCAAAAAATTTTGTATTACATTTTAAAGAACATTTTATTTATAATTTTCAAATTTTATCAAATGTACTTACTCTGAGATACATTAAAAAGAGGATCGCTATAAATATTTTTCATGTTTTTTGTTTTTTCATTGATTTCGTTAATCCAAGAACGTATCTTTCCTATCTATAATTTTAATTTTGATAAAATATTTCATGAAATCGCTTAAATATAATAGTTCGATCAATACCTCAATTAATACTTCATCTATCTTTTCATCGTTGAAAACTTCCATCTCCACATTTTCAGTCGATTTGGTATACTTTACAGTGACAACCTTGACAATATTTATAGTTTTGATAAACGGATTTAGTTTAATAATTATATAACTGGATTATTGCTTACTTTTTGAAGATCTGGTAGTCTATCCCTCAACATTTTTGTTTATTCCGAGACGTGTTGTTCCCTTCTAGTAATGCACTCTTATGGTTATCTAATTCATTTGATAGTGATGCGTTGACTGGGAAACTCTTATCATATTTGAACAAGTCCATGTATTGCTAGTCGAATAAATTTAATCAAATAACCATTCTAGAAATTTTCATTGTCTTCTTGTGAGTATTCCACTTTCTATTATCATTTTAATATGCAAACAGTTTTATCTGTTCTAATAAATGCGTATTACTCATTTGGGATTACCAAAATAAATCAAACAATCAAATAGTAATTTTGGAAAATAATACATATTATTATTGCTATAATAGTATTACATATTTCTAAATGTACACAGTACAATAATTAACATTACATTCTCGTCATATTCATAAAAGAAAACTTATGGCCTTTTTTGTAATACTGTTATCAATGTTTATTCTAAGTTTTTATAGTTTGTAATAATGTTCAAAAAGTTGAGGATAATCAGTTGCAATCTTAATAACTTTAGTGATTTCACCATTTTGTGAAATACAAAAATATTGATATTTGAGCATTTTTAGGCATTGCATAAATAATATACACATTAGATAACATAACTAGAATTCAGATCATAAACTAATATCATTTGAACATTGATATATATCTGAAGTACTTGAACACCTGTCGTATGTTTTTATATTATAAATAGTTAGGTATACACATACAAACTATTTTTGTAAGTTAACTTTGAACGCTATATCTCCATTAGCTATGGGAGCTTTAATTTCAGTATTATTTATCAGGGAAACATTAATGTACAAGAGAAATACAGTTGCAAAATGAAAAATAAATATTGTTTAAATTTTTTTTTTGAAAAACACTAATAAAATGTTTTTTCAAATAAATACAGGTATCCCTCATTTAACACAGTATTCACTCAACATGATTTTGATTTATAATAATTTGCTTTGTAAAAAAAATATTTTTCGAAGAAATTCTATAATATTTTACCGAGCTATGTACAGCAATGCAAATTAATGAGTATTAAGTTTTTAATGTATCTTTGCTCTTTCAATCTATTGAAAAAAGGCACCCGAAGAAAAGCAATTGGTACATTTTGTAAACGTTTGGTTTTTTGAAGACGTCCCGTGATTTATTCGTTGTCAACTAATTGTCAGTTTCAAATAATACCGAAAGAGATAATAAAAGCTTCAATATAATTTTGATGATATACGCAAAAACTTCTTTAATTTTTCTAAAATAACCGATCCCCCTCTTTTCTATACTTAGTAAGACTTTTTACGCGGCAATTTAGTGGAACCTATTTAACACATTAAACGAAGGATACCTGTATCTTAATTCAATACTAATATGTTTGAATACAATATATTGAATTGTAGAAAACAATAAAAAATTAATATGAAATCAATTTTAGTTGAAAAAAATTTACAAAAATGAAAAATATTCTTCGAATTGAACAAGTTCTGTCACGTGACTTCTTTTTGTGTGATTTCAGCTATATCCATATTGTGTAAATAGGACATGACTTGTTTCTTCCGATTCGATACAGCTAATTGATAAGGAGTTAGGCCCGATTGATTTTTCAACATCACATCGCTTCCAGCACCCACTAGAAGCTTCACGCACCCCAAGTTTCCAAACAACGCAGCACCGTGTAAAGCACTTTCACCGTTCTGCAACAAATAAATCAAATAAATACATACTTTACAAATAAGATTTATAACACGAAAAACTTACAGGCAATAAACCAAGATTAGGTTTATATTTCAGAAGTTCGGCCACTACTGCCGAATGACCTTTATGTGACGCTTTAAAAAGAGGAGTAGCACCGTCCTTAAAACGTAAAATAATTAGAATATGATTCGATATATAATAACTAGATTGAAAATAACATTGATACATTTCGTATTTGGTCGATCTTTGCACCGTGTCGACAGAGACGTTTTACAATATGATCGTATCCCATTTGAGACGCGATCCACAACGGTGATGCACCGTCGGTTCTTACGGCATCGCACCAAGCTCCAGACTTCAAAAGAAGTTCTACCACTTCTACATGTCCGTTTTGAGATGCGATAAATAACGGAGTTGCTTTATCCTATGAAATGAGTTAGTAAGTGTTTTTCTATAATTTTCATGTGAGCAAAGTTAATTTGATACCTTCATGCACGAATTAACGTCTGCTCCTCGGTTGAGGAATTCTTGTACGATATCGTAATGACCGCATTGACACGCTACGAATAATGGTGTACCACCGTCCTGAAATATATGAAATTTAAGAAACTAAAAGTATTTATGATATTGAAAATTTTTTGCAGTTTTTTACTAACGATACTTGGAGAATCTATTTCGGCACCATGTTCTAGAAGAATTTGAGCAACATCTAAATATCCACCTTGAGCAGCGAAGAATAAAGCTGTAGTTCCAGTCTGAATAAATAAAAGTTATAATTTATTTTATATAATCAATAATTAATTTTAATATACAAAAAAATGACATACAATTCGACGAGCCGACGGATCAGCTCCTTGTTCGATAAGTTCTTTTACACAATCTATGTGACCTGCTGCTGCTGATAATATCAACGGTGTCGTTCCATCCTATGAAAATTGAAAGAATTGATTTAAAAAGATTATTAGATAATGTGACAAATGGTATGTTCTAGTTGAGAATATTTCGAAGAGTTTTTAGTTCTTAGTTTATTAAGAGTTATTTTCAAATCAGACGTGATGAGGAATAATATTAAAAATTTTAGCTGTGTAATGTAAAGATTAGTCAAAGTTAAATAGATGTTATAGTTTGTTTTCATATGGTGATAAACATAGCGTAGAAAAAAAAGAGAAAATAAACTGAATAATTAATATTACAGTTTTTACATTCCAAGTACAACCTTTTAAA
Organism: Hydropsyche betteni; assembly: GCA_028571205.2. Classification (NCBI taxonomy): domain Eukaryota; kingdom Metazoa; phylum Arthropoda; class Insecta; order Trichoptera; family Hydropsychidae; genus Hydropsyche; species Hydropsyche betteni. The sequence continues at coordinate 4,704,247 of JAOXNN020000021.1, read as the reverse complement.
CATCTAATTCAATCATCGGAAAGTATTATTAAGACTGTTGTCATTGAAATAGAATCTGTTCTTTAATTTGACTTTGATAATCTCAGTTAGTGATTTTTTATATATAATTAATTACATTTTTTAATAAATAAATCTTAAAATGGATATGTAGTAAGCGTTTTTTTTATATTTTTCATGAAATCACAAAAAAAATTGAACAACGAAGAAAATAAATTGGCTACTAAATATTTATATGGTCAAAATTTAAATACAATTTTGGTCAGAATTTTTATCCCATTTATCAGAATTTATTTGAAATTGTTCAGAATTTTAACTGGGTTTGACAGAATTTATATTAAATGGTCAGAATAATATTAAGAACCCTAACCTAACCTATTCTGACCGTTTCGTTATTAAATTC
>JAOXNN020000021.1:4687190-4703747 GCA_028571205.2 Hydropsyche betteni | reverse complement strand
GTTAAGTCGCATCCTGTAATCCAATCAGTTAGATCTGAGCTTTCATGAATATTACAACGAAGATTGGCATTAAAGCTTGTAAATAAGATCCTATGCATAAATATTTTACCATAACTCTTGGGTTGAATGGTCTGTACATCGACAGCACGTATTAATCTTTATTGAGCTTATGAGAAGTTGATATTAAACTGCCCTATAAGTTGGATGCCGACGCAGTAAATATGAGATATTGTAGATAAGTCAGACGTGCTTAGAGAGTAATGGCAAAATTGAACCGAAGATAGTCAAAGTATGATTATAAATCTTGTTGATTTGTGTAGTACTCTTCAACACTCATTTAAACTTAAATAATAAAATGTTCAACTTTACTCACACTTCGAACAGTAATTTACTTCATATTCCTTGCATACAAGACATGAGTATGCTTATTTTTATTAGAAATGATCGCATCCTTTGCAAAATAATCTATGTCTCCAATTCAAAATAGACAATCGTTAAAGTTTTCTCTCCTCCACAAGTGTACTCTCAAACATCAATACTTTCACGCCTTGATAGGCACACCTTTTTCCAGAATGATTTCGGCAGTAGATTACGGTTGTGTTTCCAAATCCAGTCCCAGTCTAGTTTTTAACAGCAGAGTAGTTATTTTCTGCCTCTGAGCAAGGCATGCATCTATGCAGATTCGATGAGTAGAAATAGTAGTAGGGAAGTTCCAAAATATCCCCACAGTCTTGACACTCCTTTCCCAAAGGCAGCTGTAGAGTATGGAATATCTATTGTTAGATACTGGCCTCTCCTCTGAACAGTTATATCAAGGGCTGCAGTTATGCTCTGTGCTGCTACTGACAATTGATTTGCACTTGCAGATCCCTAGTTTGACATTTTCAATTGCATTTGCATGACGCTGTAAAATAAGCAGCTTTGTGGGGAAATTCTTCACACCCAAAGCTGAAAAAGCGTTTATGTCCAAGGATACCTGTGCGACATGGTTAAACTGCTGATAGATACGCTTTTTATCAATCTTTGGCGTGGATTCACCTAAGAAGGTTTCTGGAACGATTATCGCAAGCAGACCTGCTGGATACATAAGCTCCGCCGCTTTTAGGATATATGCCATTTGGCTGCTCATTTTCTTGCCACCATACGACCAGTTCAGGTTAAAAGGTGGGTTTCCTATAACAAGGTGGAAAAATATGTTAGGATTATACGAGCGGACATCGCCCAAAGTTAAATTAGCCTTGCTGTATAAATGGGAAGCTACCGCATAACTGTCGGGCTCGATCTCACAACCATAAATCATGTCCTCGTTTGGCAGATGGTTGAAAAATGCACCTTTACCGCAGGTTAAATCCGCTATCTTCTGCCGTTCGTTGGGACGGATACAGTCGATTACCCACTCGCAAAGTCCATCAGGTGTAAAAAACTGACCCTGCTCAATCTCTTTTTTTCAGTTAACGCGAAAGCGGCGCTTTCCGGCGACGATCATGCCTGTTCCATGCATCAAAATACGAATTGAAAATTAACGTTTTTTTTACAGGTTCATCTTATGAAATTGATGCTGTCCAAATAGAAGGTTGCGAAAGAACGGTCCCTTGTTATTTAACTGTTGGTAGAAAAATTAATGTAACAGTTACATACACAGCCGGTAATTAATATGATTCAGAATAATTATGATTTTTTCATATGAATCGAAATAATATTTTTGGAATTTATTAGGTTTCTCATCAAATTCGTTGAGACAGGAAGCTTATGTATTATTAAATAGTATTCAAAGTGAAACAAAAATATCACCACGTAAGCTATTTTTTATAATTTAGTTAATACCTATAATCATTTATATAAATATAATTTTGTTTTATAAAAATTTTAGAAGCCTGCCAGGCAACATGGTGTCCAGTGCAAGTTCAAGTATCTTCACATTATAGAGCTTATTTAGAATTACCGACTAATATAGCATTGGTAAGAAAATAAAGTTTGAAAAAAATTATAATATAAACTTAATACAATCTAAAAAAAAACGTATTTTTACAGAATGTGAGAGGATTTTTAAATTGGTACATTTTCAATGAACAAAATGCTCGAGTTATTTGTTTCCGGGTGATTATCCAGACGCAAAATTTTTTGACGGAATTTCTGAAGAAAAATATAATAACGTAATTTATTATAATTAAAAATAAAAATGTATTTGAAATCTATTTGAAAGAAGTCTCTTGTAAAATTAAGAAAGCTATAATACATTAAACATCAACATCACAAATGTAAATTAAGTAAGAAAGTTGAATTTTCTTCGAAAGAAAACAATAGTTCTGCTTTTGAATAAAATATTTGTAAATAATATGTTGTAACTGTAATTGTAATAGGTTAGTTTTAATTTATGTTATATGAAAAAATAATAATTATAGAAGTTTATTTCTGATTTTTTATTATTATTGAAAGACCTTGGAAAAAAGATGATGACCATATATTTGAATAAATGACATTTTCGCACACCGACATTAGCGCACGTGATTCTAACAAACATGACGCTGGTGCACACCAATGTTAGCTCATAATCTGTGTATTTTTTTTATTTGAACTCTTCTTTAGTGATGCTTATAAAATACTAGTAGCTAGTAAATTTTAGAATTAACAATTATAAAAATAACGAAACCTTAGTTTCTAATTTTAATGATTTTGATAATAGTGATGATAAAGACCTTTTTACATTTGATAATACTTTATGTGACATTGAAAATGGTAAAAGCGAGCACTTAAAAATATGCGAAAATGTGCGCTTGTGTCGGTGAGCGCCAGTATTGATGTTCACCAGCGTTATGTGCGCTAACGTCATGTGTGCTGACACTCTGTGCGCAAATTTCATTTACGCAAACGTCTAGTAATCAAATAATAAACTATCTGGACAAAAATTTAAGTTTGAATTGAAATTATATGGTCAACAAATTATATGTTTCGATTACCAAACGTCAAAGTGTCGTTATCAGCACAAACGTCAAAGTCAAACCGACATTTTGTTTACATGGCATGCTGTATATAAGTAACTACTTAAAATGGTTGTGTTGACCGATTTAGTTTACAAAAGTATCCTCCACGATATCAGATGCTTCGAGGGGCTGAGCAGAGATTGCAAAATTTACCTCATCGACAAACATCCCCAGTAAGTTTTTTTTTACATATCGTTATCGAAATCTTCATATTACTTATATTTTGGGTCTGAAGAATTCCAGTTTATACTCTCGGCAGTATATTGGCGACTCAATGGAAAGAACGTATGAAAAAAAGACATTGGAAGAACCAACAGTTTGGAAAACAATATTATAATTTATATAAGCAAATGAAAAGTGAAAAGTCACAGCCGGGAGTAATATTGAAGTAACTTTTTTGTTAAGAAATTTCTTGAACAGAATCGAATGTCTTTATATTTATGTATTATTTATTTTTGCAGGCTTTCTGTTGATTTATGCATGCCTCCGAGTTTACTCGCTACATCAATTTTACACCATTATTTTAAAACACTAGGGATTCAAAATGAAGGACCATCAGCCAAAATGGCTCTTAAAGACTCTACTTTAATAGAAGATAGTGATTTAGCATACGAAATTTATTTGGTGACTATTCCAATTTGTATTTATGTTCCAATCAATATTACTTAATTTTCATATTCAAAATATTTTTCTTTTTAGTGTTCTTTATATGACGATGCTTATGGAACTTACGGAAACGTTATACGACAGTAATATATCTATTAATTTTTATTTTATTCAAAATTATTTCAAATATTAATATTAATAAATCGAATCTTGTTTCAGATCTATCGGAAAAGAATATGAACAAAGATTAGAATTTGAATTGAATAAAATGAATATTCCATTTATTGACGAAAATGTACTTAGGAACAAAGGATACGACAAAACTCCTGACTTCAAATTAGTTTTACCTATTGCAATAGACGGCTTTGTTATTAATTGGATTGAAAGTAAAGCCTTGTTTGGAGACGACGCGACACACGCCGGGTACTTAAAAGACCAACTGCTCTGTTACTGGAATAGATTCGGTCCAGGTCTAGTCATATACTGGTTTGGTTATTTAGACGTAATAGAAAAGAGCGCTGAAAATAACGCGATGATAATTTTACGAGATTGTTTCCCCGATGAAAAGAGTATCACTTTGATGAATCCAAGCATAATAGATGATTTATAATCTTTTATCAAATAATCAAATATTTTTTATACACATGACTCATTGAATCAGCGAAAAATGAAATAAATAAAATAAAATTGTTGAATTTCAAAGATTTTTATTTAGAAATATATTATTAGCATTTCAAGTATATTAATAATAGTCAATATTGTTGATATAATTTTCTGGAGAATTGCTTTTATATTATATACATACACACATTTTAGGTATACGATGCTAATGTTCGCACGCGTATACACAACCTTCCGTATGAATACTTTAGAATGTGTGCTAAACTTAAAGCATGATAAAAACTAACTAAAATCTATTAGAACTACAACAAATTATATTGCTACTCAGGTTTGGATTTTTCCTTAGTCTTTTTTTATATAAATCAGTAGAATTGCACCGTAATTCATTAGTTGTTGCCAGTAAAGCACCAAGAGTTATAAGAAAAAAATAATAAATTGGCAAATGGTTAATTATAAAAGCAATAGGGCTAAATAATTAACTAAATAACATATCTTATGTTAACACAAAAACTAATTTAAAATTGTGCTCCTTCGCCATAAGAGGACTGGCAATTCTGCGAAAGTTCATTATTCCTTTTATGGGTTACGAGGTCTTAAATGGGAAATATACTTGAATATAATTATACTAACATATATGACTACTTAATTACATCATTCATGATTTAAATGCTTCATATAAACTGCATTAAAATATAAGATGTGAGAGAACATGCAAATCATACAATTCATAAAATATTCCATATATTGCAATATACGAACCAATTGAGATGTTATAATCAAATATACATTAATCACCAAAATGAAGAATGATTTTTTTTTTTGTCGATGATAAGCAATCACTTTCAGTCTTTTGTGTCAACAATCCAAAAAGGTTTCTTTTAAAATATATGCCCTTTAATTTAACACGTGTACTTCACTTTCAATTACAATATAAACAAGGAATACATATTTGAATTGAATAATGAACTCAATCGATTCAAACGGGTTCGGCGCGAATATGAAAAAAATACTGGATGTATGGTTTGCGAGGGGTATTTTTAAAACTTCTATAAAAATATATGAACTTTAGGATAATTTAATATAATATAAAGTAACATGAAAAACCTATATCCATAAATACATTTCTTGTGAAAACAAGTTATTTCAAGCCATAAGCAAGTCAAATTAAAATATCAACTAATAAATTAAAAAAATATATAGTACGTTAAGTACCCCAAGCAAAATTATTTTCAATAATTGTGACATGAGTGCATAAAGGGCTAAAATATAAAATTTATTTCATCATACATTTACAAATGCACGAAAGATTGTAAAAAATATAAAAAAATTGGTCCAAATTAAAAGGGGTCTTTTAATATAATATAATTATAAGTATAAAACATTTTTCTTTTTTTTTTTTGATACAAATACGAACTAGTGGAAATTACATTGCACAGAAAAAATAGAAATACAAATGTGGATGGACAGCAAAACATTTAGATGTGTGCCGTTAAACGAAAATAACAATAGTGGACCAACTTTGACGTTGGATATATCACAATTTTAGTTATCTGGACCAAAGCATTGAGTCACTACAATGTTTTGCTGTCCAGGTAAAGGAACAGAGAGACGAAAGATCATCCATTGGGACTATTTCCTTTGTTATCTTGTCCGAGATCCTCTCTCTTTGCTGATGGCTCCTTTTCCTGATCCACAGCTCATATTTCTTTATTCTTTTTTCTTCTAAATGTTATATTTCTACGTATCCATCCTGAAACAATATTGTAACGATAGTTAATCATTTCAAACACTTTGCATTTCAAATGATTTCTGAAAATTAGAGATAAATGATATATCACAAGTTTAAAAACAAACAATCGTAATTTTAATAAAGCATGATATGAAACAAAATGATTAACGTTAAACTTTAGATTAATTACGAAGTATGATATTTTATGGGGTTATGACGGATGAAAACATTATTAAAAAATCTCAAGCAATCAATTGAATACCACAACAGTTCCAAGAAGAAAAAAATAATAAACCTTAGTTCCCAACGCTGGATCGAAACCAAATATGAAAATAATCGTAACGAATTTAAAATTTTTAAAAATAACACAATCTTTATAAACCAACGGATTTCACACTATGAATGATGACATAAAAATTTCATGAGAAATTAACATGATTAAAATCAAGTGATAACACAATAAAAATCCCAATAATCAGTGATTTTTTTGTGAATGCAATTTTTTCCCATATTCCATTTTACCTGAAATTGTACGTCTCTTTTTGGGTGCCTTACGATTGAACGTGGTATTGAGAGTGAACTGTTAAAATAATTTTAACGAATTATTATATTAATTTCAGTTGAAAATGGGCACGCACACAGATAAATAAGTCATTGTATAAACAATGAATATATGAAGAGAATTATAAGAAATTTTAATTGTTAACACAGAAATAGTACTGCACAATACAAAAGTATTATAATTCAATTTATAGACTTGCAATATTAGACATATCATGTGCAAAAAATATACCTGTGAGGGACCGTTTTGCGTTTGTGATGAGTTTTGTAGTTTTTCTACGAGTTCTTTCAATCGAGTATTCTCCTGAAAATATAATTCGATAGTAAACGTGACAAAGAATCAAACAATGCGAAAAAATAAAAAAATTTATATACCTCTGTAAGTTTTTCTATATCGCCTAATCCAACAGATTTGTTTAATCTAGTTGCTGATAGAGAATCTTTTTCAATGGTCTCAGTATCTTGCCTGAGTTTCTTTTCACAATCTAATGCGATTTGTAAAGAAGCAGCATCTGTTTTCATCTAAAAAGAAAAAGAAACCATGTTTTTCTATTCAATAAAAACAAAATTTATATTTCCCAGAAAAAAACAATTACTTGAACTATAGACTGCTTAAGATTGTCTACTTCAATTTGTTTTTCATTAAGTTGAGTCTTCCACTTCTGTTCTTCTTCACTTACATTATCTTGCAGTCTACTAAGGGTTTTTTCCTGCAGAGTTTTCACATCAGATTTAGTATAAGCATACAAATTAGTTACTATTCGAAACGACGTTTACGTACCGTATCAACAACAACACCTTTGTATTTGTCCACTAAACATTGAAGTTGATGATTCTTATTTTCTAATTCCTTTAACCTTTCGTTATTCACTAAGTCTTGAGTCGGTGAAACGGTTATTGTAGGAGCTGTTTTAGCTTTTGAACTAGTTTCTATTAGGAAATTATTAGCTTTTTCTGTAAAGTTGTCTAACCATTCTTTATGAGTTTTTCCTTGAACGGAAACTTGAGGAAATAATCTTTCAAGAACATCTTTCGTTTTTCGTTGTTCTTCTAAACAAGCTTTTGTAACCGCTTCCTAAAACATAAATGTGCAAATTAAATTATGCAGGAAAATATCAGTGAAAATAATACAACATATTAATTATCTTTGAAATCACAATGCACACAATATACATATATTATATAAAACACTCTGCTAACATTTTACTAACATAAATTAGTAAAATGTAATATGATTATATTAAAAGTAATATGCAGTGTAAAATTAAATCAAATAAACATGCCAATTTAGAATAAATTCACATGAAATATTTATCATTAGTATGTTAAGTTTGAGGGGTTATTTTAATTCCAATTGAAACAGTAATGAAATTATAACTTTACAGTTTTCTTCAATTTTATGTAGAAACTTACTCTAAGAGTACTGTCCTCAGTGGTTTTCTGAGACTCTAATTGCTGCAATTTCTTTTCGGCAGCTTGACAAGCTTCCATGACTTTCCAGTTCTTTGTTCTAAGTTCCTGCATTACAAATACATATCCCCATAAACAAAAAAAGCAAAATCCAAAAGTATGTTAGTAAAATAAAAAAAGAATCGACAGTTAGAAATTATAATATATCAAAAAATCCAATAGGAAAACAATTTTTTGACTTTTGAGTGTTTTTTTCATAAATACGTTAGTGTTAAATTTGTTAGAAAATAAATATGCATGCATATAAATGAATTGCATGAACTAAATTGATAATATCTCACATTGTTCTTATCTCTATGTTGGTCTAATTGACGTTGTAAATTGTCTAACTGTTGTGAATATTTCTCTTCTAACACACTGCAAGCGTCGGCAATTGCTTTTTCTACGTCAACAGTTTCGTTCTACATAAAACATACAATGAAATGATCAATATTTTGTACAATAAAAAACATAACACTAGATTTAAAAGTTAATTACTTTGTCAGGGCTTGTTGTGCCGTTCGGTGTCGGTTGCGATGCTATTTGTTCTTTAAGCTCAGTGATTTTTGATGAAAGATCGTCTTTCTCTGTTTTTAATTTGTTGATTTCTAATAATAGCTGTAATTCAAAGTAGTTGACAATGAAATTACTGTATTTAACTCGGTTTATAACACATTCATAAAAAAATCAAAGCGTACTTGTTGATTTTGTTTATCTAATTCTTCTTGGCGCTTTTCGTGTTGAGCAACTTGTTGCTGATGATGTGATTGGGCACTATTCAGACGTTGAATTTCAGATTGAGCCTCACTCAGGCCTGAAAATAAATATTATTATAAATTATAATATAAATCAAATTTTAATAAAACAAAAATTTATATAAATATTTGTACCTTGCAATCGTTCATTTGCTTGTGCCAACTTTTGCATCACTTGTTGTTCAATTTCGGCATATGAATTTTTAGCTTCCTACAAATATTGAAAAAATTATTAAAGAACAATATAAAAATCTCCGATAAAATAAAAAAATAAATTATAAATACCTCGAATTGACGTTTATATTCATGAGCAACACTCAACTCACTGCTGGTGAGAGCGTGAGCTTTTTGTAATTCAGCATATTCGTTATTCAACGAAGCCATGTTATTTGTCAACACGGCATTTTGCTAAAATTAAATATTTAATCATCAAAAAATGAAACAAACACTATTTTTTTTTTCGAACGCATAGAAATACCTCAGATAATGTTTGCAAGCGCATTTCCATTTGTGTTCTTTGCGAAGACCATTCGGCTTCGGAAGCTACTTTAGCTTGTAACTGAAAATGAAATGGATTTTTAAAACATGTAAACAGTTTATTTTCGATATATTAATCAGATAAATGTATACCTGATGGACTTGTTGACGAAGCGAATTATTTTCATCGATACCACGTTGAATGCGAGATTGCAAAGCCGCTGCCTCAGATTTCAAAATATTAGCAGCTTCTTCTTTTGCCAGGTTTATTTGAGTACAACGAGTACGTTCCGCATTCAGATTGGCTCTACGAAATGGTTCAAAATGATAATTTTTCCGATAAAATCTTTGTAAAATTTAAAAAAAATAAGAAAACAACCTCAATTCCTTCAATTTGGCCTGGAGAGCTTGAGACGCTTCTTGCTCGGCAGTGAATGCCTTTTCCTTTTCTGCCAACTGCTTCTTCAACCTGATAAGAGGATCTTTAGGACCCTAAAAACAGTTTATACATTTAAAAATTTATCGTTTAATCAATTTAATTCGTTTTCGAAAGAAATAAGTTTACCTCAGACCACTCAGAGTGTTCGGGAAGAGGCCCGTTTTGTTTATTCAACAAGCAATCGGTCAAAATTTGTATTTCACTACGCGACAGAGACGCTTCACCCAATAAGCGTACAAGCAAATTGACATTAACACCTTCAGGACAAGTGACTGAAAATATTTAAAAAAAATATATTATAATTCTTCAATCGAAAAACAAAACAAAAAATCAAATATATTTTACTGAGTTGTTGATATTGAGCCATTTCGTTCTTCTTCTTTTTCGATTTAGGAGGAAGCGGCGGAGCGTTTTGCGAAGGCTGCGCCGATTTCGTCTGTTGCACTTCGGCAACGGTACCGTTCGAGTGATGAACTTCCAATTGGTACGCTTGTTTCAAGATTTTGTCAGTAGTCATATCAGCCGGTTGGCTGATGGGAACTGACGGAATGTGTATGAGTTCTTCGTGTGGTTTTTCAACGGTGTCGGAATTTTCCGAAAGTTGAGCGTTCCTCTTGTCTGAAATTTGAATTTGAATAAGGATACGTTTGAAACGTCTCAAAGAATGTGACGAAGAGGAAATTACTTTTGCGTTGCTCTTTAGGAGGTTCAGGTTGAGCCACAGGTTCTGTCGTTGGTTTGACGATTTTTTCCTTTTCTTGTTTAGGCACTGTTTTAGGTGTTTTGTTAGACTTGGTTTTTACGTCTTTCACTTTAGACTCAACCTTTTCCTATAAAATCAAATAGAAAATAAAATATCTAGATTTTCAAACGATAAAAACATTTAAAAATACATTAGTTAAATTTTTTTCAATTTGCATATTAGTATATAATACGCTAATGTACAACTTAATTCCGCATGCAAGATTTCCCAAAATGAAAATATATACATAACAGAGAGTGACAAAGTGAATTTCATTTTCAAATTATTTTTTCAAAAATTTTAAATTTTAACAAACCCACAAACAATGTACTAAACACAAAACAGAAAAATTAGTACACCTACTATAAACTACATTACAAAAGGTATTTTTGCTATAAGAAATTTCAACTCACACTCTCGACTGAATGCAACAGTTCAAATTCATCTTTAGGATGAATTTGTTCGAAATGATTTGCTGGTTGGTTAATAGTTGGTGACGGTGGAGTAGAAGTGTCGCTAATGCAACTCGGATCGTCTTTGTTGATCAGAATCGGTTTCACTTTAGCGTCTTTAACTTTTTTTTTGTTCTGTAAAAGCATTATATTTTTACATGTCTGCATAGAAGACCTCTAATTATAACATTCAAAGATTAAACACATGAACGCTTTGTTCACGCAAATAAAAAAGATCATTGTGCATTTTGTTATTGTAAGTGTTTGCATATTAAATAAATTTTTAATATTGTAAATAATTTGCGAACATGAAAAATAACTGCACTTACGAAGAATATCATAAACTATCTGTGTTTAGTGTCAAAGGTCAACAGTTAAAGAAAATCAAACAATGCGAGACAAAAATTGTCGACCGAGTCATTTTTTCATTAGAATGATAAATTTTAATTATGTTTTTCAACAGATGTAATGTTAGTTTTATAAAAAAAATGCAATGTTTATCACTAACTCAAATCCTATTAATGATGAAATGATGATGGTTATTTATAAAAAAATATATTTTTTATCCAAAAATAAACCGTGATTAAGATTGTAATAACAAAAAAAAAAAATTATCTCTACTTGAGATAAAGATTGATTAGTTGAAATAGAACTTTTTTACACTGCCCAATCTTATGATTCAATTACAAAAAAACAAAGTTAAAAATTGCATTTATATATGAACTTGAATAGTGAATGCAAATATATTAGAAAAAACCAGTTATTATCAGCATCTTAAATACAATAATTATTTGCGAAAGCAAACAGAGAAGAATTAGAATGTATGTCAAAGTTAGTCAAAATGATTCACCCAAATGTTAAAACAATAACGATAAAAATACCTTTGTCGGCTTTGGAGGCTCGTCGGGAGTAATAATAGCTTCCTCTACAAATTCGACATGTCCTTTATGATGATGATGTTGTTGAGGGACCGACTCTTCCTCGACTCCGCTTTCGGCAAAGGCTTCGCTATCTATCTCACTGTTGCTAGCGGCCGCTTGCTCTTTGGCTTGCTTTTCCTTAACCTGAAAACAAAAAAAACGAGAATTAAATATGAAAATTTTTAAATTGTGATACGAACAAAAACGATTTGATCAAAAACTACACTACGAAAAAAAAATAACAGTATATTGTTAGACGAGATAACAGATATTTTCGTTAAAACATTTATCAACGTCTACATAATCGTGTCTACATATGAACATTCATACATTTATATTGTTTGTCACTAATGGCCTGAAAACGACAATGCAATCAAATCATATAATCGTCTCTAAAATATTTGATCGAAAATACAGAGAAAACTGAAATGAAACAACACAAAACGAACACAATACCTTCTTCCCGGCCTTCTTATTCTTCTTGGACTGTTGTTGCTGGAGTTTTTTCTGTTTGACGGGATCGTCGAGGAGACCTCGTTGAGCCACGAGACGCCGATTGGCCGCCACGACTTCTTCGTACGACTGGCCCCGAGTTCCGAGAGTGCTGATGACGAATAACAAGAACGCCGAGCCGACCACCAACCCCAAACACAACAGACTCGTTTCCCAATCCATAATCTGCAAAACGAAAAATTCGAATTATACATTCGCATAAAAAAAATTACAACAATAAATCGTGCGAACTTTGCTTATTTTGAATTATTTTTAAAGATTGCAATATTATTTTATGTCCAATTCTAAGAATGCAGTTCGTTGAACGAGTACATTCAATATTTGCATATTTGAACGATTGAAGTGTTTGAATATAGCTCCAATAATAACACAATGAGCAATTTAGAATTAAAACGACAGTTTAGAAACGGTACGTGCGCCGAAGAAATGCAACGTTTTCAATTGCACAAATTCAATTGACTATGCATATACGAGTAATGAATCATTGTAGAGTTTCGCAATTCATCTCTTTCAAGTAAAGAGTATTTTACAAATTTAATAGAGTAATATTGTTTTTATAATGTTTTTTTAGTACTTGAGAGTATCATATAAATTTATTAAAATAGTAAAATTCTTATTATATTTTAAGTATTTATGAGTATTGTACAAATTTGATTTGATAGGGTAACGAAAGAAATGAAGGATTGTGCGCTTGTAGTCGATTATCTCAGAAAAATGTGAAAATTGAGGTTTTTGTAGACCAACGGCAGCTAAACTAGGGCTTGCAGGTCATATATGAGTCAATTAAAGGTTTTGATTGGCCTTTTCGAGGTATGATTTTAAGTATAATAGTAATACATATTAATTTTAAGTTATTTTTTTTAGTGACATTATTACTGATTTTTTTTACACAATTTGATTTTGTTTTATTCAATTTTTATTTTTCCCCATCATATCATAATTAAGTTTTACAATATTTACGTGTGACCCTTCAAAGACACGCATTTTTATATTATTATATTTTGAAATATAAACAGCATATCTATCGCACCATTTCGGATATATAAAACCTTAATTTCTACATTTTTCTAAGACGAACTATCACAGGTACACGGTTCATCATTTCAATCAAAAAATTAACATATTATTCATTCGGCAAGACCCAGATCATATCTCGTTTCAAAAAATGAAAGAACATCTTTAAAACATGAGTTTCCTGATAGTTTGCCAATTTTCAATTTAGACGTTGTTTCGCGTTTTGTGCCTTCGTCAAAAGGATCAGAAAGATTTGTGTCGTTAAACATTTTCTCGCATTGGTATCCCGTTTGCTCCACAGACGTTAAAATGTTCTTGATTGCTTAGTTAAAATTAAAATAAATTGGTAAATGTAAATGTTGCTGGTACACAATCGGTTCATGAATCTGGTATTGAGTGAGATGCATGTAATAAAGGGAAGATGGGCTTCTCCTTCGAATCAAAAATGACATTCATCTAATAGTACAATCAGATCCCATACAAAATTATCTTAGTTCTGTTTCATATAAGAATTCTTTAGCAAATTAACAAGTGGATAGATGAGCTTCCCTTTGAATCGAAAATGACATTCATTCATAGTACAATCAGATATATCTCATAAAAAACTATCTTAGTTCTGATTCATGCAAGAATTCTTCTGCAAATCCAGTAACAAATCTGCAAATCATCTAACAAGCATGTAGATGGACTTTCCAAAAAAGGACATTAAATAGTACAATCAGATATTTTTCGTACAAAACCATCATAGCTCTGATTCATACAATAATTTTTCAGCAAATCCAGTAACAAGCAGGAAGATGAGCTTCCCTTCAAATCAAAAACGAAATTCATCCAATAGTACAATCAGATCCCATACAAAATTATCTTAGTTCTGATTCATATAAGAATTCTTTAGCAAATTAAGTAAAAAGTGGATAGATGAGCTTCCCTTTGAATCGAAAATGACATTCATTCAATAGTACAATCACATCCCATACAAAATCATCTTAGTTTTGATTCATATAAGAATTTGTCAGCAAATCCAGTAACAAGCCAGTAGATGGACTTCCCAAAAAAGGATATTCATTAAATAGTACAATCAGATATTTCCCATACAAAAACCATCATAGCTCTGATCCATACAAGGATTCTTCAGCAAATCCAGTAACAAGCGAATAGACGGGCTTCCCCTTCGAATCGAAAACGACATTCACCCAATAGTACAATCAGATCCCATACAAAACTATCTTAGCTCTGATTCGTACGAGAATTCAACAGCACATCCATTATCGCACATTCCTAAACAACAAATCAGATAAAGATAACCCACACCTGACGCGCCCCGTCGGAAAACAAACCGCCTCCTCGCAAGAAGTCCACCGTTCCCCACCAAAAGTCAAAGTTCTGTCAGAGCAAACGTGGGATGAGGCGCGAGGGGGGAGACGGGCGATGCCACGTAAGCGGCTTCGCTCAGTACGTGTCGCCCGCCGATGCACAATACATTAACGTATCCGCCATTTACCATCGTCTAATTGACAACGCGGCGATTCTTCGCTTATTTCTGATGATGATGATGGAGTTTTGGGGGCGCGGACGAGCGTCCGCCCACGCGGAGTCGGATCCGTTCAGCGAAACGCTGATGGCGTTGGTGCGGCGTCGGTGCGGAATTGGGTTGTGATATGTTGTTGTGTGTGTCGTTCGGAAGGTTGCGGCGGGGGCTTACTGTTTCGGGGGCGGAGGCCGACGTGGAAAAGCGGATGCGTCTGACGGGGGGCTCGCGCGAAGATAGCGCCCGACGCCGGCCCAGCAGCGACTGCGCCGCTCGAGCGATCGCCCGTGCCGGCCGGTGGACGTAACAGCGCGGATTGCGGCCTTTGTTTGGTGGTTTTTTTTTTTTATGGTTGAATGGTTTTTTTTTTATTGTGTTGTGAATACAGTAATATCAGGCGCCTATTGGCGATTTAGTTGCGCGCGATCGAAAATGGATTTTTTTTTTTTTTTTGGGTTGGAATGTGCGCATATGATATATGCGCACATTTCAAGCCAAAACAATGTGTTCCGTTTTCGATCGCGCGCTACTGAATCGCCAGTGGGCGCATGGCCTAATTCTCCATATAAAGCTTCCCTCCTATGACGTCATTTTTTTTCAAATGCATTTAAATTCAAATTTTTTTCAAATGTATTCGAAAAAAACAGTGGTAAAAGTAGCTTACCGCTCATGAGCGTACCAACCTCCCAAGTGGTGAAACGCGTTTATACACGTACATGCATCTACATATACAGAGATTAGCGTGCTTAGTTTTTAAGTTGGCGCCCGGAATTACGTTTATACGCGTACATGCACCTATACTCGTTCGCAGTTTGACAGTTGGTTGTATGAAACTTTTTGTTCAGATATCGAAGCAGCATCATTAGAGTATTCAACACCACAATCAAAATCAATCAAAATTCGGGTTGGAAATTTTTTCATGTTCGAATCTGAATGTTCGGTGTTAGTACCCTGCGAATTTTCGGTAGCGAAAAATCTGATTGTTAAGGATCATTCATATTTTTCCCAATACTTCTAATATCTAATTTTTTTTATATTCTATTGAGATTGAGAAACATCTATAATAAAATACTTAGATTTAAAAAAATAGGTTTATTTCATTTAATATAAAAAAGGAACACAAAAAAAGGAAAAAAATAAAAATGAAAAGAAATCTAATTTTTAAAAACATTTTCCAAATTAATCTATGTATCTATCTATCTTTTTGGCTGTGGGTCAGAAGCAACCAAAATGTGACTCTAATGAAGTGTTTTGGGTCAGTAGATATATTTTGAAACAGTTTTTAATGGATAATATTATAAATTTTATTGAAAAAGTAATTAATAATCAATAATAATTAATCTGATGGGTTACTTGAAATCATCAAACGGGTCACTTAGTGACCTGCGGGTCATAGGTTGCCGAGACCTGATCACTTGATCGCTGAAACGCTTTTTTGGAAATTAAACTGTGTTTTTAATATAAAAAAAACTACAGCACCTAGAGCCCTCAAACTTTGTCAGAAATCTTAGGGGGAGTGTCATGGGAGCCCCCCCCCTGAATTTCAAAAATAACGACAGATTATACATAAATTATGAGATTTATGTTGACATATTTCATTCAATTGTGATATAACTAAATTAATTCTCATACACAATAAGTTCTTATACATCTTATATCTTATTTCGATCCGAAATATAATATTAATATATTTAAATACCGACCAAATATTTTGTACCTGTTTTCATATTGTATAAGAAATCTTATCATCGTCAGTTCTGTTATCTTCAA
>JAOXNN020000021.1:4664035-4683387 GCA_028571205.2 Hydropsyche betteni | reverse complement strand
AGTCGTAAAATGTATTTAATTTGTGTTTTATAAAAGTTTTAGTCTTTAGTTTTGTAAAAGTTTTGGTGACCCAGTGGGGAAATACGAGTGCAAAGGGTTAATAGTTTGCACTTTTAAATTTAATACTTTGCCTAATAAAATGGTCTAATGAACTGGAGCCAGTCAATCCAAATTTTAAGCCTTTTTATTTAACACCTCAATACTCCAAACGAATTTGAACAAATACATATTATTATAGTAGGCAGTCTGAAATAAATTTTTTTAAGAAAAATACGAAATTTCTCCATTTTTTATATACCACAAAAGAAAATATAAATGCAGAAATAGTTCAAATATATGAAAACTTAGAAGAGGGACGTAAATGGAAAGTATTAAATTTTATAGCGCAAAGTATTAAAACCAACGTGCATTTAAATATTTCCTATAACAAATTTCAATGTAAATATAATATGATATTAAAAAAACAAAAAAAGATTTTTATCTTCAATATATTTTTTACGTCTAAAATTCATCGTTTTATATTATACTTCAAATTCATCGTTTAACATTTAAAATTTGACGTTTCTCACTTCAAATTCAATAAACCAACAAGAATTCACAGTAATCAATTCCATTGTTGTCATAGTAATCAATGAAATTGATTACCATAACAACGGCCTCAGTAATTATTACCTATGAAGTGTGAACCGTTGAAACGTAAAAACTATAACCCGATCGTCACCCACGACAAATGTAACACAAACAACCAATCGAGCACAAAAATAAAGACGATTTCTAAAACAAAAAAAAAAACGAACGGACACTAACCGAAAACGTGCTTTTTTCGACGAAAGGCGAGCTTTCTACTCCTACAGCTCACCACAGGCGGATCCGACGAGAAGTGGAGCTTTGATGGACACTGTGGTCGTTCAGTTGTCCACAATATGTTGCTGAGGACGGTCGTTTTGCTGGTGGCCCTGGGGGCAGTCACCACTCCTGAGGCTTCGGTGCCACCTTCGGCTGTTGGAGATGCTGTTTTCAACGCTGCTTCAGGAATTAATCAAGTCACTGTAATTATATATTGGGGGATTTGGGTTCAGGTTTTGTTGTGTATAGTTCAGTTATGTTTCAGAATTTATTGATTTTATTATATATTACATTCGATTATAATATTGTCATAAATCTATATTATAATAATTTTTAAAAAGTTACATTGAATTTCGTTGATTATTTTTTTTTTTTCGTGATCAATCAATTCGTTTTTATTTCATTGAAAAATCGGGTGTAAATATATAATAAAATTATATATGGTTCGATCTAATTTGGATTATTAAAGAAATGGTTGGTTTCGTTTTATTAAATGATAGTTTGAAATATAATCAAATTCTGTTAGAATAATTGTATGCAAAGTAAATGCTTGTCCGAAATTATATGCTTTGTTGATTTCGAATTCTTAAATGTGAATTGATTTAGATGCAAACTATTTGTAAATATGAATATGAAATTGTAGCTTGGGTATGTTTCGAAAATCATTAAATAAATTTTCGACACCGTGTTATTTTTAAAATATGCATACGCGTGTGTGTTTGTAATTATAAAAATCAATAAGGATTGTTTGATCGATTGATAAATATGAAACAATTCCGTTCTAGTGATATTATTTACAATCATAATATTTTTTTCAATAAAATATTTTTGTAATTCATGCAAATATTTTTGTATTATAAAATTATTTTCATAAAAACTACCGTCAATAAAATGATTACCAAAGATTTCTAAATTGCAATGTGGAATATATAACACAATTGTAAAACGCAAAAAAATTATAAAGTGAAAGAATCACAATTTATCAAAACGCGACTGCATAATTTCCCAAAGACATCGATAAGCGGTTATAAACAAAACCCATTTCCGAAAATTCTAAACAAATTTATTTAAAAAATGTGTATTTTATTTTACAAATTCATTCAATAAAAATGGTTATTTCATGCAATAAAACGTAAACGTTATTACAAGTTCAATATTTAAATTAAAAAAAAAAATGATCTGCGGTCAAGTAGCGAATGGCGTGTAACGCAATCCAAACAATTTTATTATTTTAAATTTGATACTATTACGAAATAAGATCTAAATATTTCGATCACATAATTCGAATTGGTTATATTGTATTGGATAACGATTCCAACTTCTAGGTCGTTTGATTTTCGACATCGTGTGATAAATTCACTTTGCACAATACGAACGTGACCTTCCCTTTATGGTTATTCGTGCATCTTTTATTAATCGAATTCGAAGATATTTCATCATCGAAGTCATCTAAAATATATTATACTAAAGAATGCATCGAATTTATAGTGTAAAATAGTATATTTCACATTAAGAACTATACAAAACAATGCCTATTTTTAACATATTACTGAATTATTTTCATTACTAATTTTCTTGAAGTAATTTTTTTTTTATTAACAAGTGCAATGTACGAATCAAGGTCAAACACTTGTATTTCATTACTTTTAACATAAGCTGCTTTCACGTATTTTTATTATTAAAAACAACTAGTAATCATAAATTCAATTTCAGATATCAGAAACATGGAGGCGATTAACAGATCATGTTAGCAACCATGCAGCCCTTAAGCAAGCTTTAAGAAGATTAAGGGTGGTACCAGCTCAAGCTGCAAGGGTTGCACATGCCCTCGTCGACAGGTTGAGGGCCGGTGATGCAACTTCGGTCAAAACCACCCTTGGAACCTTAAGAGGTCGGTTATTGACCACAAAGACTAGGCCCAGAAAGCAGTACTACAGTTTCAAGGGAATCAGGTAAGAGTTGTTAATATTTAAGTATACCATTGCCCTTTATAGGTCAATCAAGGTATCAATGTACTCTCAAATTATTTATTATTCAATCTGTTGGACTACTAAAATCGATTTTCTAGATTGTGCTAAATTTGCACGCTTTTAAAATTATGATAACTGATGAATTCTAGGTCAATGTATATCAATAGAACAATGTCACGTTTTTTATATAAAACTTGATAGGCAAAATGAATATTTATTTATTTATAAAGAGCTTAAGATTTCGAATGTAATATTTCAATATCGATTAGTGACGGAGTTCGTTTTTTATACGCGTTAAAATTGCTTTTCGCCGGTCACGAAAAGAGTATTCAAATGCTTCTATTTACTGTTGTATTTCCAAAAAATTATGCAATTTCAAAATCTGGTAATAGTCTGGTGAAAGTTGTGTGAGAAAATAGTGCGTCTTTTGTACGTGAATCACGTTTCCATATGAAATCGAAAAAAGCATCATTATTACCGAAGAGTGTGGAAAAACAGTGTCGACGTGAAAATTGTGCCCTTCGGCCATTCTACGTTTACGTCAAACTAACGTAATTTCCCATATGAAACATTAACTAATCGAATAATGAAAATCATCGGGGAGCCTCATAAATAATAACCGAAAAAAGTGTGTCAAAATTCGACACTTGTTCCAGTACCTAAGCGATGTTTCAAAATCCCTTCTGCTTCTCGCTTTTTTCAGATTAGTAACGCTTTATTACAAAACGATAAATATACATGAGGATTGTCTAGCTCGTTTCGCATGTGATTTTTTATAAAAAAAATGTTTTGACAACCCAACGTATTATATGACACACGAGTATGGTTATTACGTGTGGTGATTATGATTATACGAATGTTCAAATCGAATTTTAAAACCAATAGACCAGTGTTTGTTTTATTGTTGACGTATAGAAATTTAGATTTTGGGCTTCGCATTAATTTTCGAAATCAATCCCGTGCGTGTATTTTCACAAGAATTGACGAAACCAATTTGCACAATTTTGAATCGCCGAAAGTTCCGCAATGTTAGATTCGTTTCCAAAAAAGCGGCGATTTAACTATATCGATCTCAAATTTATATTTCTAAATCGTTATATAACAATTTTGAATTATTTTAATGGTATCCCTGCGAAATTTGCATGACAGCCCATTTCGCACGTTTTTTTTTCAACCGAAGAAATTTCTAACATAGCGTTTCTGGGTCATGCCTCGTTTGGCAACTCGTGGAAGTTCAGGCGTATTTTCTCACAAGAATATCGAATGCAAAAAAAAATTACCAATCTGAACAATGAAACTCCTCCATAAATCACACGTTATATAACGCGAAATAATGAAATTGCAATGCGAATGCTAGATCGTTGCAAAAGCTCCTCTCATTACAGCCGATGGAAGTGTTTTTTTTTGTGTATTATATTCGTCCGAAAGAAGCATGTGCCACACTTCCTTGTAGAAGAGTCAATTCAGTTCAATGTCGTGGTAGAAAGTGCCTTGACTGGTCCCCGTACATTGTGTAAAGAATGACTTGAATTTTTTGTTTGTCGAATTCGTGTAAGGGCAATCACATGTGAAAACACGTATCGATTGATGAACGACACACTCCAGTTGTCGAACGAATCGTGTATTACATTTGGTGATTGTTAAGTAATTGATTTTTATCTTAGGAATGCAATTGAGATCTGTCTTTGCTGATAGGCGTGTTCTCCGAATTTTGTAATTGATACACGTGAATAAATGTTCTCGTTAATTATAATATGAGTGTGTTGAATTTTAATCGAGTCTGTTATATACATGGTCATTATTTTTTTTTTTTATATTCGTAGAACAAATTACAATTAACGAAATTCTTTCATCAATCATCTAATTAACGCGTTGAGACTTTAACTAATTAAATGAAATATGATGATTTGTTTATTTGTATTATAATATCAATCATCAAATCAAACTTGAACCACAAACGTAAAGATTCATTATCCGATGCATTTTTATCTCATTAAACAATCGTTTTGCGCACATTGCTAATCGACTAATGGAATTGCGCGAAAAAATACAATTTTATCAACACCGTTTATGTTATTTACGTTTGATGCGATAAATCAACATTTTCACATATATTTTTTCATTAGAATGTTGAAACATATGAGCATAATACATAAACGAGTTGCATTTTGAGCGTTTCGATTGATTAACGTCAGCAATCGAGCGATTCTGTTATAGCACTCATTATGCAAACCTTATGAAAGAGAACGTTTGAAATTCGCGCTAAAAATGTACGATGCTGTAGACGTCTACTGCTCATAAAGCGATTTTTGCAACGATCGTATTTTAAATCCGACGCGAAATTATTTTTATTTCGAAACCGATATGAACTATATGAGCATTAATCGTTTTTATATCATGAATTATTATTTGATCATTTTTTAAATTGAAATTAACGATTTCTTTAGCCTTTTGAACGAAAATCATTCAGTGCATCATACTAATTGATGAGTTGGAAAAGAAAGTTGTGAAAAAATGCTAATGTGCGAATACGAAAAGAGTACATATGAATATTTGAATGGGGTCATGTTTGAAGGTCAAAATGAGTTTTCGTGCTGGAAGTAAATCTGGTTTTTTAAATTTTATGTTTTCAGATATGCCCAGCCACCGACTGGCATGTTCCGGTTCAGAGCACCTAGACCCTTGGAGCCTTGGCAAGGAATTCGTGATGCGTTGGAAGAGGGAAATGTGTGTCCTCATATGTTCATAATCTTTGACAGTTTCAAGGGAGAAGAGGATTGTTTGTTCTTGAACGTGCACTCACCTTCGTTGCCGGACAGGGAAGCTGGGTAAATAGCATTCAACGCATATTTTTAACCTTCTGATAACTAGCTTTGAGTTTATGAACAGCTACGTAATCATCGAAAGTGCATCTGATTGTGAATGTTATTTTTGTTCAGTGTAAATGAATGCCTGATGACCGGAGGTCAATAGTTTGAATTGAAAACAAAAGTGGTTTTTATCTAAATATCTTATCATTTTGCTATATTATGAAAGAAACAAAAATATTCTGAGTTTTATGTAAGCATCGTAAAGTTATATATAATATTATAGCATCCATCTCAAATAAAAAAATCAGATACCTTTTTAAGTTGATATATTTTATTTTTTTATAATTTTAAAGAAAAGTAACTTTCACGATATCGAAATCACATTTTACCAAAATGGTTATCCACTGAGTTCACAACTATATCAGTCGTTCAATTACTGACCGCATTCAATGTCATTCAATGTCAACATCGAATTCATGCGTTTATTATATAATACAATATTATATATGCAAACATCTTTAACTTTTTTTTATATTTTATAACCCGATAATCACAAATAAAGAAAAAAATATATTTCTCAATTATTTATTCATTTAAAATGAAAAAAAGGATGGTTACGTTACTAAATCGTATTTTTGTGAACAGGAAAAATCCCAAGTTGCCAGTTATGGTGTGGTTCCACGGAGGAGGCTTCGCTATGGGTTCTGGTAATTCGTTCTTCTATGGACCGGATTATTTGGTTGCTGAGGATGTCGTTTTGGTCACGATCAATTATCGTTTAGGGTCACTTGGGTTCCTTAGTTTGGAAAATGAAGAGGTGCCGGGAAATGCTGGTTTAAAGGTATTCTTTTCGCATTATGTTTAATTAAGATTATAATTGCAAAATTTCCAAATCTTGAAATCAATTCTCATTAGCAAATGATGATATTGAAAAGGTGCCATCGTCAAATATTACATAATTTTCAAGATTATTCAAATTAAATTTATTATACTCATTTTGAATGAAATTTGACAAATCGGTCAGTTCATTAATATTTTCTATGGATTGGCTTGCAATTTTTGTATTTATAAAAAAAAAAAACGATTTTTTTCGAAATAGCAATCATTTAACAAAAGTCCATTGAAAAAAATTAAATTCCTTAAAAATGAATAAACAATTTTTCTCATAAGCCAAAAGTGAAAATGGAAAACAATAAAGCGAATCCAAAAAAAAATATTTTTCGAACCTCGCAGATTGTCAATCCTTCGTTGTTTGAATTTCTCAATATTTTTAACATTGTCGAGATGTCATCAGCTTGGCCTTTTACTCGAGTTGAAAAAAAAGACAATGAACGCTTCGGTTGTCACATTCATCGACGATTCACCGAAAGAACGAGGTTCTTTTGTGAATTGACGTAAATATTTCGGACGTTTGTGCAAATATGTAGTTTGGTCATATTTTCGACAAACGCTTTGTGTGTCAATGAATTTTGTGTCGTTGAACTTTCCGTCAAACAGACCTTCGACAGATAAGATTCGAATTTTTCGGAAATAATGCAAAATTCGTTTTCACGCTCCGATAATCTACATAATATATTTTAGATTAGGAAATATTATCAATTGCAAAAATTAAATTAAGAATTCGTGTGAATTTCAACTGCGTCAGAAATCTATATAAACTAATTGCATTTAATAAAAATTGGGACAGCTTAAGAAATATTCTAATCACGTAACTATTCATTCACACGGACTGAATCAAAGGCTTTCGATTGCATAAATTCAGCGACCAATATGTCACGTGAAGTATAATAATATTATAAAACAAACATGGCATATCAACTATCTAAACATAGTATATGAATGAAATTGATCTTTGAAAGCAACACGAATAGAATTTTTATTCACATGACATAATCAAAGTTTAATAATAATTTTTTTCCGATCAGGATCAAGTATTGGCATTGAAGTGGGTGCAAAATAATATTGAATACTTCGGAGGCGATCCAGGACAAGTGACCATATTCGGAGAGTCAGCAGGAGCCGCTTCAGTCCAATACCTCATGCTTTCACCATTGGCAAAGGTGAGCGATAGAACCTTAAAAAGCACGCATCACAAAAAAAAAACACCCGAACGTTAAAAAATTGCGAAAACCCGCCACAAAGTAGGTACGTGACCGATTTTGAAACGCGGATATGTAATATACCGCTTCATCTCGCAAAAGTCAACAGTCAAACGCCGCATTGCATTTCTGCATCGTATACAAAATTGGGCTAGATCATCTAAGTGTTGTTTTTTTTTTATAAATTTAATGTGGTCATAGTCTTATGCAATTTGGACAGTGGATAACGCGCACGTTACCAGGATGTTTCGTCGTTTTGGGCCTTGTCAAAATCGGTATTTCTTATGTAACGGTTTATCGCCTATTGTATGTAATCCATCGTGTGTTGAAATTCGTTTATATTTTTGATCATATTTTTTTTCATCGATGAGGTTTCGAAACTTTTCCGATGTGTTTGCGTTATGTTCGACATACAGAAGTGTATTAATTGTGTTTAAGAACTCGCCGCTAATTGGAACGAACGTTTATATAATATGAACTTTTTTCAAACGGAGATGCATTTCGATATTGGATTTGGAAATCATGTAGCTTTTGTTTATTAATGTTTATCTTACTATATTTTGTATGATTCAAGGGGTTGTTCCACAAAGCTATTTCTCAATCTGGTTGGACATTGTGTCCGTGGGCTTTAGCAGAAAATCCAAGAGACAGAGCATTTGCTTTAGGAAGAGTTCTTGGAATGGATACTACTAGTGTTGATCAGTTATTAGGTAAATAATTTAAAAATTAATAAATTGTTTCTATTTTCAACAAATAAGTTGAATCATTGTCATTAAACATAGTGTAGTAATATGAATATCATAAAATATCATATTATTATTTTTACTGTCAAATTGAGTTGCACTTGTTATTGTCAGCAAATTCCTTCACGGATTTATGTTGGGCAATGATTCAGCAGATCAAAACATATTTATGAGTTCAACAACCGCAAAACATGCACATCAGCAATATTGATTCTTACATTTATTTTTAAATTTAAAATAGTAAATAAAATTTTATCATTTCATAAAATATTTCATCGTTTAACTCTTTTATTATTTGGACAGGTTTTCTAAGGGCTATTCCCAGCGAAACATTGGTACTTGCTGCCCAAAAGATTCTCACTAAAGAAGATGCAAGGAGAAATATAGGAATCCCATTCGTCCCAGTGATAGAACCTCAATTAGACATAACTACAAACGAAATATTCTTAAACGAACAACCAAAGGACTTGCTGGTCAGAGGAAATTTCACGCGCGTTCCTTATCTCACAGGCTTCAATTCACATGAAGGACTCGTTTTCTATAGACGTTAGTTATTATTTTCAATTACTCATACATCGATTGATTTATTAGCGTATATAATATATACCTATGATGATCGATAACAAAATACTAGACATTTTCGGCTCATGGACGCGTTCCGGATGTTCGCTAGGTTTCGGGGCACGACCGATGTTAAAAAAGTAAGAAATGAGTCTTTCGAAAATGTCAAAATTGGCAAATGCGAGTTGTCGCTCACCTTGGCTGACCTCCTAAGCGGGAAGACTTGCACAATTTCATCGCGAAACTGAAAGTGGCTGTTGGTCCAAGTTCGCTGCTGTGTGCCTTCTAAATCGATGCTGGATTCCTTTCGAGACGATTATTTTTGATATTAATTTTTTATTTTTCAAAATTCGGTATTCGATTGAAACAGATGACGCAAAACGCTTCGCTTATTCAAATCGGGAAGATTCGTTATTTGGAGAAATATTCGCAGTTATTTTTGCATGTAATTATTTACGAGTACAAGAAAGACGTTATGTTGCTTTTAAATGTTTCATTGACACGAATCGTGACTTACTAAACCTGCAAGGAATTACAACACTGCAGTTAATTCATTAATTAAGTGCTTAAGATATTTCAGTTAACTGGCATAATTTGGATAAAATATTGCGCTAACTTAGACAGATTTTTGAACGATAAAAATCTGACAAAACAAATTATTTTAAAATTAGAACGAAAAATCTTAAATTCAAATAAAAAAACGAGCAATTATAAACAGATTTATCAGATTTTTTTATTTATACGTCTCAAAACCTTTTTTTATTTCTTAATATGTTCTACAGCTATTTCTGATTCTTTTATATTAATTTTTTCAATGTATACACATTTTTTTCTAAATGACAATCCTCTTTTTACACAGGCGATATGCCCCAGAGACTATCATATAAAAAAATGTAAGGCGACCACATAAAAATTGGAAATACCTAGGTTCCATCAGTATTTGGATGTAACTTCTATCCAAATATACTTTATGAAAAATGTGTAGTGTGGAAATTTTTTTCTATATGAAATCATCAAAAACATCGATTTTTTTTATTTAATAACGACAATTGTATACTGACCTGCACCGAATTTTACCATCGTGGCAAAATGATACTTTTTTACATCATGTTAAAGTGAAACAACCGTGAAAAGAACCGTGTAAAAAGAGGATTAGGTGTGCAAATTTTGCACAAAAATTATTTTTATCCAAAGATATATCTCATTCGATACATTATCTCAGAAAAATATTCAATCAACGCACAACAAACCTAAACGGAATGCAACCTGAACATTGCACAATCGTTCCGGCTTTCGAATCCAGCAATTTCCTATTCGAAATCACCAACAGCGGCGACGACCACAGCAGCAAAAGAATCGACCATGCCCCGGAAAGTTGCGCAACTCGTGCGAAACAATGTGCATGCAAAAAGTGCAATTCGAGACAAATATGCACCTGAATGCAATCTGCTCGTCTGTGAAAACGGTTCCTCTTCGTAAGCAATTCCGAGTTGGAAGTGTTGCAATGCATCGGCAGTTGTGCAATAACTGTTTATATTATATTGTACGTGTTCGGGTTTCGTCTCCGTTTTACCAAGACCCTGACTTTTGTGTTTTCGAATCTGTTGTGGACAATCGTTTTCGGAATGTGTGCGTTTCGTAAATTTGATGTGTTGGATGTTGGGTAATAATGGTTTGAGAAATGGGTTGATTGAATGGTTGTAATGTGATTGTGTGTGATTTATGTGATTTATCTATTTTTTTTCCTTTTTTATATGAAAATATTATAAATTGAAATGCATAATTTATGATTTATGTAATATATATAAGGTTCAATGAATGTGTGCTATACACAGGGAGGATCTATGGGGGCCTTGGCCTACTCCTAAATTTTGAAAATATTTACAAATTTTATTTGATTATGAGAATTATGTCGAGATAAATCACAAGATCGTGTATAAATTCTTTGAGCGTCTCGAATTTGTACACATTTTATATTATACTTCAATTGAAAAACAACAGCATAAAAAGTTGTGTTTTGCCTCCCCCCTCTCCCTAAAAAATCATGGGTACAACTGTGCTATTATATTAAATTTTTACTATAAGAAATCTGTACAGAAATAAAAATTCCCATGTTGAAATATACTCTAACTAAACTAAACTAAAAACTAATCCAACCTAATGTAACCCAACCCAACTTATTTTATGAAGAGCAAAAGTATATATTCACCGATAGTATACTCTTATTGTGACATATATGTGTATATATTATAGTTGTAAAAATATATAATATGAAAAATATTACAGGTTTGAGAAAAGATCCAACAATATTGTCACAAATTGAAAACGATTTTAATCGAATGATTCCATTAGATTTAAAAATTCCCGGTGGTAGAAACAGTCCGATAGCATATGAAGTTGCAGATAGAATAAGACAATTTTATCTTAAAGGAAAACCAGTTTCACTCGATTCCGCTAATGATATGGTTTTGGTAAGATAAAAATATACTATATAAATCATATTTCTGTATACAGACTATACTGAAAATTAATTTTAGTTGCTGACTGATTTAATGTTCTTGAGGCCTTTGATGATTTCAATCAGATTACAGAAACAGATCGCTCCCCAAACACCAATATATGTGTACAGGTTCGCTTTCGATGGGGCTTTGGGCTTGTTCAAAAGATTTTTGGGAATAAACAAACCAGGAGCTTGTCACGGTGACGAAATGGGATATCTTTTTAAATTTAGTGCCTTGAACATAAGGTTAGATGAAAAATCTCCTGAAGTGTATGTGAAAAAGAATATGGTCAAAATGTGGACCAACTTTGCTAAATATGGGTATGATTTTTTTGACATTTTATTTTAATTGTTGTACAGCTGTATCATAATGTTTAAAATTTTTCAGAAATCCTACACCATTCGATGTTAAAGAAACGTCAAATATACATTGGGAACCTGTATCAAACAATAATCTTACGGCTTCAGCCATAAATTACTTGGATATCACAGGGGAGTTCACACCAAGGACAGGTCCTGAAAATGCAAGAATGGAGTTTTGGGATCAATTATATAAAGAGTATAATGGAGAGGAATGGATATAAGTTATAAAAATAACTTAAATATTACATATAAAATGTACAAATGAAATCAAATTGCATGATAACTTTAATTTGATATATTCATATAATTTAAAATAGATTCACTAATATTCAAAAATCTGGACATCAAACACAATAATTTAGTCCATAATTGTGATATGTATAATCGATAAGTTATGTTTTTATGTTTTATGTTATGTGTTTAGTCAATTCAACTTAATAGTCTTAATCAAAGCCATATATTGTATAAGTTGTGTATTTTGTAATACATCTACAATAAGTTGTGGCAGTTAACATTTACGATATAATTTGTATTGATAATTTATTTATAATGTAAATTACACACCAACATTAAAATATACCCAATACTTAAAGTAAATGTTGGTCAAAATATTCAACGCATTGAAATTAAATAAGCTTTATTATATTTATAATCACATCCTAAAATCAATACAAAAATTTAGCTTTATAAATCCGTAACCATAGATAAATCAATGAAATCCTTCAAATTTCGAAACTGTTTTTTTGGAATATTTTTTGTCAATATATCCTCAAAATTGAAGAAATCATTACCATATGGATTATGTATTGCCGTGAATATTTAATTTAATACTTGTGTTTTAAGAATCTGTAATTATTTAAATTAATTCTAAGTATAAGCTAAAAGAAACTTATTCTATTGTATTGAAAATATTTTCATTAAATATTTTAATTATCTCCATTTGCCTTGGAAGAAACTTTGCGTTTTTTGCCTTGAAGACGTGGTCTCTGTACATCTCCGATCATTACGGCAGTTGGGCTGAATACATGAGTTTCCACATCCTGAAATAAATAATAGAAGTTATTCAAGCGTTATTAACAGCTTATATTAAACATTGAAAAACAATTACTGCTGATGAATGGTAATAGTCAACGTGGTGTTTTACAGCATTCCATATTTTTTCCTCTAAAAGTAAATTTTTGGCTGCTTCAATGTCAGGCGACATGTATCTATCTTTATCCCACGATCTACATTAAGATAATGAAATACTATAAGTCAATATTTTATGTAATAAGAGTTATAAGTTTGAATAAATATTATAAAAATTAAAAAAAAACAACCTAATTATACCCCTCACTACTTTGTGAACTTCTTCTAACGGGACAGTAGTTTTTAAAGGTCTCAAAAATTCGATCGCTTGACATGCTGCAAGAAGTTCAATTGCAATTACTTTTTCTACATTCTCAACTACCTAAACATTAAAATTACACAAGTTCTAATTATATGTACATATGAAAAAAAAATTATATGCTATGGAAAAAGTATAAACCATTAAAGCTTTTCTTGCGGAAAATCCTCCCATAGATACATGATCTTCTTGTGCAGCACTTGTACTCAGTGAATCAACACTGCTTGGATGACATAATACTTTGTTTTCAGAAACTTTCAATCGCAATCAAAAAATAAATACGTATATTAAAATATTTTAGTATGGAAATTTGATTAAGCAATAAATTACCTAATGCAGCTGCAGTGCAATGAGCTAACATAAAGCCAGAATTTAAGCCCCCATCCTTAACCAAAAATGCTGGCAATTCACTTAAAGCTAAAACATATTTTTTTCTTTAAGTATAATTCTACAATAGTCAATAAGGCACATTATAAAATCAATTACCTGGATTGACGAGTCTTTCAATTCGTCTTTCACTCATAGATGCTAGTTCATGTATTGCGATTGCTAGATAATCCAAGACTTTAGCTGGATATTCCCCATGAAAATTACCTGCAGATATTATTTCTCCACGGTCAGCAAATACTATCTATAATACAAATAGTAAATACCATTTATCAACTATTTTCTAATATACTTAAATCATGAGATATTTTAAAATTAAATATATCTCACAGGATTATCAGTTCCACTATTGATTTCTGTTGTGATGATTTGGTTGACAAAATTGATTGTGTCATGGACAATTCCATGAACTTGAGGGCAGCAACGGAGAGTATAAGCATCTTGTACTCGATTACAAAATCTATGTGATTCTAAAAATTATATAATTGTTATCAATTAATTTATGATTAAATAATGATAATTATAACATACGAGCAATTTGTGATGGGTATGTATCCGAATGTAATAATGCTCTCAATCGTTTCGCTACTAATATTTGACCAGTATGAGGACGAATTTTTTGGACATCTGAATCAAATGCTCTTGATGTTCCTTTTAAAACTTCCAATGTCATTGCAGCAACAACATCAGCCTTGAAAATATTAAAATAGTATATTCCAACTTTATTTAATTACTAACACACGAAATTTTTGAAATAATGATTAAAAATTTATAAATTACTTGTCGAGCTATAGCTGCAGCCCTTTCAACAGCTTCTGCTCCTAAGCTGGTAATCAATTGAGTCCCATTTATCAAAGCAATTCCTTCTTTGGCTCCCAAGCGCATAGGTTTCAAATTATTAGCCTCAAGAACCTTTAAAAAAATTAATTAAAATTATTACACAATTAATTTTGTGAAAGAAATTTTATGACAATATTTTTATGAATAATTAAACCTTCAAAGAGTCATCCCATCCTGTCGATGGACTCCACATACGACCTTCACCCATAATTCCCAAAGCCAAGTGAGATAGGGGTGCTAAATCACCACTTGCTCCAACTGAGCCTTGTTCTGGCACCCATGATAGGCAATTATCTGTTAAATATAAAAATTAATTAAAAATGATTTGTATTATCTTCCTAGTTTAAAATACCTGAATTTAATCTGAATAATATTCTTATCACATTGTAGTAAAATTACATCTTGAAATCAGTATATAATTACTATCACTACTGTTACCAGCATTACATTATATGAAATGTGTGAAATGTATTGTGCAATATTTTAAGTTGCAAACAACTCACTATTGAAAGCATTAATAAGGCAGCCAAGAGTAAGTAAAGAAATTCCACTATATCCTTTAGCTAAAACATTAATTCTTAATGCGAGTAGCATCCTTGTTTTTTCTGGTGATAAAGGATTACCAACACCAGCAGCATGAGAACGAATAAGATTATATTGGAGTTCTTCTAGTTTGTCACTATCGATTATAGTTTGAGCAAAATTACCAAATCCAGTAGTAATACCATATACAACTAAAATTTTGCAAATTAAAAAAATCTATTAAATGTATTATACTGTATACTTTGTCTCGATCTAATAGCAATTACAATCAACCTTTTTTTTCCTTTAACAACTTTTCTACAAGATTTCTTGATTTTATTACATTTTGCTCAGATTCTTTTGTAAGTTTTATTTTATATTGACCACGGCCAAGCTGCCGTAAGTCATTCGAACTCAAGCTTGACCCATCCAAAAAGATTACCTTGAAAACATGAAATAAATAAATTATTTTACTTTAATTGAAAACATATTTCAAAATAAATTCGTACATCTGTCGAAGGCTGAAACTCCTTGGGGCTGTTGAATTTTGTTATTTAAATATCAAAGAAAATATTAAAAAATTTTTGACTATTGCATAGTTATGAAAATATGTATATTTATACATATATAGTATATATTTGATTAAAAAAAGGATACATTGGTTCCAAAACATGTAATAGCTCCGTGGGAATTATGTGTTGTTTATCTTTGTCCAAATTTGTCACTAAATAACAATAAATTTCACACTCTTAGTCTTAATTATAATAAAATAAACAAATAGTTAGAAATATACATTAAAATATATTTATATACCTATATTGACAAATTCATTATCATCAAGAACATTTTTTAAAATATCATCCGGATCCAAAATAACACCGCCTCTTGTTTTACGAATTTCTTCTACCTTTACTCCCAGTTGAGAGTTCTTTGTACTTGGATCAATATGTGATTCAAACTTTTGAAGTTTCAAATATCTTTTAACGGCTTCATTTCCCAACCAACGAACAGAATTTTTCTCTTTGAAAATAAAATATTTATTTAGATATTTAAATGTAATTTCAAAATAAATAATATTGTAACAATTTATTTTCATGAAATTATTATGAATAAAACTTTTTTGACATCGAAAAAACAGAATACTTTTCTACTGGATAAAAACTCAAACTTAACTGTAAGAATTTTTTATTTTGGTTTTATAAAATTTGGTTACCTATTATAAATCTATTATATTTAAAATAGAGCATTTTTTCACACTAATTTTAATAGCAATGTATTAATTAGCAAAGCTTGCATTAAAATATTTAGAAATATGCATTTTTTGTGAACTGTTCCTTGAACTTATGAATTATCATTCATCAATTGATTGTGTCGATGAAAATATAAATTTTATATTACTTATAAAAAAATCAGAAAACGATATACATTATTTAATTGCTACCTCAATTTATTCTAAAAATATATCACTATTGAAATTAGTGCATCATATATTAAAGTAATAAAGGCAATTTTAGCAATGGGCAATCAATTGACTTATTTAGTTTTATAGTATAAATTGAAGAATATTGAAACTTTATAATTAATTTTTCTGATTAAAATAGAAAGAATCCTTTGATAAACCAAATAAGTTATTGAAAACGACTCAACAAAATATCTGCATAAACAACTAATGAAATATATTTGGTTTAATTTATTCATATTTTTTTTTATTTCACCATTAAATCGAATGATTCCAAATATGCAAGAGAATTTTTTTTAAAAACCACTTCATAAATTCAAGTATATATGTTTCAATAAAGCTATTATACTTTGACTTGAATTATGGTTTGCCATTCGAAAATGTGAAAATCTAAATTCTGCACACGATTAATTGTTCACTTTTGTATATTAATTTAAATAAATATATTATACAAAATAGTGTGAAGATAGGATATTCTTATTCATTTACATGAATAAGATTGCCAAGCGCATAGTACAAACCATCTGTACTGGGAACTTGGATCCATTCTCCGTGTACACGGCAAGATATTTTCATTTTTTCAAATAATCTGATAATCACTTTCCTGAAAATGATATATCAAATATGAGAACTTTATAAAATTTTAGTTTGCCTTTATATACCTTTTTATAAAATAATATTTGTACAAATTTAAGCCGTTTTTAATGTGCAGAATGATATGCAAATACAGCATGTGAGAACGCTTGAATTTCCCAAGGTTAATAATAAATTTTCAAATTAGATAAGATCATATCGTATGAATAACAACATAATAAATTAAATTCAGATATTACAATCTTATTGTAACAAATGATATTTTTGTATTTTCCATCTATTTTTAATTTTAGTTAGAATTTTATAATTGGTATGAACAATAATTAATTATTATGCGATATTTACTAATTTTGAAAAAATATATGACGATTTTATTTATATACTGAATGTGTATTTTCAGTGAGCTAAAATGTTTGCATAATTAAAGTAATCACAAGCCATGTGACTTATACGATAA
The DNA here is from genome assembly GCA_028571205.2 of Hydropsyche betteni. Lineage (NCBI taxonomy): Eukaryota > Metazoa > Arthropoda > Insecta > Trichoptera > Hydropsychidae > Hydropsyche > Hydropsyche betteni. The sequence continues at coordinate 4,665,849 of JAOXNN020000021.1, read as the reverse complement.
GCTTGTTGATGTTTTAAAAATAAGTTAATTATTTCTGACATAAAAGTATTAATGAGGCAAAAGTATAAATATATTTTTATGTGGCAGCACAAATAACATTTTTTTTTTTTGTAAAATTTATTAAATTTTAACTATTTTACATCAAATCAAATCATATTCACTATTCAGTTTTAATAAATTGCACAATAAAAATGGGTAAAACAGTTCATAAAAATTTCAATGCAAAATATATTTTTGAATTAACAAGTGAGCAAAAATCCTTTGAAATAAACAACATAATATTTCTGTTTATTTAAATAATAGCCATCTCTACGATATTAAATACATGTGCAAAAGTTATCTACATACAAGGAATATAATTGTTTGTATAAATAATATTATACATATATTTTAATTTGTCTGAACTTTACCTGTTGAGTCATTTGTTGATATCTTATATAAAGTGTAATAACTTGATATAATTATTAAATCGTATTTAAATACTTGCAAATATTATTGCAAAATGCGAGTGTTGATAAGTAAATCACTAAATATAAAATATAAAGTTGAAGGATGCTTCATCAATTATTATTACGTTGGCTTAAATAATATGAATGACTAAATATGTGGCATTAAAGGCTATTAAAATCAAATTTTAGTCAGTCGAAAATATGCCATAAAAAAAATATGCTGATAAGTTTACATAAGGTTTATATTTTAAAATAAAACATTATAAATTTCTAAATATGTAAACATGAGCTAATATATTTCACTTAATTTTGCGAGGATTGGATTAGAAGACAATGAAAACGTATTATTGATTAAAGTGCTTTTCAAATGTAAAATCCTTATTTGCTTGTAAATTATTTTTAAGCACCTTTCCAGCAATGACTTGAAGAAAACGATATAAGAAAATTTAATAGAATTTAATAGAATTTTTACGTCAAAATATTTGAAAGATGTATTCTGAAAGAAAATAAAGCAAACGTATATGGAGAATACTAAAAGTTGCTAAAGGTCGATAACAATAAAATAACTTTTAATCGTATTCACCAACAGTATATGACTTCCGATTCAATACGATTTTGAAATAAAATTAAAACATTCTTTTTATAAATATAATATAATATAATTTATAGGAAATATTTTCATAAATTATTGAGACATCTAATGATGAAAAATATTTTAACTGCACAAAATTACACAAAAATATTAAACGGCCTCTATCGCGTTCTGAAAAAATAATTCATGTCATAAAATCTCATACGAAAAACATAAACTACGACCTCAACCCAATAGCAACCAAATAAAAATAATTACTAAAAATCTGAGAACGACAAGTGAAACTGCCAAAGAAAGATTAGTGCTACTATAATAGGTTTGAGACTGAATTGTTTTTTTTTTCTTAACCAAATCTAACTTAACATGGTTGAATGTACGATTGAAATTAATGACGATAATGTTTAACACGGGTACCTTCCATTTATTAAGATGATTTATAATCTGTGATTATTTTTTGTATTTGACTATGTTTTATTATGCATTGTGTTATATCAATCAATTTTGTTTGCCACTTATGCATAATTAATTTTTTATGTTTTATATAAGGTAATATTTTGTATTCAACCATATTAGGATAATTTGTTATATTGATTTTCATTTATTTAATTATGTATTTTATTGGTGGTTGATAAAATAAATTTGGTGGTTGATTTTTAAAAAGCTTTAATTTGATATTCTTAGTTTTTTTTATAAAGCTCGGAAAAACACAATTTTCGTGTCTACCCCCCCCCCCCCTCCGAAACGCTATCTCCAAAAACTCAATAATGAACGTA
>JAOXNN020000021.1:4632368-4663935 GCA_028571205.2 Hydropsyche betteni | reverse complement strand
AATCATATTTCCATTGTGTCAGACGAAATAACTACGTGGATTAGACAAAATATATTTTAACTAGTCAAACTATATTTTAACTGAGAAGTGTATTTTGACTGTAACATATATAATATATGATGGTTAAAAAGTGTGAGTGATATTTCTTTTCGAAATTACGGAGAGACGCGCGGGCAGTAAAACAAAGCTAGAAAAATGTAGAGTTAGACCAAAAATGAGCACAATACACAACGATTCAAAACCAAAGAACACAATTCGGCATACCGCACACATATTTTCATTTTTTTTATAAATTATATATTATAAATTTTCATAAATACTGTGCCTCCCGGTTTTGCGTGATGTTGCCTTTTTTAATTCATAAACGAGCGGAAAACGAGTTATATAAACCAGTGCTCCGCAACCTTTTCTCACTCACGGCACACTAAAGGTCTTCTTTGAATTCTGCGGCACACCAAAAGCTAAATTATATAGATAATAGCAAATTTTCGTGACCAACCCCCCCCCCCTCCGACACACAATCTCCAACCCAATAATGTTTTAGTGATACAGTGATACGCATAATAGGATTGGCAGCTTTTTTTTTAGTGAAATAGTGTTTTTCAAATTAATCCATTAAATATGTAGAACAAGGCAAGATGGCATGACACGATTTATGCGGAGGGGGGGGGGTAGAGATTAATTTTTCCCACGTTACATTTTTTTCCAATACGTTCATTATTAAGTTTTTTTAAAACATAGTACATATCAAACTAAAACACATACAAAAAAACACAATACTTTAATATTCAAAAGACAAATTCATGGGAGGGGGGATAAACATTGAATTTTCCATTTTTTTTTTCCAACAATACGTTCATAATTAGGTTTTTGAAAATTGTATGGCCGAGAAAAAAAACAAACGCCAAACTTAAATATGTTCGACCACTATAATTGTCTTTTTTAACAGAAAATGTAAATGATAAAATGAAAATTGAAAAATTATTTAATTACAATAATTATTCTATACATTTTCAAAAATAACCAATATTATGAAAAATCATAAAATTTCAAATACATTGAATTTAGCCGCGGCACACCTGTATCCGGCTCACGGCACACCTGTATCCGGCTCACGGCACACCAGTGTGCCGCGGCACACCGGTTGCGGAGCACTGATATAAACCACTCGACAGTATGAATTCGTCTTCTGACTGAGAAACATTTCTCGTCGAGTTTCATTAATTTTCCAAAATGTATTTAACACTGATCATAAAATTAGCGTTAATTATTCAACTCTCAACGGCTTTTGAATACGGTTTATGGGAACACAGTGTTATGGTGTTGTATTTTTGAATAGTTTTAAATATATCTTTCTGGTCGATTTTCAGAGGAAAAATCAAATTGTGAAATTGACGAACTCTCGAGGGAATGTGTTTTGTTACATGAATGCTCATATTATTGGAAAATGATAAAGGAAAAAAAAACACCGAACATTCTCAATATTCTCAACGAAGTCAATTGTGGATTTAGTGGGAGGACGCCGAAAGTATATTTGAAATAATGTTTTCGGATTCTGTTGCATTTTAAATATGAAGTGATAATTTAGACAAAATGGCTATTTTATTTCTGAAAATAACAAAGATTTTTATACACAACATATCAAAACTTCAGAATACTTATTTTTTATTATAATATTATATGTTTTTTCAGGTTTGTTGTCCTGATGTTACTGCTCATTATGAATACACAACACCACAAACTCTGCAACCAGGTACAGATATTCGTTTAAAACTTCAACATAACAAATTTCATGATAAAACACTGAAGATTTGAATATTATTAAAACTTTATTAAATTATTTAAATTATTATTTTTTGATTGCTATGAATAGTCGCGAAATGTTCTGTCATTTTCCATACAAAATTATTTATATAGATTTCATAGCTATTCTTTAGAAATTCCCTATTATTTTTATTTTTACACCACCTGTGAGTTAAGGAGAACAAAAAAAAAATCCAAATCGGAAAAGCGGTTTTCAAGTTTTAGTAAACCCTATCACGGAGGTAATTTTTATATATAGTTACAATACAATTTATACACTTCAAATCCAATTACTTATTCACAATTACAAATTCAATTCGTTTCTATGAATTCTTGTTGATTTCATTGATTGCTATGACCATTGTCATAATACTTCCTTATAGTTGAATTTAAAGTGTAAAGTTGGATTGGAAGTGAAAAAAAGTAATATTTGTTTGAAAAAAACTTGATAAAAATGCCAGGTCAAATTTCATTTTTTATCAATAAGGAAAAGATAAAAATATAATTAAAGAGTCCACGTTAGCAAGAAGTTGTATTTTATAAATTTTTATGCAAAAAATTTGTTTATTTATAGTAAAAAGCGATTGCAAAACGTCTCTGAACCTAGATGGAAAGTGTATCACAGTTGAAAATTGCAACTTGCATATTGAAATAATAAAAGTAGCAGAAAGAAAAACAATGATATTTGTACTAAGTATGATAGCAGAGACTGTTTGTGGTTTTGATGACTACATACCTAAAGTAAGACTTTCCTGTTTATATTACTTAAATATTATAAAAAAATTGATTAGATAACTTCGTTTAATATTAATATTCGTTGTAACATTAAATAATCGTGCAATTTTAACGTTTACAAAAATCACAAAATGTTTATTGAAACATATTGAATGTTATTCAAATTTTTAATTCAATTCCAGGTTTGTTGTGAACTTCCATTGGAAGATCCTGTACATAATCATGAACCAGAATTTGTATTAAATGAAAGATTTGGTACCTCTGAAATTGATTCTAGTCCTTCAAACATCAAAAATACCTTGAAACTCAACGTGCTGCCTTCAAAATGTGGGATTCGTGAAGATAATAAAATGGTGACAGAAGAAAAAGCAGATATTTTTGAATTTCTTTGGTCAGTTTCAATATTATACGATACTGGTAAATATCCAAATATAAGTAAATCAAATAAGAAAATATACAAATATGGTAAAATTTGATAAAAAATAAATAAATGATAAATTTGTAAAAACCTATTTTTTTAATTTACAGATAAACGTAAATGCGGCGGCAGCATAATTAACCAACAATACATCCTCACATCAGCGCAATGCGTAATCGACTCTGAAAACTCTGAAATGATCGGAATTCGAACACAAAAAATTATTTCGAATGAAGAATGCTTGTATTCGGGTGATTTGAAAAGTTCAGCCTGCCTACCATTCCGCGATATGAAAATAGCTAAAGTCATAGTGCATCCTGAATTTAACATTTCTCAACTGACAAACGACATTGCCCTAGTCAAATTAGACGAATACCTTGACTTTGAAAATCGTGAGTTAGTCAATCGTCGGATTCAAATTTCGAAACGATACGATGCTTATATTATTGTATTTTAGTTTCTATATATCCCGTGTGTTTGCCGATTAGTGAAGATTTGATGAAAAAACCTCTCAAAGATGACCACTTGATTGCAGTGAATTGGATAACGAACGAAACAACTGTAGATAGATTAGAATTAGATAAATTTTCCATGCCGATTATTGATGAATTTATATGCAAAGACTTTTACGAAAGGTAGCGAAAATTATTAATTCAATTTTATTAATGAAAGTCTTAAAAAAAATGTTAACTATTTCAGAGTTTTCAATATCACGGTCGATCGTAAGCAAATATGCGCAGGAAATATAGGTTTTAAAAATTTGTATAAAACTGACTCAGGAGGACCTCTTCAGCGCTTGGAAAATATAAATGGAAAATTGGCATACGTACAACATGGCATAGCCAGTTTTTCCCTAGAAAGAGAAGCTTTGGGAATACCTGGAATTCACACACACGTCTCACAATATATGAATTGGATTCTAGAACAACTTGAAGATTCAATAATGGATGAAATTTTCTCTTAACTATCTAAAAATTGAAGTGTAATATTATTGAATGGCAGCCCACTGAACTACAATGTAATATGCGAACGTTTCTAGTGTGAATTTATAATTTATAGTAAACTTATATATTTCATAATATTATATTTACTGAAAAAAAAATATTGTGTTGATTTTCGTTCTTAGCAAAAAGACCGAAAAGCAATATTATTTTGAATCTGTGATATGTTTTGGCTAATCATAAAAATTAGATCATAAGCGATCGAATGATTTTTATTGAATACGCAAAAAAATGTCTGTAATTCATAAATAAGGAAAATGTTTAATTTTATTATAATCACAAAAGACTTGACCTCTATTTTATGATAAATAGATATGTTTTTAGAGCAAGTAACAGTTCAACTAGTTTTTTTCTTGTGTCTTGTTTTTTTTTTTCGAAAGGCAATATCCTTAAAACTTGATTCGAATTTAAATCAGTGTAAAATATATGGAAATGTAAATATAACAACTTAACATTCACTATATGCAGAAACGTTCAAACTTTTTTGATCTGCGATAGCTAATTTTGATTACAATTTTTAATAAATTTAATTGCGAAAATGATTGATTTGAATTAATATATCAAAACCACGAAATTAATAAATAATCGTTCAACTCAATTTTACACAAACTAATTAGATAAACCGGTACTAAATTTCGATGTAATTTCGAAGTCAGACATTGAAAATTTAATTTTTTTCACAACACTAATACCCATGACGACATCGTACTAAAAATTTTGATTTTGTCGAGAATACTACACCGTACCTAAGAACGAAATGGAATTAATAAAACATTCGTTTTTCCTTATCACATCACGATTTTGTTTCGCGTTCATATTCCTTGTAAATCAGGGTAAGCAAAAATATGTTTAATCATTATGGATACAAATTTACCATAGTTTGAAACAAAATATGGATATTGTAAGAAACTGAATTTGATACCCAACGTTAATTATAAAACAGATTTAATGATTTGGGAAAATTTAATGTTTTTTCAGTTTTTTTTTAAATTTATGTTGGCTTCATAAATATAAAAATCGCATTTGAATTACATATTATAGATTAATTATGAAGGCTTTATAAAATTTGGTTCAGAAAAAATGAATTGCTACATTGTTAGTGATAAAATTTATTTTTTGGTAAAAAATCAATTATCATAAATCTGAAAATACATTATCTTCATATTACTTTTCCTTAAATTTTTAACAGTTGTTTATTTCAAATTAAACAAATCGACTAGAATTCATAGTAATGAATTTCATCGATCATTATGATAACTACGAAGGCCATTATCGATAAATTATAATTTTCTTTGGTAAATAATTTTGTATTTCGAATATTTTTGAAAACATTATTGTTTTTTGGGAAGAAATTTATGATTGCGTAAGCATGTGGTTTTTTGATAAATATTTTGTTGTTTTTTTGGTAAATATTTTTCAAGGGAATATCGGATTGTATAAATTTACTGTTGTTTTTTGGTTTTTTGTTATTTTACCGGCGAACCGGTAATTAGTAAAAAAATAATCGATAAATGAAAATTACTGTAAATTTGGCCTCCTTAATGACAACAGTCTGAATAACATTTTCTTATAGTTGAAATTGAAGTGTGAAAGCTGTAAATTTTCCTTATTATACAGTTAATAAAAACTAGACATGGGAAGTGAAAAATCGTTAAAAACTATTGAACTAATATAAATTCAAAACGAAGTCTTTTCAAAAAAACATCACACCCTACAAACGGTCTTAATATTTTCCTTCATTTGAAATTGAAGTGTAAAACGTTGAATTTGGACGTGTAAAAATTGCCAAATTTATTTATTATACAGTTAATAAAAACTAGAGACGGAAGGCGAAAAATTTCAAAAAACCAAACGAACCGCGAATAAAAGTGGTGAAGAACCACTGCACTAATATAAATTCAAAACGAAGTCTCTTCTATCGAACATCACACCCAACAAACAATCTTAACATTTTCCTATATTTGCAGTGTAAAAACTGTAAAATTTCCTTATTATACAGTTAATACAAAGTAGAGACTAATTTCTCGGAAAAATTTCACATCATCATTTTTTTTTTTAATTTTCAAAACCACCGCGCTAATACATATTCAAAATCGACTCAACGACAACACCGAAAAGACCACACACCCGATCCACCACAGCCCTGCGCCCAGCTCTACCACAAACTTGGCGATCCGCAATCAGAAAAACCGCCGGTAAATCCGCCGGAAAGCCGCCGAAACCGAAACACACAATTAGCACGCGTATAAAAATGTTTTCACGAACGGCGAAGACCGAGTCGTCGTCGGCCAGTCGACGTCGACAACCAGCGCCGGTCGCACGTCCAAGAAGCCGCCGATGACGAGGACCTGACCGGAGGATACCGTCCCGAAGGATACCGTACCGGAGGATACCGTACCGGAGGATACCGTACCGGAGGATACCGTCCCGAAGGATACCGTCTCAAAGGATACCATCCCGGAGGATACCGTCCCGGAGGATACCAGGATACCGTCCCGAAGGTGTCGACGATGGCCAAGCTCGCAGCCGTCGCCGCGCTTTTGCTCGCGGCCGATTTCGCGTCGTGTCGTGAGTGTTTTTTTTTTTTTTTTTTTTCCCGATAAGCAGTCGTCGGTTCGGCTAAAATTTTACGTTGGCAGCTATGTCGATTTGAATAGTCGTTCGGGTTTTGTGTGTATGCATGGAAATGAGCTTCGCTCGCGGTGCATGGGGCCCCATAAATTTTGAAAATTATTGGAATTTCGCGTGTGAATAAATTTTAATAAATTCAACCTTCGAGCGGGCGTTTCAAACGGTTTCACTTGAGCGGGCGCGTGGCCTAAATTTGAAATTATCAAGTTTTTTCCGTGTAAATGGTGTTTTATTTATATAAATGTTAGAGGATTGCTGTTAGATTATGAAAAATGATAAATGACAGTATTTAAAAAAAATATATATTCGACTTTCTAAACAAAAAAAAACGAAACAACACTTGTTTCAACGAAAACAAAATATTTTATCGACCTAATAATCAGAATCAATATTCTCATCCTTACGATTGTTGCAAACTACCTCAACTGCAGAATGGTTCTTGAAAGTAAAAGACTGGCAACGGTAAAATTTCATTGATGTTGAGGTTTTTTTTTTTCTCCAATGCACATGACCTACATACACCGTGTTTTGGAGGGATTCTTACGGAAATTCCCAAATATCAATGAATAATAAAAACTTCCAAGCACACCTGGTACGTCTGCAGATCGGAGAGACCCTGACCCTAAAATAGCTCGAATCTCGATGCTGGTGACTCAGTGGTTAAAGTGTGAGAAGCGATAATGTGCATTTGTCGCCAATTTTGCGTCAACGCGCCCGCTCGAAGGTTTTAAACGGCTTAAATTTACATACATGTTATAACATACTTTAAATGAAAAATAACAGTGTATAGATAGTCTTCGACTTACGACGGTTTACAACGGTTTGAATTACGACGGTCCGATTAACGATCGTTGCGTATTTAACAACCGTTGTGATTCGAACTTTCAACCGAAGAAAAATAATATAAATATATTTTTAATTAAACATTTTTCAAACATTATTTTCTAAATCACAGGAAACCGGTACATACAACTAATTCATTAAAAAAATATACTTGATCTAATTACAGTAAACCCTTCTATAACATCAAGATAGGTTTCACACACAACTTGTTTTATTTACATTTTTAAATCGAGCATCTTTATTGAAAGATCCTTCAGTGACTTTGATAATAAAATTTGATTATTTACACACGCTGTTCAACACTAATCTTCCATGGTGATTTGCCGAATATGCATTAAACAATTGACAACAAATTTGACATATGTCACTTTAACAACATTGCTGTTATAACTTAACAAATTTCGAGCGTCTCTATTGAAAAACCCTGTAAAATTTTGTTTTACCCCCCCCCCCCTTAGTAAAAATACCCTGGCTACAACCGAGGTTTTGCTTAAATATTTATTTGTAAAAATCATAAATTGTAAATAAGCCTTGTCTTTTTGAATAATGGAATTCTCACTAATCACCACAGATAAATTAGATGTGACATAGTCAATAAATGGATGTGATATGGCATAGATCATTAGTTCGTTATTAGAAAAAAATGGGTAAACAAATTAGAAACAGTCAAATGACGAGGAATAAATTTTAAGATTCGGATTGCTCGAAAATCACGTATCTATTGATATGTGATTTTGAGAACACAAATCGAAACGTTTAGGATCTTGTTTGTTGTTTATAATTGATACATATGATGACGATGATTTTTAAATTGTAAAATTTAGAAGCTGTTTACATGTAATATGTAAATTTTAATCAATTAATAATGATAATCTAAATGTGTTTTTGATTTTTTTCACTATAAAATAAGGAGCTCGTGTTTTCTATATAAATTATAGTTAAGACTATCCAACAAAATTTATAATTCATGACGTAATCTACAGTGATTGTTCAAATAATACACAATTCATTTTCATGATGTTTACCTTCATTGTGAATAACTTGGAGGTAATCGACTGGTCATTTTTCCACAGCATTTACATAAAAGATTTAAAAATTCTGCGAAAATGTTTATGATCTCTAGGTTATATTTTTATAATGTGTATTTTTTTTTTTACTTTACATCGAGACATTTTTGATGCTTAAAAATAGAATTTCAAGTTTTCAAATAAGTATGGAAAATACTTCGGTCGATGAATTCTATACAATATCTTAAATTATATCTATATATCTATATATCTTAAATTAATTATATTTTTAATTCATGGCATTTTGATAAAAATATTCGATTTCTTTGTTCTTTATGAAAACCAAATTTTTTTTCATCGAAATGCCAATTGTTGATTCAATGTAAACTTTCCTTGAAATTTCACTAACTGGTGAAATTAAACATGCATATGTGTTTTTTCGTTAGATTTTTTTCGGTCGATATAAAAATAACAATATTTATTTTTTTAATATTTCTAGTTTCTATTAAAGATACAATCTTTTTTACTGACTGACTATGATTAAGCATTTATAATGAATAGCAATTAATATAATGTAAAAATTAAAAAGAAAAAAAATGTTGCATATTTAACGATTCTGTTACTTGCTCAAGTAGTGCATTATTTTTTTTTACCCATTACGCTTTATGTAGATATTTGCAATAAAGAGCTACACATAAAAAAATTATATTGCAAAAATTTGAAATGAATTTCAATAAAATAAAAACTTAAAACTACTGAAAATAAACAATGTAATGCGTGATAATTTGGAATTAAAATTTCCCATTCAACGAGTTTCTCGAAACGCAAAACCAAACAATTCTTGAATTTTCTTAGAATTAACAGCAATCTTTGTTTTTTCAGAAACCTCGGATAGGACATGTCCTGTAAATAATGTATGTATTGCGGTTCGCAACTGTCAACCTATCGTGAATCTTTTGGAAAATGCACCGAGACCCTTCCCTTCTTCGATCCGGGATAGACTTAGGAGGGCACAATGTGCACTTGATACTAGGGGGAATCCCTTTGTAAGTATAAAAGTCTATTTTATTATTATTCAATTGATAAAGTTTCAAATGTTCGGTTGAGTGCACATATTTTTGTTAGTCGTCGTAAATGTCGGACGAAATTAGACGCAATTCGAACTTTTTTGTAATATATGCTCATAAAAAACATGCTGAAACCAAAAATAAATATTTACTTAAACATTCAAATATGCGCTCATTGTTAGTCAATATCAGACGTGTTTATAAATAAACATAATAATAATAAAAAATTAAAAAATATTATACTTCGCACTCTAGATAGGAAATCTGCATACTAACACTTTTATAAGTGACGGATTTTAGCACATTAAAAATCTTTTAATACACGTTCGACGATATCGAAAAGTCAAAGAACTTTTCTTAAGGTCTTACTGAGGTTACATTCTATTTGCTTTTTTTTAAATCCTTTCAGGTTTGCTGCCCTGTACAACCTGCAACCGTGCCATCGAACCCGACTCCGAGACCTGTAAACCCAACAGATAATCGAGGCGATTATAGAGCACCACCTCCTGATGTGACCAGACATCGAAACTTGCGATTTTTACCACAAAACTGTGGAGAAATAGAAGACGATAAGATTGTCGGTGGCGATAAGACTGGGGTGCTCGATTTTCCGTGGATGGCTTTATTATCATACCAAACAAGTAAGGAAAGCTTTACAATATTTTGATATAAAGCAGGGGTATGACAAAAGCTCCTCAATTGCACAGTTAAATTGATTTTGAAATATGGAATTTTTGCACTTGTATCAAGACCTGGAAAATGGTTTTTTAGCTGTAATTTAACGATAGGTTCAAAAAATATATCTGATTCAATTTTTTTTTCGAGGATGATAATTTCTTTATTATAACCAGTGTGACGGATAGACAAAAGGCAGTGGGTCGGATTTGACCCGCGGGCCGTAGTTTATATAGCTTTTACGTTTCCGAAAATCTATTTTATTTTTTGTGTCTTTTACAGCGCAGGGCCAAGATTTTAAATGTGGTGGCACTATAATCAATGAGAGGTACATCTTGACTGCTGCTCATTGTATTTCAAATAATAGAGAAGTCTTGAGTGGAGTCAGGGTTGGTGAGCACAATATTCAAACAGAAAGAGATTGTGAAGGAACTGGCGAATCATTAGTTTGTGCTGATCAATATCAAGATTTTGAAGTTGAAGAAATGCTGTCACATCCCGAATTCGATGCTAGAGGACGACAAAACGATATTGCATTATTGAGACTCAACAGAAATATTGATTTCACAAAGAGTGAGTATTTTCATTTTCATCGAATTTTTATGATACATTCTCAGACATAGAGTGGGGTGCATGTAACAGGCGGGATGGTGGACTTTCCCTTCGATAAATTCTCATTTTAATAATTTTTAACTTGATATCAAATATTTAAATATGCATACATACAAAAAAAAATTTAACGGAATAAGCTTATCTCGTGAAGATTTTCATATCATATTATAAACAAAGAGAAAAATGATTAAATTTTTTATATGTAGTATTGGAAAAACATTGTTATTCCAAATGATGATTCTTTGACTCAAATCAAAAGTCTTAATATATATGTACAATACTTATTTTACTCTTACTAGGTTGCCACTGAAAGACTGAAGGGTTTAAAAAAATCATAATTTGTCACTTTCAATATTTTTTATAGGTTATTGAAAAATATCTTATACCATATTTATATTATTAATCCAGCATGAAATTTATTATCATTCATTATTTTTAAATTTTAATTTTTTCAGACAATGTACTTCCAATTTGTTTGCCTTATACATCTGTATTAAGAAATTCAGTATTGGATGGAAGAAGATTGGTGGTAGCTGGATGGGGTATTACAGAAAGGGGTGTTGCATCACCAGAGTTATTACGCGCAAACTTACCTGTAGTGACAAATCAAAGATGTGGAGAAATACACAATAGGTCGGTTACCCAAAAATTTTACATCATTATTTGAATAGTATATCAAGTCCAATACTTGCTATCATCCTAAAGAACCTTTCCGAATATCTTCTTGACTCTAATCTAAGCGTTTTTTACCGTGAAATCTGTTTTTTTCTAGACTCTAGAGAAAAAATAGATTTCATGTGGTGACGAAATTTTTTTCATTCATGTGCCAAAATTTTCAAGTTTTTTTATATTGCTCTAGAGAATCAATACCAATATGCAATTTAAAAAATATATATAATATGTACCAATCACTTGCGAGTGGAGTTTGAACGAGGTGTAAAAATAATATTTAAACGGTTCCAAAAAAATATATTACATTATACTTTAATATACTATACATACACATACTATGGATAAAATTCAAAATATCATTGTACCGGTCAAAACACGGTCAACATATGGACGATGTCTAACTGTCCATATTTATTTTAAAAATCCGAGCCTGTCACCTTCACATAGAAACAACATTGTGCAAGCAGTTTGATTCAATTTGATTCTCCATCTGTAAATATCTCTAAATTTTTTCGCAACTTCTATGACATAACTATCATTGAAAATCTATATACAGTTCACTATACACGTCCAATATTCAAATAATATTATATAATACATCCGAATGGCAACTTTTCAGATCGGTAAGCACAATTGGCTACAAACAATTATGCGCTGGTGGATTGAGTGGAATTGATTCATGTGGAGGAGATTCGGGAGGTCCTTTGATGATCCCTGATGATGTCAACGATGTGCAAAGATACGTACAATATGGCGTGGTCAGCTACGGACCTAGAACATGTGGAACGGGAGGTGTACCAGGAGTTTATACCAGGGTGGTCTATTATATGGATTGGATTCTGAACCAACTAAGACGTTGATTTTGGAATATTTAAATATCATTTTAAAGATTTTAACTGTGATCGTTCGAATCTCATCGCTCTGAATCATTCTGTAATTCAAAATTTTCTTTTGCACTGTCCAGTATTTTTAATAAAAATTGATTATTTTATCCTAATTTCCATACTTGATATATATAATATATTTGATAAAAAAATTATTACTGATTTTAAACGTTCTGTGATATTTTATTTTGATTTCGATCTTTTGTGTTCGAGTTACAAAAAATAAAATAATTTTAATAATTTTAAAATAATTGTATGATATCTTGAATGTGATATTGTTTGTGTGATTGTAAGTACTATATATTAAATTAGATAATCTAAATTTGACTTTCTAAGATTTTAAGTTTTTCTACAATTTATAATTGTAATTTTTGTGTATGTATGTATGTATGTATGTATGTATATTTTACATATTTTTTATATAGAGTCTTAAAAATTACATTTATTATTTGAATATGAATTCAATGTTTTTAAACGATTTTACAATATAACATGAATTTGAATAATATTTTATTTACTTTCACTGAAAAATATATTTTAAAATTACGAATTTTCAACAAGAATATAAGAAAAATTCTATTAGAAAGATTTCAACGAAAAATATTATATTATTATAATAATATCGCAATTAGAATCCAATATAATATTTTTAAGTATTAATTAATGGAATTTTACATGAAAATAAATATCACTAACACACATAAGATCTTCATTATGTTTTTTTTTCACATATAATATAATATATTATATTATTATATCATCTATCAGTATGATAACTAATTGTGTCAATGCAAAATACTATAAATACTTGGATGATATTTTTTATAAAAAATATCTATTTACAAACAAACTAAATGCATCAATAACTGAGTCATTGTTTTTGAAAATAGTTGATGTATGTTTTGGTTAAACATGTATAATATATTACGGTTATACGATACAGTTTGGCTAGATATTAGTTTTATCTATCAATAACGTACATTAACTCATTTAAAAAAATACTTTGTATATATTATATTATATAATATATCGATTCGACAAGCACTTAAAATTTGATGATACGTGAAATACTTGATATGTAAATTTTGAAAAACGTTGACCGTTCTTACTGAAAGTTTTTTACATTTCGAATACGTTTTCATTTTTTTTGTTTTGAAACAATTTATTTTATTTAAAAAATACATATTCATTGATTTATTATTATATATAAAAATTAAAAAGTAAAATCGCAAAAACTAAAAAAACAGCAGGATTATTTTTTCATATTATAAATGTACAGCAGTCAGGACCGTGATGATCATTTGCCACTGATTTTTTCTTGGTCATGGCTTTATTTTGTCTTTATTCTCCAGATTATTAATAAATGTAATAGTTATATTGTATTTATCGTCGTAAAAAAAATTACTTCATGTTTCGAGCGTCTTTCAAATCTTACAATTAGCGCCTTTGGCAAATGTTCCTTTACCAATGCCTTCTTACAATCCTGCAATTACAAAATTTTTATACAATTGCGCAGACAAAAAAACTGAATTGCATTCATAACTCATTGATTTAATTAAATAAAATGGCAGATGACGTAACCAATGTGTAAATACAGTGTAAGTTATAATTCAAAGTGTCAAATATTAAATTTGAAAAATATTTATATCGGAGCACCGGAGAACTATAAATTTTTTTCTTTGCTCCGGGCAAAATTCGTCACTACGACTACTCCGTACTCCTGCTCCGCTCCAAACCCATGAGTTATTATAGTAATTATATAAAAAATATTTTACCAGATTTATTTTTCAGTGAGTAAAAATACGTATATCCTAAAAAGAATGAAAAAAACTGGCATATAATAATTCATTTTTTCTTAAATTCATTGACCGTACGTAGGTGACGATAGCTCGCAATTTAGTGAAAATTTTATGAAAATAATTAATCGAAAAAAAAAATTCAGTCATAATTGCGAACCGTCATAAGTTTATCATAAGTATCAGATAGAGAACTATCAGTATATTAAATTAATTCCAAACTTTTGTCAAACAAGCTGCAGAAAAATTAACATTGTTGTAAGTAATATTATATATATTTTTAATCATTATAATATGTATGTTTTATATATCAAAATCAAAACATGTTAAACATACATATATATACATACAAAAGCAAAAAATAATTAAAAACCCGTTTCAGATTAAGATCATAAACCTTTGTTTAAGCTTACTTTTGGAAAAGGAAAAAAAGGCATATTTTTGTTTAGCTTTTTTTATCCAGCTGCACCGTCATTATTTATAAAATTTATAAGAAAATTCTTGTTTCAATGTCGAATTCAGTCATAGTCTAGAAAAAATTAATTGAATCAATAAAATTTTCATTATCCTTTTTCAGTGGTGAAACAAGAACGGACAAGTTAAAAATTCATAGTTTAAAAAAAAAAAAAATTTTTCTTAACAATATTTAGCGCACTCTAACAAAAATAAAACCATCGTGATCCCCAATTGAAACATGCTGAAACGCGCGACCATTACGTTTATGTTTTCAGTATGTTGAACTAGGCAAAATATTTCGAATAATGACACATTTAAGTAAACAAAACTCTGGAGCATAATTATTAAAAAAATAATAATCCATTTTTACATTTAAGATACAAATATTTAGCGATAGAAATTAAAATATTTAAATAGTAAAAAAAATCATAGGAAATGGTTTTTAGGGAATTCCCTTCTACGCAAAAGTACAATCATCCTCGATTTGACGTCAAATACACCACTGCGATATCCTCGGACGTGTTTTCCACGCATTTTTCTTCGAAGTGCAATTTTCGCGATTCTCAGTAAGAAGAAAACTCGCCAAGAGGAAAACGCGCTTCCGCCACGTACGACTCATCATCGTCGCGTTTTCGATTTTATGCACCCGAAAAAATCCTAAACACGTTTTATTTATTGAACAACTTTTATGCAGGTAGATGTAGGTCAATTATCCTCAGTATAAATTGTCGAGTGGTCGTGTTTCATGGACAAAACGGCCGCCATCATGGTGCTGATGACAGTCATGGTGTTGATTTGGACGCTCGTCAACAATTTTGCGCCGAGTAATCGTTTGGAATTTGTTGATTTCCGTTGTATTGTTCGTTTGTGAAATTTTCGTGATTGTTTTTCAGGTTGTATGTTTATTTGCGCTGACAAAAATGAAGGTTTGGATGTAGGCTTTCGTGCAAGTTCACCGGTCGAAGAACGCTTTTTTGATGGTTTGTAATTTTTTTTCATCAAATATGCTTTTGTGTCTGAATTTTTTTTTATTTTTCGTTTTAAATGTTTAAAAAATCTATTTTAATTTTTTTTTTAATTGTGTTGTAATTAAATATTTTTCGTACTTTCAAAGTAGATACTATACGTTAAATATGAAACACCTGTTTTTTTTTTAGTTTTCGAAAAATATTTGAAATTTTCCGACTTTGATACTCATTAGCAATTCTAAAATTGAATTATTTTTTTACCTTTTTTACATCCAAACAACTTTTTTTTTATTTAAGAGAATAATAAAACTCCCTTGAACCCAAATCAAGTAAATAAAACAGATAAACAACACTAGGCACTCAATTTTCACATTTTTCACTTATCGCAATGCGTATGGGAAAACTCTAATTGTACTAATTACCTTTTCAAGGGGACAATTAAATTCGTTTCTATCGCAAATTTCTTAAAAGTAAACAGACTTTTCATGCACATTTTTTACTGGTTGCTATAAAATAATAGAGGAAAAATTTCCTTTTGATATATTTCAATATCCCAATAACGCTGCTTTATTTTAAGTATAATATTTCGTAATATAGAAAACTTTCTAGTTTAATCATCTTAGCGGTAAAACCTGATACAACAACTTGCTCACATTTCAAATTCAAATTTTATTTTTTGACGGTACCTCCATAGTACATAAATTTTGGTTTTGATCTAAAGAATTTAGATAATTCGAAGAACGGTTCAAAAATATGGTTTTTCAATAGAATCGCAAAATACAGTAATTTTTTTCACACCTGAAATTAGACGCAATCGATTTATATTTTTGGGAAGCCATATTTTATTACAAGGCACATAATTTTTATGAATACTCTTTCGGAACTGAAGAAATTTTTAGTAACTCTCTTATTAGTTTTGATGATTTTCAAGTTCTTTTTTTAGAAGCAATGTCTCGTTTAATCAGTAACATATAAAAATAACCAAATTATCGTATAGTGACTTAACTTTTTCTGATCTAAATCCTATTTACAATTCCAAACCTGAAACTCCAAAAATTTATTGCGCATTTGCACTATCTTCATCCAAAATTAATACATACACAAATAACTTCAACATAATTCGATTCAAAACTCAAAACACGAAAAAAATTGATCAACCACATACAAATTCCTCGGAATTTTTCAAACAGCATCTAAATAAATTTTTGTATTTCATGAATAATTTTATTACACGAGACATATAATAATCATCAATCGAAAACCAGTACACATAAATCTTTAACGACTCAAATTAAAAAAAAAAACTCATAAAAGACCCGTCCGTTTAAAATTCAAAATAAAGTACCTGACAACTCATTTTAATATTAAAAATTTGAATATTTCAGATAAAGAAAAATGCACGACTCCTGACAAATTACAAGGAACTTGCATCGATGCACTCAAATGCAACGAAATATTCAATATGTTGAATATGGAATCGAATTTGATAATACACAAAAATAAAAAAAACTTGTTGAAACAATACCACTGTGGCTTCAATGGATTTAGATCGAAGGTGATTATGATTATATATGTATTTAATTTTTAAATAAAACATCTTAAATAATATTTTGATCAAATTTAAGGTATGTTGTCCTATCAGCATATCACTTTCCGATCCAAAACCGATCAGTACAGAAATGCCTCAGGCACCTTCAACTCCTACACTTTCGGAGATGACCTCAGCAGTGGTTTTGTCAACAACCTTGATGGATACTGACATTCAACTTCCACCAGACGTTTCCGGACATCCGAATCTTGAATTATTGCCGGATGCATGTGGTGATTTCGAAAGCGATCGTGTCTTAGGTGGAGAAGAACCTGGCATTTTCGATTATCCATGGATGGCTTTGTTGTTGTATAAAACGGGTATTTTTTGTTTACGAATAAATCGTGATACAATGCAATAACTCATATGAAAGTTCTTTATAAAGGAATATGAAAATATTTTTTAATATTTTAAATCTTCATTGTTTCAGAAGATAACCGTGATGATAATGTTGCTTGTGGGGGCACCGTGATCAATAAAAATTACGTTTTAACAGCAGCCCATTGTTTAGTTCCAAGATATGGAATACTTAACAAAGTAAGAATCGGGGAATTTAATACCGCAACTAAAGAAGATTGTCAAAACGGCATATGTGCGCCTCCTCATCAAGAATTCGAGCCCGAAAAGATAATTTCTCATCCTGAATACACGAATCGCCAAAAAATCAACGATATTGCATTAATAAGACTAAACGGAACAATAGACATGCCAAGTACACATCGAATTCTTCTTTTTATCATAATACAGTTTCAGACTGTCGACGTACTCAAATTGTTTGATTTTTTTAGATGTCGTATTTTCTATATGTTTGCCTATCGATTCGAATTTTAGACTTCCGAAATTCGTTGATGATGAAATGAAAGTAGCTGGATGGGGTGCTACAGAAAAATTTCAACTCTCCGACGTTTTGCTCCACACCACAATACCCATTGTTGACAACGGTATATGCGCTAATATTTACAAAAAGTTAGTTTCATATCTCCTATATGTAATATCCAAAACATAATTATCCATTTTTAACGAATTCAGAACCATTTTTTATTGAAAATTTGTCGATTTTCCAGTTTTAGTAGAATAAGAAGGATCACACAGAGCCAAATTTGTGCTGGAGGCAAAAAGGGTATTGACTCCTGCGTTGGAGACTCAGGTGGACCTTTGATGATGGTAGGAACCGTCAGAGGTTATCCCAGATATGTCCAACATGGCTTAGTCAGCTATGGACCCTCTAAGTGTGGGACTGCTGGAGTTCCTGCAGTCTACACAAGGATAGCCTATTTCCTGGGCTGGATTTTGGATCAGCTCGAGCCTTGATGGTGGTTGGGAATATGCCGGATATGTGAATCTTAACGATCTGTTAATCAGTCTGTGAAAAGACGAAGTTTTGTATATGAAAACGACTGAATGTTTATGGAAGAGACGAAGACTTTTCGATTGTGAAGTAATCAACTTAACATGAGATGAATGCGTTTAAAATATTTGAATTCTCATAATAAAATCTTGTATTTGATATTCATTTTATATATCTTTACTAACGTTATAATGAAAATTTACTTCACTTTTGCATAATATTAAGTTATACAATTTTCAATCGATACGTGTTGAATTGATGTGAAATTTTATATATTTTTCAATAAAAACTTATTGAATCATGTTTTTTTTTTTTATTTTGGTTGAATCATCAGATAATCTATTATTAATATAATCACTATTTATTTATGTTTGAATTTTTCTAACTGAAATATCATCTTCATGGAATGTCGTATCTTATCAAAACAATTTTGCAATTAGAAACTCGTTCCAATAAAATTTATTTCAACAAAAGTAAGTCATTTTTAGTTTTACAGATACAATGAACATTGATACTAATTGTAAGATAGTTAAATTGCGCACAATTCATTAACAAGAAAAAATATTTAAATTATTACAACACTTGTTAATTCGGTTGGAAAACGATTATGATACAAAATAATAAAAGCAATTTCGTTTATATCATTGGATTTTAAGAACATGAGAAAAGGTCAACGAGGTTAGTAATATCCAGTTTCAGTAAAAGCAAACATTTTTACGCATATACTTTAAAAACGACATTATGTTAAATTATTATTTTTTAATGCCAAAAAATCATGCATTTTTTTAATCATCGAAACTTTAATTGAATAGAACATATTCAATATTCAAACTTGAAGAATACTAATTTGATATTTTTTCAGCTGTTATTATTTGGCAATGCAATTACAAAATTAAATAATTTATATATTTGAAGAAAAACATAATTATCTTCACTTAAACACATATTTTTTTGAAAAAATTACCAGCCTCTCGACCAACTCACGGGCACACTGCACTAGTTGACTGTTCCTGTTCAGTCTAGCGGAAGATTTTCGCGAAATTATCATATCTCGATATATTTGATACAAGCAAAAAATATCAAAAATGACATTCGTTTTGGACAGTGAATAAAGAAAAACGTGTCATATAAAAACGCGTTGTCGAGTCGTTCACAGTGAAAATTGTGTGATTTTTACATTGTTCAGTGATAAGAATATCAGCGAAAATGATTCGGAAGTTGGTTTTGACATCATTTGTGTTGTCGTTTATTGGTAAATATAATTTTGATCGATACTTTTTAACTGAAGATCCGAGTGAAAAGTCACGCTTTAATGTATTATACTTTGTCGTTCAAATAAATTTTATTTTTGAAATTCAAACTAACTGGATTTAATTGAAATTTTACGTTATCCAGGTTATTCATCACAAGCGACAGTTAAAAGTATTACAGGTTTGTAAATGCATAAATATCACTGTTTATATCGATCCATGAATGTATTATTTAATACGTTTCTATTCTTTCATAAAAATTAAAGGACCAAAAAAAATAGACATGATACGGAATCGGGTTGTCACGAAGGATTAAAATGTATGCCAATTTCAAATTGTGACACATCGATTTCCTTAGAAACGACTTTTCCTTGTAAGAACGAAGATGGCAGTGAACTCGTGTGTTGTTATGATACTAATTCGACAAAAACAGTGGCTCATTTTTCTCAATTTTCAACATTCCTTCGAACTGCATTAGAATATTTGTCCTTTCACAATTCGTTATATATTTTGCAAAATCATTTTTGTGCCATTAATTAATTTTGCTTAGTTTATTTTTCCTTTATTATTTTAAAATGAATCCATATATTTATGAGAAAAAATAACTGACTTTACAAAAAACCAAACATCAAGTAAAGTCACTTGAACCCAAATCAAGTAAATAAAATACCTAAACAACTCCAGTCATTCAATTTTCACATGCCATTTTCTCGATATTTATGGGAATATCAGAGTATTTAATTTATAAACTCTAATTGTGTAAATTACCTTTTCAAATAAACATGTAAATTCGTTTCTATAACAGATTATTTTTAAATTAAACAAATTTTTGGTGTAAAATGTTCAGAGAAAAAATTCTCTTGAAAAATTTGTCACAATAACGGTGCTCGATTTTATGTATTTTGTGATATTATATTATAGAAAAGTTTCCTGCATAATCTTATAGTTTGTGGAAAAACCTGATACGACAATTAGTTCACATTTCAAATTCAATTTTATTGATACCCATATAAAAATACATAATTCTACAATATCTCACATGTTTATTTATAAGGCACTTAAAAATTTCATGAGTACCTACTCTTTCGAAATTAATAAAATTTTGATTTACTCACATTATCAGATAAAAATAGATAATTTTTCAATTATTTTACAAGCAATATCTCGTTTAATCAAAAACATATTAAAATAATTCAATTAACGTATTTGTTAAACTTATTCTAATCTAAATCCAATTTACAGTTCCAAATCTGAAATTCCAAAAATTTATTGCGTATTTGCACTATTCTCATGGCCCTTCCTAATACGAAACTGCTGGAGTTCCTGCGGTCTGCAAAAGGATGTCCTGGACTGGATCTTGGATCAGCTCATGCCCTGCTGATGATTGGGAATATTCCAGATGTGTGAATCATAACGATTTGTTGATAAGTCAGTAAAAAGACGAATTTTTTTATATGAAAACGACTGAATGTTTACAACTTTACAGAGGAGACGGCTTTTCGATTGTGAAGTAATCGACTTAACATGAGATGAATGCGCATAAAATATTTGAATTATCATAATAAAATCTATAATTTGAAATTAATTTTATGTATCTTTACTAACGTTATGAAGAAAATTTATTTCACTTCTGCGTAATATGATAATATCGTACAATTTTCAATCGATGCGTGTTGAGTTAATGTGAAATTTTACATATTTTTCAATTAAACAGAATTGAATGATGAATTAATTTTAGTTTAGTCATTACATATTAATATAATCACCTTTTATTTATGTCATTTAAGTTAGAATACATATTGTTAATTGCAATATCGTCTTCATGGATTGTTGCATGTTATCGAAACAATTTTATTATATAATTAGAGACTCTTACTAATAATATATTTTCTAGTATCCAATTTACGAAATACGTAATTTCAATAACCATAAGGTCGTTTTTTTTGCCATATTCGCAGAAACAACGAACATCCGGGACTATATGAATGGACTGACATAATTATATTACGTACAATTTATTGACAAGGAAAAAATTTAAAATTACTAAGAAACTTGTTCATTCGATCGCAAAACGATTGTGATATAAAATAATAAAAGAAATTTCGTATATACGCGTTGTTGATGTCTGACTGTGAGAACATCAGAAGGTCGACGAGGTTGGTAATATCTAGTTTCAGTAAAAGCAAACATTTTTCTCGCGTGTGCTTTAAAAACGACTTTATGTTAATTTATTCATTTTTAATGCCATAAATTTGCGAAAAAATCATGCATTTTTTTAACCGTCGAAACTTTAATTGAATAGTATATATTCAATATTCAAAACTTGAAGAATACTAATTCGCCAATTTTTCGACTATTATTTAGCACTGTAATTACAACATTAAATAATTTATACATACGAAAAGACAAAAAAAACATAATAATATACACTTAGATTCACATTTTTCTAACGATTTATTCTGAAAAAATGATCTGTCTCTCGGTCAGCTCACGCTGCACTGGTTGACTGTTTCTGTTCAGTCTCAAAGAAGATTTTCGCGAAATTATCATAGCTCAGTTTATTCGATACTAGCGAAAGATATGCACTTATTTTTTATGTAAAAGTCTCAATCACTATAAATAAACATGATATTCGTGTTGGACTGTGAATAAAGTCGTGTAAAGGAAGACGTGTTGTTGAGTCGTTCACAGTGTAAATTGTGTAATTGTCATATTGTTCAGTTAGAAGAATATCAGTGAAAATGATCCGGAAGTTGATTTTGACATCGTTTGTGCTGTCGTTTATTGGTAAATATAATTTTGATCGATGCTTTTTAACTGAAGATCCGAGTGAAATGTCACGCTTTAATGTACTTTTTTGTTCAAATAAATTTTATATTCGAAATTCAAGTTAACTCGATTTAATTGAAATTTTACGTTAAGATATCAATCGACCATTTGATTTTTTCAGGTTATTCATCACAAGCAACAGTTAAAAGTTTTGCAGGTTTGTAAATGCATAAATATCACTGTTTATATCGATCCATGAATGTATTATTTAATACGTTTCTATTCTTTCATAAAAATTAAAGGACCAAAAAAAAATAGACAAGATACGGAATCGGGTTGTCACGAAGGATTAAAATGTATGCCAATTTCAAATTGTGACACGTCAATTTCCTTAGAAACGACTTTTCCTTGTAAAAACGAGAATGGCAGTGAACTCGTGTGTTGTTATGATACTAATTCGACAAAAACAGTGGCTCCAGTTCCATTGACCACTACCACAACAGCAAAGACAACTACAAATACTCCAAAAGTAACTTTCATAATTTTTTTAATGTATAATAACACACCGACAACACACTCAAAGTACAAAGAAAACGAACATTTTAGTTAACAAATAAGTGGTCTGTTATTCCAAAATCGCTGAGATCTAAATCTAAATTGTTGCCGGATGAATGTGGAATTCCTTCAATACTTAAGGATAAAATTGTAAATGGAAATGTAACAGAACTTGGAGAATACCCATGGATGGTTTTGATAGGATATAAAAGTAATTTATTTGTGTTTTGGTGATATTCATATATAATGTCATTTATGTATTGTTTTATATTTTAGTTAATAACGAATCATATTTTAACTGTGGAGGATCATTAATAAACGATAGATATGTGTTGACTGCTGCTCATTGTCTCAAAGTAGTGTTGGAGTCAAAACAAGAAGTTGAAATGTGATTATATTTTTCATAATAGATAGTGTGTCAAATTTTTCATCTGCACTGTTCACTATCAACTGATTTTCCAATACGATTTAACGATTGATTTTTCTGATTTTGATTTTCTCTTGCTGTTATTTCACACAAATTCCCACTTGGAGAATTCTAAATGCATTTTTAGTTTAATTTATTTATTGTTCAATCTCTTTTGTGAATGAGTGAATTCACTCATTCACCCTTTCTTATTAATATTAGATATTTTGCGTTTTTCGTGGTTCATATTAAGATAAGCTTAAATGTGTATTTGTATTTGTAGTAATATTGCTCGTTTTGGTGAATGGGATATGAACACTGAAATCGATTGTGTGGAATATGATGATGGAACTCCGCCTTTTTGTGGTGAAAAAACATTAGATATTGGAATACAACAAAGAATTGTACATCCACTATATGGTAATAAGGACTTACCAAGTTTTCAAAACGATATTGCACTTTTAAGAATGGAAAAAATAGTTCCATTTACCGGTATGCTTAAACTGTTTCATAATTTTTATCAAATATTTTCTATTTTTTTTACTACAATACATTTCAGAATATATCATCCCTATTTGTTTGGAACCAACCATATTGAATGATATTAATATTACATATATAATTACTGGCTGGGGAGTATCGGATATTAAAGGTCAAGCAACGCCGGTTATGCAAGCTGCACAAATCAAACATTTTGATTTTGATGAATGCGATGTGGTATCACCTCCAGAATTTAGACCATTATCGAAAACACAATTTTGTGCAGGAGGAGAGAGTAAATTACAGCAAACTTTTTTTAAACTATAAGATGTTTCCATTTTTAAATTGAGGCGTACCTATTTATTATCATTTAAAATAAATATATATTCTATAATTTTAGATTCAAATTCATGTCATGGAGACAGCGGTGGTCCATTAGCATATATATCAAAAAGTGGACGCTTCACTTTGAAGGGAATAATTTCTTTGACCACATCAAATGACTGTGGTGAGTCTGGAAAGCCAAATATTTATACAGAAGTTGCATCATATATTCGATGGATACTCAAGGAAATACAAAAATAAATAAGAAATTTTCAGTTAATATTCAATTTGTCCATCATATATTTATATAGTCAATACTCAGTTGTTATAAGATATATCAATAAAACAATCAAATTTACTTTATAAATATACATCATCGAAATATAATTCATTTTTATTTTTTTCAACATTCTTTTGAACTAGTATATAGGCCCAATGTTAGCAATATCGGCTGTGGATTTGTTAAGAAACGGAAAACGATAAAATCTGAAAACCCAATTGTGTGAACCCGAAATATGTACCCGGTTTGAATATTTATTATTTAATTAATAAAATCAAAATAGTTCATTTGTTATTTGTTTGAGACATATAGACTACCCGATGCCCGTACTCGATTTGAATATATTTAATATTTAAAAAATAAAACCAATTCATTTGTTATTGATACAGACATCTGTCATTGGTGATTATATACATGTATAGGGGATTCAAATATTTTTTCCACTGCGTAATAATCGACGTTATTATAGACGTTAAGTGTATGCACATAAAGATTAATTTTAAAGAAGCAAAAAAAAATCGTATCGACGCATCGTTTTAATGTCGCGAGCGTCATCGACACAGATACACAGACACACAGAAATCTACTATTATATATAGGGGATATTATATATAAGGGATCGCATTAGAATATTTGCGGTTCTTTCACTATTCATACATTTTACAAAATTATTTTTATGCTAAGCAATTTTGCTAAATTTATTTTCCAAAATGAATCCATTAATATATTTTTAACAAAAAAATTAACAAATATTGCACAGAACCAAACATATTAAATGAAATATTCTTAATATAATTATTTATTCACATATCCAAACATCAAATCTATTTTATCTCCTCTTGCAATTGCTCAGGAATACTTTCTGATATTTCAGAAGTTGATTTAGACATATCTTCTTCAAAATTATCCTTATATGAATAATCATCTATTTCATCACATATTGTTTCTGCCATTTCATTTATTGAAACTTTCCTTGATCGATTTGGAGATATAACATTAGTATTTAAAGCATGTTTTGTTAATGCACTTTTAGGTTTTTCTACTGATTTTGAACTATCAAAAGCTTTTGAAAAAGAAAGTCTATTTTTTCCTTTTCGGGGACTATAAAATCTTTCAAACATCATCGGTTGACGATGAACTCGTCCATACATGAGTTCCATTTCATGAAGAAATTGTTCACGTTTCAAACGTTCCTCATCTCTTCTCATTTGAAGCCTCGTTGCCAAATCTTCAGCATGACTTAACAACGAAATGAAATTTCAATATCAACAAACTTAAACTAATTAAATAAATAAAAATACATATTAATACCTGTATTTGATCGATTTCCAAGCTGGTTTACGTCTCAATACACTATCTCTCCATTTTATTTCTGATTGATACCTTTCTTCTTCTAAACGTTTCAAAATATCGGCTTCCAATTTCTTTTTACTAGACTCTATTCTCAATATTGCCGCTAAATTTGATCTATTTACAAAATCAAGAGCTGATCTAGAGTTATTAGCAGAACTGGATGATGTGGTTGGTTCACTTGAGTTTGATCCATATATTTTTTTAATCTCGTCCTAAACATTAAATAGATCTATTTATTATTTTATTCATGTATAATCTGATCATATTAATAAAGAAATATTTGATAAGTTGTAAATCAAACAGTTATTCTTATTTTCGTACCATTTGCTCAGTTTTTCTAATTTTTCCAGACTTTGAAGCAGGTGATATTAATTCATCCTTCAAATTTTCTAACTCTCGATCAAGCTTGTTTTCTCTAGATGATTTTTTTTGAATATATTTGTTGCGGATTTTCACATTTTGATTTTCCCTCAATCTATCCATGCTATTACTGTCTGAACTACTTTCAAAATGATGATTTTTAGTACATTTTGAAGTAGAACTTTTTTTATGATTCTTTTCTCTCTTCGCCATTGAGGGTGGCAAAGAAGCAGCTTTCAACATTTCTTCTGCTCTGATTCTACGATTCAATGCTCTAGATTATGAGAAAAATAATTTTTTTTTTTATCATAAATACACAAACTGTTTCCAATTTGCTTAAACGAAATGATATATACCTATAAAATTCATCATCTCTCATTCTGTCGTATACATAATTACTAAATAAATTTCTAGGAACTGGCTTAGCCTTGAATTTTTTCGATTTAAATATTTCTGATTCATTTGAAGATGAGCCGAGTGTTAGTTGAGGATTAGATCTGCAAAGCCGTCTACATTCGGTCCCACCAAGATTACCATATTTCTCTTCCCTTACAGTGAACTTGAACGGTTTCATTTGAGCTTGCAATTCTGCAGCTGATTGCAACTTAGAAATAGATCGCCTTCAAATTAACACATGACTATATTGTATCAACAACGTACATGAAAATTGGAACTATAATGAAATCACTTAAATTTTACTTACATAATCTTAAATAAAGCACTAAAAAAAACCTAATAATTATAAATCAATAAAAGTAGAGAAGATGGAGTGCATAAATTCATCTCAATACGCATAAAATAAGAAATAAAAAAGGCAAATAAATTATTGAAAAAAAAAATGTGTCGATATAACTGTATTTTATGTAAATCTCTAAAACCTTAATTCTTGATCTTCTAATATTTTGTCGTACAATAAAATTCGTGATTCAATAGGAACAGGATTTGCTTTAAATGTTTTCTTTTGATCTTCCTGCAAAAAATTATTTTCCAATTCTTTTGAAAAATCTTTCATTTCTTTCAAAATTTTGTGAACATTATCCCTGAATTAAAAAATAATAATAAAAAATAGTCGACATATGATAAATAGAAAAACATCTATTTCAACACAATGTACAAATCGAATACCTTTCAGACATTTTGAATGGTTGTGGAACAGTAATATTCGCTTGCGGTGAAAACGATTTTTTTATCGGACTTGTTGGTACGCTATACGATCTTTTAGAAAAATTATCACAATATGAATCATAACAATCAGATGGATTGACTGGTTCATCTTTTGATTTGTTTATGGAAAATTTTGATGGAGAATTAAGATCTTTACTCCATGATTTCGAATGAGATAAACAATCCTCATTTATCGATAATTTATTTGCAGGAAACGTATCTTTCCTGTACATTTCGTTAAAATCACAATTTTTTGTATTATCGACAGTCACTTTTGGATGAGGTTTGACCTTTTCTTTAATCATATTTTCTATTGAAAATACTGAATCAATATCAGAATTATCCATTAAATTAACATTTTTATCACTTGAGTATTTTTCGACATGCTTTTTCAAATTGTCTTTTAACCCCGGAGAATGATATTTTCTCGATTTTGATGGTGACTTCGAACTTATCTGACGAGAGAATTCAGTACAATAATTTCGTGACTCGTCATTATCATAAGAGCTTTTGTTCTTACATTTCATTAACAGTTTGTATTTATTTTGGCGAAGGTTCTCGAGTTTCATATAAAATTCTTGATTCGACAAATGATTCACATCCTTATAATCAGGAATACTTTTATAAAATTCTCTAAATGATATTGGATTTTTTTCATCCCCTATATGAATTATAGGAGACTCTATGTTTATTTTACATTCAGTCTCTTTGTTGGCGACTCTTTCAAAAGATGCAGACGGCAACCGATTCAAAGGATTCACAGGCACTTTCAAACATGAGTTTTTGAACACAGTGTTGGCATGAAGACCCATTTCGGACAATATTTTAATAATATCACTTCCGAAACACACACAATATACAATATCACATTCTGTCGTGCATCCCCATCTCCTTGGTAACGAAATTGCTATTATTTTCTTAACTGTATTGATTTCTTGTGTGCATTTATGAAATATTGAATTCAAATATAATTAAAATATAACGAAAGTATTTTTTTATGTTAAAATTATTCATGGATTAATTTTTCTAAAAAACATATCTATTAAATATTAGATTTTTCTAAAATTAAAAATTAAGCTTGTTCTAATTGTAAGTTAATCTTAATAATTTGTTCAAAATGCAACAAATCTAACTTTTTTATTTAAACAGATAATTTTAATTTGACTCAATTTAAAAAGGAAAGATTTCCAAAATTATTTTACCTCAAAATCAATATATTTGATAGTAACAAAGATATATATTTATTTGTAATGTCAAAACACTATAAAGTTATAAAAGAAAAAAAAATTGAGACTTCAACATATATTAATTATATTTCATACATTTTTTTATTTCAAGTGTAATATGTAACATTCATTCAATCCAAAATCCTATATTTTCCATTTTTAAAATGATATTATTATAAAAAAGAAGCAGGAACAAAAAACTTCTTAAATATTTAAAAATCCTAAAAATCCTTAATATTTTGTAATTTTCACATCATCACAACAATCAATAAAAAATATAAACTTAAAAGAAAATTTATAAATGCTAAATAGTAATGAACAAAAATCATTTAAATTTTTTCATAGGTGGTTCACTTTCATCAGAAGCGGATAAAACTTCTCTCTTCAGCCAAGAGCTCATCAAATTTACAGATCCATTGTTCGACTTCTTCTTAATTGGAGAATCCTTCAAATCTATAGGTTTTTTACATTCGTCACTTTTATTTCTCGAATTATTCACAACTTTCGAAACTGGATACCATAATATATTCGATGCAGGCTTCAAAAGTGCAACGGCACGGTGATACGAAACATCCTTCACATCGAGCCAACTCTGTAAAAAGTAATTACGAATAATCGAACCAGGCAACTCGATAAATTCTCATTTTCGCAATGAAAAAAAATCTCACAGCAACTTGTTCATCAGTTTCGAGGATTGCAGGCATTCGGTGATGCAACCAACTCAATTTCTCGTTCGATTCCATAGTTATGATCGAATAGCTGAAGATTTCGCCTTCGTCGCACTTCCAAACATCGTATACTCCTGCCATTTTCAAAAGATTTATTCCGGTCCAGCCAGTAATTTCATCGAAACTTGACTCGGCCGTATCGTATACCTAAAATTGAAAAAATATTTTGAAAAGTACTTAAGATAATCTGTTTTTAAAGATATTTTTTTTGAAGTTCACTTTGATGTCTGGGTTTTGTTGAGAATGTATAAAATATGGTTGTTTATCTGAAGTCCGCCACTCGTAAAAGCCATCAGCCAATATTATGCAGCGTTTTCCTTCTTTAAGAGGTTTACTGTACAGTTTTGAATTAAGAATACCTTCTAATCTACAATTGTTTGTTGTTAGGACATTCTTTTTGTAGTCGCCCTACAAAAGCACAAAATCGTAATATAAAAATACAAATATTAAAACAATAAATATCACCTTATGCCAAGGAGGAATCATTCCCCACATCATCGGTTTAATGATTCTATTCTCTTTATTTTCTTCATTTTTGTCAAAATTTGAAATTAATATGGGAGTCACATCAGTTGGGGCCACGTTTCCGGACGGAGTAAACTTTTTTCCCAAATTGTTTTCGTCCTTCCATTCGGGTTTACTGAATTTACTTTCATTTTTTCTCTTGTAACAGCAGGCACTCAATATTTGGTCCTGCCGAAGAGTTCTGAATCGAACGAAGTTTGGATAAGAAAGTATTATATTTCATACACAAACCAGAACGTGCAAGTATTTAAAAAATAGTTATTAAACCAAATTGAGAATGAATTGAAATACAAACAGGCCTGTGCGACCGCACATGATATAGCTAAAAAGGTGGACTAGCAATCGTTTTGTATTGACAGATATACGAATATCATTTTTGCGCCATATTCTATCTAAACCGAAAAATATTCGACCTAAAAGAAAATATTGGAAAACTAAAATATGTAATGATTTTTATAAAAGACACAACGAATGAATTTATGTGACCTGTTCGCCTGAACGACACTAGCACACGCGATACTGGCACACACTGTCGAAAATGTAAATCGGTAATGCCCAAGAATGATCGCGTTTTGTCTAGGATTATGCGCGCGCTCGCCATTGTCCTTTTGACAAGTGGATTGCGCCAATGGATCGATTCACGAATTTTATTCCGCATTTTCGCAAACTCATACATCCATAATGACTTTTTGCTTTTATTTTAAATATATATTTTTATAACCGTACGATTGTTCAAAATTTCTACAAAACGGCAAGTTTAGTTTTCACTAGGGCGCTATTTATTCTAACTCGGCAAAAGTCGCTTACCGTTCATGAACGTACCAACCTCCCAAGCGGTGAAACATGTTTATACACGTACATGCACCTACACATACAGAGATTGACGTGCCTAGTTTTTAAGTTGGCACCCGACATTACGTTTATACACGTACATGCACCTATACTCATTCGCAGTTTGACATTTGGTCGTACGAAACTTTTTATTTAGGTATCAGAGCAATAGGGGAGAAGTGGCACGAAAGAGCCATGTTTTGAAAGAGCCGTTTTCATTTACTCGGTTGATTTTCGATGAATCGTGCAGGTTTTAATATTTTACGATAATAACACTAGCCAGATATCACCCACAAAAATTTGAAGACTTTCTGAAAATAAACAGCTCTGGTACGACGTTTTGAAAATTTCGTCGTCGTCGTTTCACGTCAAAAATTGAATGCGAATGTGTGCGTGAATGCAAGGTACCAACTTAAAACTTATAACTGGATTTGGAGTGCAGGTCAGCTTACCGACGGCAAGGTGGACACCGGTCAAGTGGACAAATGTCAACCGGACAAATGCAAACTGGACACACGCAAAGTGGACAAGCGTCAACCGGACACCGGTCAACCGACCATCGAACGTTTTCAAAATAGCGTATATTGGCACAAGAGCGTTATCTGAGTGCGAAAAACATAAATTGTCGTACCGCATTGAACTAGAGCTGTTTCAAGGTGTGTAAACAGACTAGTTTGTTCGTGCATAAACGAATTGGACACTCAACTGTAAGGACAGGCGCCCACAGGCGATTGTTTGCGGCGCGATTTGTGATGGAACGCATTGTTTTGGGTTGTAGTGCGCCCATAAACCATATGGGCGCACTTCAGCCT
>JAOXNN020000021.1:4597357-4631430 GCA_028571205.2 Hydropsyche betteni | reverse complement strand
ACTGACTGCACACTTACAATCAGCCGCCCTTCTCCCTTTTTCGCCTCCCGCCAGTCCCGCCCGATGTTTAGCAAAAAAGAAGACTTACAGTAGGTAAGGGAGAACGGGAGGACAAAAAATGGAAAAGGAGGACATGTCCTCCTTTTGGATACCATCTGGCAACCCTAATTGTGGATCGCGCCGCGGCTAGCCGCCTGTGGGCGCCTGGCCTAACATATATATGTTACAGTCGTCGCAATTGTCATTCGCCCGAACGTTCGATCGCCGAATCTTGCGTATTCGAAGATTTAGCATCATTCGAGCTGGCAACATTGCATAATAGTTGTCAGTGTGGCGCCGGCGCCCCATGTGGCGCTGCGTATCTCGTCTCGTCCGCGACGCGCTCCAGCGTTCTGGCCCCGCGGCTCCGCCCCCGCCCACCTCCGCGCCCGGCCGCGGTTGTGGGGGCGCGGCCAGCGGGGGCGGAACTGCGGGGGCGCAGCCTCGCACCCAGCCTTCGCTGTCCAACGCGGACACGGGCCGTACAGAGGACGACTATCGCCGCAGCCACTTGTGTGACACTTGGCTCAACGCCTTCTCTTGGGTATTCTATTCTCTTCTCTACTCTACTCTACTCTACTCTACTCTATTCTACTCTTCTTCGTTTTCGATGACATTGAACCGAGTTTATTTTCGTCTTGTGCGCTTTATCGCTTGGCCGCTATGTAAATAATGGTCGATAGGTTTCGCGAGGAGAAATCGTGTTTGGAGAGTGCAATTTTTGTCGATCGTACGGTAATATTTTAGTTGTAATCGTGTTCGGTGTTAAATACCAAAAAGTTTTAACCGTGCGTTCGATCTGTGGTTTTAGAAGGTTTTTCAATTATTCGACGGGTGCCGCTGCAGCAAGAATTTATTGTAATGGTTAAATAATCCGAAGGATTGCAACGGTATAATCCACATTGATTTTTCAACTAAAAGGGAAACTATACCTTGGAGAACATTTAACACGAAACTGAAGTGACCAAAATATCTTTTTATATTAAAAAAATTTCATTTTAATAGTCATTACTTTTTGTTAACCAATTTTTCATTTTAAATCTATAGTTAGATAGCAAAAATTTTGAATTTTTTGAGATTGAATTTTCATTTGAAATTTCAAAACAAGTATTGAGTTGAATAGAATACACTAATATCTGAAATGACAGAATTTATAAATATATATTTAGTAACTTTTAAAATAGTTACATCTTTACCTCCGGTATTTATTGTTAGCGTTTGCTCAAGATTTAAGAGTGGATGAAACTACTTCAAAATATTATACATTCCTACATACAAAATCACGCTAACACTTGAATTGTTGATACTACCTTCCGGAAGAGTTTCTCAAATGCAAAAAGTTCATTTTAATTTGTATAAATAATAAATATTGATGCAAAAGTATATATTGAGCAATATTGATTTCATTTTAAATAATCCAGCATTTAATTTAAAAGCTTATCGAACTTCAATAAATAATTGTGTCGGTAAATGTCATCGAAATCTTTACAATTGATATTTGAAAAACTACCTGTCCTATATAAAAATTTATTTCAGAGTGGAGCCGTAGTTCTAGGATGGTATGCTAGTCAATTAACGTGTTTGCGTCGAAGGTGGGAAAAACCTTTTGATAAGAGCATCTTTTACAATGATCTTGAAGTAGTGCCTGCTGGACAGACATTACACAAATTGGACATAAACAGTCTTCGCAATGCAGTTTACGCTCCTTCCCTCATCAACGTTTCCAACGACTTGGACGACAGCCCGAACTCTTCGACCGACGCCGCTGAAAAAGAATTCAAAGACGTGCTTCGTTCCATTGAAAACAAGTTGGGAATCATCGCTATCGATGGCGGCCAATTCGAAGAGGGTCTCGACATGCTGCAGTCTTCCGCTGAAAAAAATTACGCACCCGCTATATTCAATCTGGCCATCTGTTACGAAAAAGGTCTCGGAGTGAAGAAAGATGAAAAAATGGTTAAAACATTCCTTATCGACTTGTTTATTGTGAAAAATATTTTTTAAATAAATGAATTGTTTCAGGCTATGGAGTTGTATCGTTCTGCAGCTGTAAAAAATCATCCCAGCGCTATGTACAATCTTGCCGTGTTTTATGGGCAGGGCCGTGGAGGTTTAACTCGCGATGTCATCACGGCTAATGATTTGTTGCGCGTCGCAGCTGCCCAAGGACAAAAGGAAGCCATTTTGGCGTTGAAGTCTTTCAAAAAACCGAGTCCAATAGTTGTAGAGAAGGAAGAAATTTCATTGAAGCCTTCGCCGACCGATACATTTTTGACCATGATCGGTTGCGATCAGAAGACGTTTAAATTTAAGGGAAATGATACAATATTGTCGTTTTAGTCAGTTTTGAATACTTGAAAACTTTTCTATTTTTGTGTACAATAGAAAAATGTTTTTTGTTTCAGTATTGATTATCGTTTCTTTACGGATTTTGAAATTTTTGTTTTAATTATTGGTTAGGAGTCCAATTTTGTTATTATTTTTAACACCAAATTGATGTACAATACACTTTACTAACTAATATTGCTCAAATTAGTTATATATCTGTCAGCGTTAATATTCAATAGAATTTTATGTGATAAATTTTATTATTTAATTCAACACATATTTTTTTGTGACAAATTTGTATTAAAAGATTTTTATCAATTTTAAGAAGCTATTATTTTGCTTAAAAAAACGTATTATTTTTAATTTTAAGTTTTTTTCTAGAAATATTTGGAGTAAATGACATTTTATTTAACTTTTGAATATGATTCAAAACAACAAATCCCTCTTCATATAATTCTATTTTTCTAAAAAAAAATTGTTTATGTTACTTAACACGTATGTTTAGGTGTTTTAGAATAAAGTTAACTGGTGTTTTTTACATTTTGTTTTATTTTCTTTAATATATTGTTAAACTTGCATGTGCAGGTTATATTTAAACATGATAAATTTTTCACCATTTGCATACAAATCACGTTGAACGTGCCTATGAATTATTTATCAGTTGAAACAAAAACTATATAAACACGTTTTCACATACGATATGTAGATTAATAAAACCATTTGCAATTTAAAAAACTCGAATACTTTTTTAAATTTCCATTGCTTTTGAAGATGTTGAAATCTTAATTACATCAGATACTTCCAAGTTCAAGACAGTACAATGAACTCTCTCACGATTTATTAATAGCTTTGGCAGTCGGGAATAATTCTTAAATTTTGAAAAGTGTATTTCCGTGATTGAATGAAAAGGAAATGTGTTTTGGAATAAAAGAAAACATACATAAATAAATATTTATTTTGGTTGAAAAAAGCTGGTCACATGTTTAGAAAAAAATATTTCTGCATACGCGATTATAACACTTCAATTATTAACTAGAACAATTTTGAGTATGGCCCTGCTAAAAGCATAATTTTCTCAATATGTAGGCTAATACGACAGATGCTTTCATAAATATTCTTTTAATATAATTCTAATGCAACTTTTAAGTTCCATTCCGTTATTTTGAAAAAATTATCAAAAGAAAAAGCTAAGCGCTAATAACCCAAAAGTTTATCATTTAATATAGATTTATTCATTAACATTTATAATTTATTCATTTTGTAACTTACAGAGAAATTGCAATTCTTACATAACTAATTTCGCTAGTGATTCTGCTAGAATTCTGTATGACTTCAAAATTAAATTATACAAGTATAGACCAATTGACATGCAGTAGAATATAAAATGATACTAATATAAATAACTGACTGGAAGGTTATCAAACATATAATGACCTACAATATCTCGTACAAACACTAGAAATAAAAGTCGAGTCGCAGATTTTTCAGATTCCTGAAAAACCGACGTAAACATCTAACCGATAACCTAAAGTTTATTGGTGGAAAAACTTAGAATAGTTGGCAATGTAGTATGGAAGACCTGCGTAGGCGATCTGTTAAAGGTTAACGATACAAATCTTCGGATAAACAAATGTATTTTGATTCCGATACTTGTTTTGCAAGACGAAGATTGTATTAACGTCAAACGATGTGTTGAATGGTTTATAATGAATCTCAAAATGCATCTACAATTCTTCTCAATCTGATACATTATTTAAATAGTCATCATATGTTCGAATAATTATGGGTCACACCAACTAATTTTAACTTTTTTCTACAATTTAAACAGTAGCATGAGATTCTGACCTTCAAAATACAAATTTTTCAACCAAAAACCTGTGTTAAAAGAATTATTAATATTAGAAGCGTTTTAATGATCATAATTTTTTTTTATGAAATTTGTATCAATATATATTTGGATTAATGATCGTCAAAGAAAATAAAATTAAAACACGCCCACCGGAATAAAATAAAATCTGAAACCGATACAAGTTGCATAAAATTGTACAAATTAAGCACACGACTAGATGCTTCATATCAATTACGTTTAAGCAGTTTCAGTTTCAATAAAAATAACTTTCTAAAACTAATAAATCAGTATATTTATGTTAGTACATTTTCAATTACTCAATATTAATTTTTATTTTCAATAAAAATCAGTGTGACGACTTAACTAATATACATAAATATGTGTTCTGATTTAAAGAATATCATTTTTAACATAAAAATGAAGCTAGTGCAATTGCTTTATTAATTTTCAGTGAAGAAACATCTAAACATATATTAATTAAACGTAAACTCATTCAAGATATATCGGCACATAACGTAAACAATGATATACCCATTACACTCACCGAAATGTTTCTTTTCACATACTATCGACACGCGTCGAACACAATTACAGAGCTAATCCGAAAACGGAAACTATGCAATACATAGTTTTGTTTTCCCAGCGAACAGTGCACGAACCATCTGTGTTATTATCCCAGAAACACGACGAAGCCGTGTGCAGACCGGCACCGTTCTTTTGCATTATCGTGCATGTAACTGAAGGAAAAAATGATACATGAATAATGTAAATCGAAGAATATCGAATCGATGATTGTTACCTATATATTTGTAAGGCTTTTGTGATTTAGTCAAGGCTCCAAGACACGATTCGACGACTGTGGAAGTCCATTGGTTAACCTTATTGTGTTGGTAAGCGGCACCGCCTATAGCTGTTTCTATGGATTCCTTGATAATTTTACTAACTTCGTCGACAACAAATTGTGTCTGAAATCGATTAAATAATATGAAAAATATCATCAACATTTATAAATATGGGAAAAACGTGCGTTTTTAATGTTTCTTTCCGAGTTTGTATGATGAAAGAATATAAAGTAAAGGTCTTATAGATGGTCAGTGGCAAATTTACTTAGCTAGGGGTTCAAAGTGTTAAGAATTTTTGAGGGCTCTTGAATATATATATAGGTGTCCTCATTTAACATGATAAATGTGTTTTGTTAGATTATTTTATCAAATGCAAATCTATAGAAAAGGAAGATACTTTTTTTTTAAATAAATTAAAGAAATATATATTTTAGTTATTGCAAAAATCATTGAAATAATATTGGCCTTTCATTTTCACTTTTGGTTTCACTCAGGACTAAAAATTTTAGAAAATAATTTTTTTTGTGCAAACAAATGCCTTTTTTCAGAGAAAATCTTCATGATATCTATTAAATTATAATAGTATAGAAAAACTATAATTGAAAATTATTTTTTTAAAAAAATTTAGGGTCTTGAGGCGATAGCCTTCACCGCCTTTAAGCTAACCCGCCACTGTAACACGAACTAAAAATATACTCAAAAAAACCATGATAACCATCTAAAACGAAAAAATCGATCGACACAACAACAAAAACGAAACGAACAACAACCACATCGAACACATTCCTAAATCAAAACGAATCGAACGAAAAACCAACAGGTACAATAAAAACGAATAGATGAATCATACTCGATCAAAAGTACACATGTCAAAAACCCGACGTGAACCGATCGAAGGCTCTACACATTCCGCACGGCCATCGCGAACGCGAAAAACCCGCAAAACGTAATTAATGTACGAAAAATCGTCGAGAATTGCGCAATTTCATTACCTCTTCGTTGAGATCCGCGCAATCTTTCGTATCCATTTCGGAGGTGACAGCCGAGAACCGGCTCGACGGACGAACGAACGCAAAACGACGAACGCGTACCAATCCATAAATGTTGCCAACGTTGCGTTTTTTTAATTTTTATAAACGATGAATGAAATGATAATGATAGTAAAAATATGCGATGAAGTTTCATTTTATTTGT
Source organism: Hydropsyche betteni (assembly GCA_028571205.2). Taxonomy (NCBI): domain Eukaryota; kingdom Metazoa; phylum Arthropoda; class Insecta; order Trichoptera; family Hydropsychidae; genus Hydropsyche; species Hydropsyche betteni. Next base: position 4,625,178 of record JAOXNN020000021.1, on the reverse strand, counting down.
AAATTATTTATTAAGATGCATTTTAAAGAATATAAATTATTTTTTTTTTAATATGGCAACATTATCAGCTGTCGTTGATATGTCAATTTAATTGTACATACATAACATAATTACAATAAATCCCCCTATAACGTCTGCAGCGTTCCCCTATAACGTATTTTTTTTTTTCAAATACATATAAATTCAATTTTTTATTTTTCTTCAAATGAATTTAAAAAACAATTAACTCGTAAAATTATCCAAAACTAAAAGAAAAATGAAAATGTTTCATTTATTGATTTCCTAATTGCCCCCCTTATAACGTCGAACCTATCTTGACGTTATAGCAAGGATTACTGTAATTATAATGCGATGTCTTTTCATTTTCTGGGTAAATTATTTATTAAAATACGTTTTAAATAATATAAATAAAAATTAAATTTTATTTTTTTAACATGGCAACATTATTAGCTGTCATTGACATGGTTCAATCCAACTGTCCAAACATAATTATTATATTTCGAAATATTGATTGGAAATATGTTAACTCGATAAGAATTCGTTTTTTTTTTTTTTATAATGTATATTAATATTGATTCTTTTCGTTCCTATAAAACTTTGTGAGGTTATTCTGCAATTTAATTTATTATTCAAAATCAGATAATGTCCGAAGAACATCTTCATAATTCTTCGATTATAAAAGATGTCCATTTGCAATTGCGAAAGTCGGCTGCAGTCAACGGATCAGATCTGGCCTGGAATATGCACTGTTCTCAAAATGATTTATTAGAAAAATACGCTAAAGCTATGCACGATCTTGCCACTCAACATTGGTCCGTTGCTTCTGATGCTGCTACTCGATGTCGCATTCGTTGGATTCAAAAACAGTCTCAGAATTATTTTTTTGATACAAATCTCATATCTGCACGATTGAAAGAAGTTAATCTGTGCAAAAAACTGGGCCTGAAATACGAAATTGATGATAAATATGAAGGTGTTTCCGATATAAATGTTTTAGATGTTGGAAGTTGTTATAATCCTTTTGCTTCATGTGATTATATGAAAGTGTTATCTGTTGATCTTTACCCCGCTGTTCCTAGTGTTATGAAATGTGACTTTTTAAATGTAAACATCGGGGATAAACTGGATATTTGCTCAAATAGAATAATACAACTGAAACAAAGTTCGTTTGATCTGGTTGTGTTTAGTTTACTGTTGGAATATATGCCTTCTTCGAAACAGCGTATTGAATGTTGTACTAGAGCTTATTCGTTATTAAATACTGAAGGTATTCTTGCGATTATCACTCCGGATTCTAAACATGTCGGTGCAAATGCTAAAATTTACAAGAACTGGAGATATACCTTGGCACTGATGGGATTTTCTAGAATAGTATATGAAAAACTACCTTCTCTTCATTGCATGATTTTTAGAAAATCTATCAATTCCGATTTAACAAAAAGATGGGCAGTTTTACATAAAGAACCATATATGAACGAAGAAATAAATATACCTCAAGATTTTCACAATCTTTCAACTGAAGACGAAGAAAGTAATATTATAGTCAATGACGAGTCTTCAACAATTGATTTATTTAATGAACTACCCAAAGAGTCAATTTTATGAAAAATAATTTATACTCTATTAATAAAATTGTTATCAAATAATTGTATTTCATTTATATTATATATCTTCATATTTGTCGCAGACTACGTATATTATTAGGTATATTTGACCTAATGAAACTTAACCAAATCCTACACAAAAATTCAATCAAAACAATTGAAATTGCTGAAATAATCTGACCCAATCTACACTAACCTATCCTAGCCCAAACAACTCCCAACTATATATACTTACCGGATCCAAATATACATGGATTGAAATACACTTGGACCGTAACATATATATTAATCAGATATTCATTGAAAATAATTAGTACAAATTGATTAACTGATTATACAAATATATTTTTAACTTTTTTACAAAAGTCAATGGACGAAAAACACACGATTAAAACCAAAGCTTATCATTATTTGTTGACAGTTGACGTGTCGCTGATCTTGCACTAACGCCGATATTTCCCGATTTCTGATTTTAAGTAAATTTACACATCAAAATATGTTTACGTTTATCCTATTTCGAATATTTATGTATATTGTTCATATACTTTTACATATCGCATAATTTTACAGAATTTTCTGAAGTTTAATTAAATGACTCATTGACATTTTGATGATTTACTCAATCGAATTTATCATTTTAGGTATTTTCTATAAAAAAAACGCTTTATCGACGAAATCGAAATGTGCGGAACAGATAAAAAAATGGGCTGCTTAAGGGCTTTAATCCTAGTCGGTGGTTACGGTACTAGACTTCGACCTTTAACTTTGAGCAGACCAAAGCCTTTGGTTGAATTTGCCAACAAACCTATCCTATTGCATCAGATCGAGGCTTTAATAGAAGCCGGAGTCAATCAGGTGAATATAATCGTTCGCTTCAACGAAATTCATTTGCGAATGATCTCATTCAATTTTCTTTAAACACATTCAGGTTATTTTAGCTGTGTCGTATCGAGCAGAAGAAATGGAATCGGAACTTAGTGCTGAAGCCAAAAAATTGGGTGTTTCGTTAATATTTTCACACGAAACTGAGCCTTTGGGTACGGCCGGTCCATTAGCACTTGCACGTGACATTTTGCTTCAAAGCAACGAACCTTTTTTCGTTTTGAATTCTGATGTGATATGTGATTTTCCGTTTAAGGAACTTGCACAGTTCCATAGAAACCATGGTAAAGTAAGTATAATATCGGGTCAAAGTTATATTTTGTCTATAGTTAGTATTCGTTCATTTAACGTCTTTGTTTCATCTCAAGGAGGGAACTATTGTTGTCACTAAAGTCGAAGAACCGTCAAAATATGGTGTCGTTGTTTATAAAGATGATGGGCAAATTAAAAATTTTATCGAGAAACCTCAAGAGTTTGTTTCAAATAAAATCAATGCTGGTAATTTTTTTTTTGTGTTAACATTTTTTGTAAGTTATTCGTTATATAATTTATACCAAACGAACAATTTTCATATATTAAATTGTTTTTACACTTTTTTCGTGACTATAATAAAATTACGTTTTCGATATTATCAATATTTGAACATGTTCATTGTTTTAGTAATGATTCTTTAAATTATAAAATGTACTACTGAATATGTTAAATAATGAATTTTATAATAAAAAAAACCTTTGTACTTCTAAAACTTTCGATAAAAACTTATCAGGTCAATGATTAGTATAAAAACGTCGAAAAAAATATTTAAATTTATCAATCATCAAAAAATCCAATAATTCCTCTGTGATTTATTTCATTTCAGGCATGTATATTTTTAACCCATCAGTGTTAAAAAGAATCGAGCTTCGCCCTACGTCAATAGAAAAAGAAATATTCCCAAATATGTCCCAAGAAAGCGAACTATACGCAATGGAATTGGAAGGATTTTGGATGGACGTCGGTCAACCTAAAGACTTCCTCACCGGTTAGTTTTCGATTCGAAAAATACCCCAATTTGAAAATTATCAAACGTCACTTTTATCCAGGAATGTGCATGTACCTGAACAACCTTCGACACAAAAACCCAGACAAACTCCACACAGGACCAGGGATCGTCGGGAACGTCCTGGTCGATCCCAAAGCCCAAATCGGCGAAGGCTGCAGAATAGGCCCGAACGTCACGATCGGCCCCGACGTCATCATCGAAGACGGTCTGTATTATTCGGTATAATCCGTTTCGCTTCGTTGTTATGTTAATCAATATTTGTGTTGCAGGTGCATGCATTAAACGCAGTACGATTCTGCGCGGAACGATAGTCCGTTCGCACACGTGGCTCGATGGGTGTATAGTCGGTTGGCGGTGCGCTATCGGAAGGTGGGTGCGTATGGAAGGTTGCACCGTTTTGGGCGAGGATGTCATAGTCCAGGACGAACTGTATATTAATGGCGGACAAGTGCTACCTCATAAATCGATAGCTCTATCTGTTCCTGAGCCCAAAATTATTATGTAGTTTTGTGTTTTTTTCCTTGTATATATGCGAATACACGTATAAATTATTCAAAATTTTAATATTAAGTTCCAATATGATTCGGTATCGATGTGGTTTTTTATAGTTTGGAACCAAGTTGATGTTTAATGTGCAGTAAAAAATTGTTTTTGGAAATATAAATTAGTTTTGTCGTCAATTACTGAATCAGTAAGAATGTTTTATAATTGGTGAAAAAAAAATATTTTTTTATAGATTTTTATTTTATTTTTTTGAAAGTGTGTCATAATATATTTGTTAGATTGTAATTTATTATGTTTAAACATTTACATTTTCTGAAAAATTCAGGCATATAATTATTGCATTTTCTAGATAATATTAATTTGTGATAAAAATATAAATAATGATTTCTAAGAGCACAAAACTTGACCAAATTTTATTTTACGGTTTGTCACAAATTACTTTTATAACTTGTATATAAACATTCCTCATTTCTGTAAATTTATACTGAAATATGTTCTATAAATTAAATAAATAAGTACTTTTATTCTACTTGAAAATTTAATTTATTCAATTAATGCAGCAGTGTCTTCTTAACTCCAATTCTACAATTAATTTCCAGATTTCAGCAGAAATATTTGCTAATTTAATTCACTGAAAAGAATTTAATTTCAAAACTCCATTCGATAAAGGTTTGTAAGGAGACATTTTAAAATATTTAAAAAAATAATAATTTGGATACTTGACTTTATTTTCCATAAATAATAACACAAACAATTAAGGTTAATAAACTTTGAAATATCATGCATGCTGATACAATTCCGTAATAAAATTGATTAAAAATCTGAGCAGATTTCAAAAGAATGATTATCATGCAAATAAAAACATCATTTTCATGCAACTAACTGAAAAATGTAAAAGAAATATTTAAAATATAAACATTATCATTCTGTGGGAACTGGTGTAAGCGTTGGAAAAAATATTCACTTACAAAAGCAAAATAAAACAACTTTTACCAGAAACACATCAATATTTTTAATGCTAGTCTATTATAAACTAAAATTGTCAATGCAATAGATTGGGGCAATAATTTTAATAAATAATTATTGATTGAGTAAACTACAACAAAAATTTTCATCATTTGTTCCAAGATTTTGTTCTGAAAACAGTTGCTGTACAAATAATATTTGTTTGCATTTATTACAAAGTTAACGGCGTCAAAAAAAAAAATGAATATGACACTGAAAGCAAATAATTTTAAAAATAAGAAAATATGTATATATGATTTTGACAGACTCGAACCAATAATTTATGTCATTGTTTCGATACAATAACTAATCCTTTTAAAACCTAGAATACTTTTCGATGTTAAAAAAAAGGAGCAGATTGATAAGGAGGTCCATAGCGCGCATCTGCATATTGGCTTCCACTGCTGGCCAACGCGCCTCCGTAACGCCCGCTGCTTTCAGCACCGCCACTATTTGTCCACGAATCTCCTACAATCAAAAAGAAAACATTTTAAAATTCAATCAAAAACATCATACCATGGATCGACGGATCAAAACTAACATACCTTTCATCGTAACAGTAGAATCCGAATATCGGTGGTCTCTTGACGTCGGTTTGGGCGACCGACGAGACGATTCGCTAGGACGATAAGACGTATTAGACGTGCTGGTTCGATCGTGACCGCTACTTCCGGCAGTTCTTTCTCTCATGCTGCTTCCGGCACCGTCCCTGGAATTGGCACCATCCATAGAAGTGTATCGGCTGAAATGATGGTTTTTATTGAAATTTCCAACACTGTCGAATATGAAAATAAGATAAATAAAAACCTTTGATCTCTAGGACGAGTACCAGGAGGCAACGGCTGTCTAGGTTCATAAGAAGTACCGTTGCTTTGATACTTCATTCCGTTGCCGCTGCCGCCTAAAAATACAAACAGTTTATAAAATATATCAATATTTAATGGTAAATATAAAAACTTTAAGTACCTAATCTGACACTACCCGTGTGTGAAGACGACGCATGTCGTGGTGGAGGCGGATAGTCGCGTTTGAAGTCCCTCCTGTCTCTATCGCGCTGTCTGTCGCGAGACGGCGGTCCCCTATCGGAAGATTTGTTACTAGACGAATTGGGGGCCATGTCGTACACGGGGGGGACAGTGTCCATGTGTGTGGGTAGCGACATGTTGAAACGAGCGCTGCTGGAGTTTCCGCCGCTCTCTGTCGCGCTGCGTCCGGCTGAATGTTCGTATGGGGGAGGCGGTGGAAGCGTTTGCTTCGATCTTGACAATAAGCTGGACGAACCTCCACTTGATGGATACAAATAATTGTTCCTTTTTGCACGCTCTTCTTCCAACCTGTTTTTTTTAATATTGTTTAAGTTTACGGTTTGATAAATTATATAATACAGTATAATATTATTGTGATATTACTGACCTCATCTGTGCTCTTTTTAATTCTAATCTTTCTAGTTCCAAGCGTTCTCGTTCTAATTTCTGACGTTCTCTTTCAAGGCGGTTGAGTTCATGTTTTTCTCGTTCGATTTTTTCCCTAAATACAAAAACATCTTGATGTACTTTTTGAAACAAAAAATAGAAAAAATTAATAAACCAAAAACACACCTTTCAATTCTTAATTTTTCTCTTTCTATTGCAAGACGATCTTTTTCTACACGTTGACGTTGTTTTTCAGCACGTTGACGTCGTTCAAGCTCTCTCAAAGACTGTTCAGCTGCACGACGACGACGCTCCTCCGATCGAGCTCTACGGATTTGTTCTCTAGCCCGCTGAGCTTCTCGCTCTTTCTGTAAAACAAAATAAACAATTATATAATAAGTTGACCATAATATAGAAACAAAAATAAAAAGAACCTACTCTTATTTTGGAGAATGAAAGAAAATCTCTTTGAGCTGGAGGCCTTCGATGACGTTCACGTTCTTGTCGGATACGATCTCTCTAAAATAATAATTTCGAATTACCGAATGACATATGTTACAAATAATTACAGTAGGATTACTAACATTTCGATCATCTTTCAATTTTCTATCTTGAGATGTGCCTTTGGATTTAGAATTTTCTTTTCTCCCTTCTTGAGAATTATCAAGAATACTCCCAGATTTCTTTTTATCTTTATCAGCATCATTTTTAGATTCATCATCTTTTGATTTTGCATCTGCTGATTCATCTTCAATTTTTACGTCTTTACTCTAAAAATTAAAAAAAAAGATTCAAAACAAGTAATTATTATAAGTATATTAAAAAAAACATAAAAAATACCATCGAATCCTTTCTCTTATCAGGATTAGTAGCATCATCGGACTTTTCTCTGTTCGCACCAGAACGATGGGGTGTCCTTTGCAATTGAGAAGAATTGCGTCCATTACGAGCAGAATTTCCAGATCCCATATAGCCACTTGTATTCGTTGACTCAGATTTTGCTTTTTCCATGAGAATCATACGACCGTGGAGTTCTAGAATCGACACAACAATGTTCATACATATTGTGTAAAGCCGAAACTGACGACTTATCAAAATCTAATGATAAATTCAAAGCAAACAAAATAATTTTACCTGTTCTATGCAAATGCTTGATACAATTATTAGCATCCTCAGCACTAGCCATTGTGACATAACCGTAGCATCGAGAACCCGGAGTTCTAGCATTTGTGACAACTTTAGCACCTATAACTTTGCCATATTTAGAACACAGTTGTTTCAAATCTTTAGCACTTGTGCTGCCTGATAGTCCGCTGACCCATAAATTGCGACTGGACGTGCTGGATATATTGATTTTCTTAAAATCTACAACAAAACGATTCGATCAGTAATATATTACAAAATAAACTTGAAAAACAAAAAAAAGCTCACCCTTATCATCTTTTCCTTTATCAGCGTCAGATAAATTGCTAGAAAATCATATAAAAATAAATTAGGCAATATCAAAACAACTGCTTCGTCATACAATTATACAGAAAATAAAAACACAAATAACATATTTTATTTTCCAAATACTACGAATGAACATATTGAAAAAGAAAAACGCTTCGTTCAACAAATACTTTTTCGATTTGATTGCATCGTCAAAACACTAATGTGCAATAATTCCATTTGATCTTGTTAACAAATGATAGGTATATAATTTCTTCAATAACCTGAATTTTTTGATCCGAAAAATAAAATAATAAAATCTGATAGTTAAAATTTCGTGAAATTCAATATACATTATCGCCGATATGAGTATTTTTTTTGTAATACGATATGAAATCTTTTTTTATATTGCAACGAATCCAATTTTTGACTAAACGTTAATCACTTTAATCGATGAATATCATTCATCAACGTAGCTACAAAGTTTTGCACCGCATTCCACTTCTACGCCAGAATTACACCGCAGACCATTAGATAAATGCACTGCAGAATCTTGATTCCTTGTTTCAATTCACGAACGTGCAAACCGCCGTCCGCCTGTGCAACATCTTGAACTTCTCCATAATCTTGACACTTCTTCGACGATAGTATCCTCTCGAAGAGGGTAAATCACTCTTCTCGACCATTGCAGTGCAAAACTTTGTAGCGTCAATGATTGCAGAAAATAATAGCGGAAATACGATGATAAAGGGTTTCGATATTATTGCAGACATCACCAATGGATGAAGGTATCGAAGGAGCTCTGCTAGCCGCAAATGAAGATGGTTACCATCTTACCGGCCGATCGTCGTAAAACGGAGGTACTGCGATAAGACCAGCACAACACCAACCTATCCATTTTCGAGTCCACGGCGCCGACGACGTCCGAGTGCGAATTATCTTGCTGCTTATCGTCCTGGACGGAGTCATCAGTGGCTTCTTGTTTCGTGGCGCCCGAGATATTCTCCTCCGCCGGTTTCAGTAGTGAAGTGTCGGCAACTCCCTGCGCCATCGATGTCACATCTACATCATACAAGTGACGTCGTGATACCCAGCATTCGCTTGCCAGCCGACACTTTGCGCCTCAAGGCGCGCGTGTTGACATTCAAGAGAAATGATAAACAGATAATCACTGGTAATGTGATTTTAATATATTTATATATATATGATAAAGCTATAATATTCAGGAAACTCGGATACTACTATAAAAAAAGAAATGTTATTTTTATAAAGCGTAGATATGAAATTAGAAATTGACAAACATAGAAAAATTTCCTAAAGGCAAGGCTTGTATTAAAATATTTAACATTTATTGTTCGAAAACGTTTTTTTTTTCAAGATTCTTCGAGTTTTTCTGTTGTGTTGAGTTTTCGTATACGGTGGATACTGCCGCGTCTCCGGTTTTATCTTCACGCGTTGAAATTGACTCCGCACTCTTCTTAAGTCCATGAATCTGAGTCGAATAATCCGTTCCATGATAATGTTCAAAAACACTTCACAATATTTTATGCAAAATAATAACACTTCACGTCGTTTCACAATAGACCTGTGCCTTTAGGAAAACCTGACTCTTATCTAAATACATACAAAATATGGATGATGTGTACCTTTTTTATCTGGAACTCCAGATTCTCCCTAAAAAAATTAAGTTCATTTTTAAAATGGACACTAAATAACGTAGGGTCATATATTGAATTCAATGGGTCACCTCTTCGTTGAGAAATTCGTCTTCGTTTATGTCCAAATTTATAGAATCTTCAGCGTCCATCGCGTTAATGTCTATATTTTTCTTTGCATTGTTATCAGTCTTGAGTTCTTCTTTGCAAAGTCTCTTAGCTTCCACGGAATCGGAGGCTTCGGTCAATTCTCTCTTTTTGACGACAGAATTTTTTACTTCCGGTTCGTTGACGACCGAGACCGAAGATTCCACAGTAGAGTTATCGACCGGTTCCGTTTTGGGCTTGATCGGCGAGTCGACACTCTTCAAAGTTTCTGTTTCAAGTGACACGTCGTCTTCCATGATCTCGTCCTTGACGACCAGATTGTCGAGGCTCACATCTTCCATAGTTTCGTCGTAGTCCCCTTGCAAGCTGCCCGATCGAGAAGTTTTCTTCGCCGGAGTTTTCTTTTCGGAAGGTATCTCGAACAGATACTCCTCGGGATCGTGACCCTCGTCGGTAATGGCCTACAATAGATAACAATCAGTCTCGGTCTCGCATTTCTATTATTAGTCTATGGAAAAGTGGCCATCGCCGGAACGGTATTTCGAAACATCGACAGAAATAGTCACAAGAACTAGAAATGTCGAATTCCTAGAAATTGTCCTAAGTGGGTCCGATAGTGAAATAATAAAATTTAAATATTTTATTGCCAAATTTGTTTTTAAAAAAAAATGGGGGAGGAGGGGCAAAACGTAAATTTCTGTGTGTGGGATACAAATATGTTGTTGTTCTTCATTTCAAATATAATATGTGAGTAAATTTGAGGCATTCAAAGAATTTATTCAGATATATCACAGTTTGTAATTTATCTCAACATAATTCTTATTGGGCAATCTATTATTTTACATGTGTAAATTATTTGTTGATAAATTCGCATTGTAACATGAATAAAAATTCATTAAAGTGAAATTGAAATTCCTATCATAATTCATGTATTATAAAGTGCATAAATCAATATTTTCAACGATTTTAGAGATTATATTTATCAATATTTAACCATAACTTAATGAGTTTTGGGTTTATAAATAGTATTTAGTCGAGTGGCACATGAAAATTTGTTGGGGAGGGGCTGAAGCAATGAAAATAAAAATAGTACGTATGTTATCATGTACAAATACAAAAACGTCGTCATCGATACATACAAGAATCAAAACATTTTGCGTTTCTACATCTGTACAAATATAAAAATTTTATATATAATTTATATGAGGGTTGCAGTCCTGCAGCTTTTTAAGAAAATCTGCCACTGATGTATTCACATTATAGCATCCGAACAGTTATATACGATATAAAAAATAACGAACATAACCTTTCTACAACAAGCACACATACGAAATTTGTCAAGTAACCTAACTTTAGAACCTAAAATGCATTTTAATTAGTTAAAATACAAAATTTTCTATAAATAATTTATTAGTAATCACTTTTAATATTTGGAGGGGAGACCCCATGCCCCTCCCCTAGCCACAACTACGGATATCGCTACGAAAAAAAAAACGTATACAAACAAACGAAATTCCTTATCGTATTCAATAACGCGTTTCGAAATTTCGACATTTACGAAGTTCCCACCTTAGGCGTGATCGATCCGAAAACCAGACACGTGGCTTCTAAAATAACGTCAAAACCGCAAACACGCGCATTCAACCTATCACAAACGTGAAACGCGACAAAAACTGACTCGACGCGAAAAAAAAAAACGGCATGAAAGTCTCCACGCACGAATACGTCGCACCGCTCCGAAGCCCACCCTGTAACTGGACAAAACTGCAGAATCACACTGTACGTGTAAGCGAAGTGTAAACATACCGTGTTTCCCCAATAATAAGAACCTAGTATGACTTTAATGTGAGACCTAGAGAAAAAAATTTCGCATTGGCATCGTACATGTATGAAGGTGCTCGAGCGGCAATTATCCGGTGCGGCGAAATGCGTATTTATTTAAATTTGGCATTAATTAAAATTTAGCATGAAATGAACTATATTCGGCTTTCGCTCGAATTTTGAGAACTAACCTAACCTAACCTAAAGATAGTTCATTTGGATAGAGTAGATGTTCAAGAACCACGTGTGAACTTAACTTCTTTGACGCTTCTCTATCATAAATCAACAAATATTAATAATTCATCATCAGCCTAGTCCTAGAGGAGGCTATCAGACCAACGACACGCAAGTTTATGCGCTAGACTTTTGCTCGTTGACACTTAATAATTAAAAAACAATAATAATATGACAATTATTTTAAAAATATTTCTTCATTTCATTTTTTTTTTTTAATTTTCGACCTATTGTATGTGTATTGTCATTATATTTTTCAATGCATACTTTTTTTAATTATATAAAAAAAAAATCGATTTAAAACACGGATTTAACACAAGACCTACCCCGAAAAGACTTAGACAGTTTTCATAAGACCTAAGGCCTAAAACTAAGACTTAGGACTAAGACTGAGACTTAGGACTAAGACTGAGACTTAGGACTAAGACTGAGACCTAGGACTAAGACTAAGAACTAGGACTAAGACTAAGGCCTAGGACTAAGACTAAGACCTAGGACTAAGACTAAGGCCTAGAACTAAGACTAAGACCTAGTGCAGATTTCGAGCGCAAAACCAACATAAGACCGGGTCTTATTTTCGGGGAAACACGCCAGCACGGACTCGGTGCGACGTCAAAGGTAAGGGGGTGTGGGCGCGGGGGGCGGAGTCGCACCTGGGCGAGGCGCTCCTGCAGGACGTGCTTGACGCCCTGTCGCTCCTTGTTGCGGCGCTCGAGTTCGGCTCTCAGCTCGGGAACGCGGAGTTCTGCGAGGCGCCGCGACATGCTCGACGGGCTGGACCGCGACGCTGGTCGGCGGCCGACGCGCTACGTCAATCGTCGGGGGCCGACTGCAGCGCCGCGGCGGAACGGCGAAGCGACGCGTAATGGCCGACCGGAGGCACGAGTGCGGCGTTTTCAATATAGGGTGACCACACGTTCGTTCGTTCTGTGTTTTTATGTATATATATTTTATTTTGTTGAGACGTTCGTTTCGTGCGGTTTTAAATACGGATAGTGCTCGATTTACGATGGAGATACGTTTGTGAAAGTCGGTCGTATGTTGAATTTGGGTGATTTTTGTTTTTTTCGGTAGTTTTATTTACTTTTATTGATACAATGATGAAACGATCCCTAAATATGATAACGGATTTCTGTGTGTCCGTGTGTCCGTGGGTGATGTCTGGCAAGTGTAACTATCAAAAAATATTAAAACCTGCACGATTCATTAAAAAACTGCCGAGTAATGAAAACGGCTCTTTCAAAACATTTCTCTGTAATGCCACTTCTCCCCTACCACCACTCCTCCAGGTTCGCTAAATCGATTCCCAAATGACGCAAGCAAGCGCACGCGACGCAAGCACATGCGACGTAAACACACGCGACCCAAGCTCACGCAACGTAAGCACACGCGACCCAAGCTCACACGACGCAAGCGTAAATTTTTCGAAATGTTTAACACGAAACTGAAAGCAATAAAGTGCGTTTTTTCGTTAAAATAATTTCATGTTAAAAGACCTTATAGTGTACAGACACAATATTCTGTCAGTACCATAGAAATATTTATTGTTATGCGATTTCCTCTGTAATATCATTATTATTACCATTTTATTAACTCTCGAAGTTCGATTTATAGACCTAATATTTGGTAGCGAACCTACCATAAACTAATTTGTTTTTGATTGTTTTTACTTATACAACACTGGCATACAACGACCTTACACCGAGTAATCCGCAAATATTTTCGAAACAGTACGATTAAAATAAACAATAAAACATGAATTTTATCATTCAACAATCATTTAGTCCCCCAATTACCCTGAAACGTGTCGTGTGTGTGCTATTTGCAGTGTGTATCAGTATCGTGTTTGCTAATGTCGTTTGCGCAAACGTCTGATCACCGGTTATTTTCCTGATCTCGTTGGTATATTATTATTATTATAAAAAAAGCTTATTTTATATTTTGAATTTACCACAAAATACATAGTCGAAATTGAAAGTGCTTCGATCGAATCAGTCCGGTCGGTTCGGTGGGGTTATGTTTGTGAGTGCCATCGCTGGGTAAGTCGGAGATCGAAAAGTTCGCAAATTAAAAAGCGATATATCAGTGCCATGTCGTCCAGTTTGGACGTTGGATCTCTGCGCGTGGCGGAACTCCGCAAGGAGCTCCGCTCGCGAGGCCTGAGCGCCCAAGGAGACAAAGCCGAGCTGGCGACGAGACTCCGGGCCGCCTTATCCATCGACGAGCTCGATCTGACAGCTCTGGACGAAGAACACGACTCCGCCATGCCGCTGCCCACTTCTCCCTCGTCCCTCGTGTCCCCGACGTCCCCCACGCCCCCGTCCATCCCCCAAATCGCCACAGCAACACCGACCGAAACCCCAGCGGCACCCCCCCAACCGGTCGCCAAGAAGATCGTCCTCAACCGCGCCCCCATAACCGCTCCGACCGAAGTCTCCGACTCCTCGAACAACTCCCAACCCGCGACGACCCCGGTCGAAATCGAACGGCCCCCGGAGCCCAAACAGACCCGTCTCATAGCCGACTCCAAGAGCCGGCTGGAAATGCGCGCCAAAAGGTTCGGCCTGCCCCTCGGGGGCGACGCGGTCAAGGAAGCGAGGAAGGCCAGGTTCGGCGGAAACGCCCCCGCAGCCTCCGCAAAACGCCCCATCACCAGCCCGGCCACCGAGGCGACGGCGGCGTCCCTGCAAGTGTTGAAAAAGCGCGCCGAGAGGTTTGGCTGCTCGGTGTCCAAGATCATGGTCGACGTAGAAAACCAGGAGAAGCTCGAGCGCAGGAAGGAGAAGTTCAGCGCGGTCAAATCGTGAACGTGTTCTGTCTCGAATTCTTATGTTATATGTAACGTTTCGATGCGGTGAAATCTATTATGACCATTTCGACATCCAGAAAGGACTGTTTTTCCATTAATTATAAGAAAATTAATTTCTGTTTCAAAATGTATTCTCACTTAAAAGTTGTACATTATAATTAATAAATTTGTATTTATTTTTAGTCTAAATTTTTTTCATTTTTTTTTGTATCGATATCTAAAACTACATTTTTATGCAAAGGAACGTTGTGCCGGTTTTTTTCAGATAACATAAAAGTCGTGTTCGATTCATGTTTATAACAATTATCATCATTTCAAACTAAACGAAACCTTTCCAAACCGACAAAAGTTTAGCTATTTTACTTCCATTATTTGTAAAATAATTTATGAAATCTAAGTACTGAAAACCATCTTACACCACACGATATCTGACTAATGGCCCTCGATCCACATTTTGATCAATTTTATTGATCGAGAAAAATCGATTTATTCAACGACACCAAGCCCCAAGCTATGATCATCATCAATAATATTGATCCGTTACTTATCCTCTGCAGAAGCCACAATATACGTATTAATCGTTACAAATTAAATATTATCAAATTCTTCACATACGTTTTTCAAAAGCTGATACACATCGTAAGTCGCCAAAATTTAATTTATTATAATACACTAAAACTCATAAAATTGTAATGAATTAACAAAGATTTTGCAATAGTTCAAATTAGATGATTTTCTTTTAAATTTCCATCGCGTTTAATTGATTTTTTCTTATCAATATGTTTCTGATAATTTTGTCGAAAGATTATAACAATTTTTTCATAAAATCAACATGGTGCAGATTGGTGGTATGATGAAAACAATGTATAATGTTTTATAATTTTATATTTTATATATATATGTATAATATATATATATATTTATTTATTTATATCTTTTTACATAACCCCCTCCGGAACATATGCATACTGCCAATAATTATAAATGTTACTTTGAAGCATATTTCGCTTCTACAGGTGACAATTTGAAAATATTTTTTTTCGATATATTTATATATCACATACTTTGTTACGAAAGAAGGATGCGTAGGTGTTAATTTTGTTCAGCACCAAGCAAAATAAAATTTAGTATACACAGTATAGAAAAAGCATTGCGATTCCACGATCTTATTTTTTTTAAATTATTAATTTGCAGTGTTTTCAAACAATCCAATATTTCAAATTCAAAATACTAACTAGTGAAAAGTAGTTTACTTGTTATCGAAATACTAATGTATGCATATTAACCGCGTTATAGTTTAAAAATTTAAATTCCCCGTAATAACTACCAAATTTTACAAAGAAAACAATTTGAAAATTAAAAGTAATACAACACATCTAACAAATTAAGTCTGACTAGACAGTATTTAAAAGCATGTGAAATGAACATCTCAACAAAACACATTAAAATATTGTATGAAGAACCCATGATGACTTTTATATAACTCTGTTGCTTATTTTTTTTTAATTATCATTTATTTCGATTACATTATGCTATTTAATAATTCGAAATTCAAAAATATGTATGTGAAACTGTACAACATTTACATATATTTTTTTAAAGTAATTTATATTAACTTATGGTATATTAGATGAATTAAGCGTCAAATATCATGCCGTATCTTATTTTCCAAAAAAATAAATAGCAATCACAATATGCACTTGAAAGTGAGATGACAATATGCGTGAACTGTGTTTAATATGCAAAACAAAAAAAAAAATACAAAATCCAAACAATAAGTGACGCTTTCTTTTCTTCCTCAAAAGTTACATTTTTAACTAAATTGTTAAACGATTAAAAAATAAGGAAACACATCTATATTTTAACAAAAACATCTTTACTATTATTTTATTTCAAAACTATATAATTTATTTTAAACCATAACATACAATATTTTCTAATAAAATTTCATTTAACACTATTTTTGTGTTATACAAAACAGCCTGTAAATTACAAAACTATAATACACGATAAGTGCGATTGAGTAGCAAATTTATTAATTAAATATGGACAACTATGCTGAAATCCAATTTATTTTATATATATATGTATAAATTTGAATTAACGAGACTAAGAATTGTAATGTACAACTGCCAAGAATGACCACTAAAAACAACAATCACAATCGCGTGATTCTTGGCCTGTACTGGGGCAAGGACCAAATCATACTGAACACGCATTTGTCATACCATTTTTACAGCATGTCGTAACGCGCCATATCTAATACTACTGTTAAATATTTTTTTGCAAATGAAAATCAAGTGTGAGTATTCATACTTCCAAATTTAATTTTTTCGCATCACAAGAAAACAAAAAACCGCTGGAAAATGATTTAGTTGATTACATCCAAGACACATTGTTTCAGAGACTGACATTTCGTACATATGTATGTCTCTCTCGCGCATCCGAAGCATCGGCTATGGAACAGGTGTTTGATTGTTAACGAATCCACAGATAACTAAATATGACTGGATATACAATTATAATACTAGTGCTCAAAATGGAGTTTCATGGTGCCTCCAGCAATTTAGACCCTGTTCGGTTAGCGATCTTGAAGGGCGAGGCCTACCTGCCCTCGGGCAGGTGAGATGCACGTGGTGGTTCCGGAGCACTTTTGAGTTCTTTACGCTGGTGCGGTGCGGGAGGACGAGCTTTACAAGGAGGCGTACGGCTTTTGGTGGCGCGTTGATTCGGTGGGGCCTGGGGTCGGACTGGTGGCGGCGGAGCAGCTGCGGCCGGCGGTGGCAAACCTCCCACCAAAGAACCAACGATCACAGACTGTACAAAGGCTGCTCTTTCTCGCAGCTCGTCTTCGAAGGCGGCCTGTTCTTCCTCTGACTGAGAATTGTTGAGGAATCTGAAAATAATTACGTACTATTAGTTTCGTATTTGGTTAAGATTAGAACGAAAAAAAAAAAACATCTATTTTCACACATCCATACAGTGAACCCCCCCCCCCCCTATATCGTTCAAATGTATTCAAATCTTTTAAATTTTTTTCAAATGCACTGGAAACAAGCAATTAACACGTAAAAATGTCCAAAAAAAAAATTAAAATTAAAAAACCTTAGCCCTCTATGACGTGGAATCTATTTTGACGTTATAGGGGGCTTACTGTACACTCAAGTCTCTTTTTACATAAGGGATACATTCCGGAGATTTACCACTAAAAAAAGTATGGTGAAGATAGGTTCTATAAACATGTTAGGACGAACTTCCATCGAAAAATATGCTTTACAAAAAAATTTCATCATATGAAATCATCAAAAAACATCATAAATTTAATAACAATAATTGTATACTGATTCCCTTTGGGTCTTACTGTTTAGGCATAATAATACTTTTTTAAATTCTTACACTGATTGGTTCTTTTTTAAACCGTGTAAAGAGTTTCAGGTGTACATATAATAAAATCTATAATTTCTATTCTAAAGAAATAGTACTATCGTTCTAATCTTCCATATTTACATTTATAAGACGATTTATACACTAAAACTATTACCTCGACAAAAGAAACTGTGCCGAAGTAGATGGGGCATCTGGAGCCGAATGTAACACACTGGGAGCAGTAGAAGGAGCTGTGCTTGTAGGTGCTGTATTTGAACTGCTAGCAATAGCACCTGCTTGTCGTCTGGGTAGTCTTTCCAACTGTTGTTGCCGAGCAGCCTACAGAAGATTTTTCCATATTAATTTGCATTAGTGGATAAATGACAAATTAGCATACACTCACTGTAACATGTTGACGCTCCAACTGAAGTTGCATTTGAAGCTGCTGAAGTTGCGAAGGTGCCGCTTGTTGTGAAGAGTGACCAACAGGTCTTCGAACTCCAGATAACTGTGACAGTAATTCGGCAATAGGATCTACCACGGCCTCGCGTGACGATGGAGATAATGCTGTAAGTCCACTCGACGTACTGCACATAATAAAAAATTACTATTAAAATTTAGCAATATTTAAAGAATTAATTTAATTTAATATTCTGAAAATCTTTATAATGAGAAATAATTTAAAATAACCGTGTTAACCTCTAATAGCTACCATAGCAACTAAAAATAACATATACCTAAATGCATGAAATATTGGAATGACTAATTCTATTTCAATTTCAACACCAAACAATATTTGAGTTCAATTTCCAATTGAGGTTTCTTTTCTAGATAAGTTTCGATTATATACATTAGAAAGTAGAAAGGGATATTTCGCATTATCAAGTAATTAATAACAATTATGTACAAATATACTTAGAATTTCTATTACAAGTATATTTATCAAGATAATAGATCAAAAGTAAATCAAGATATAATTTTTTTTACTAATTATCAGTGATATTATTGATTTTTTCATCAAGTTGAAAAATACATTAAACGAATCAAACACGCACAATGATAAAAGTCAAATTTGATAAAATACATTTAATTTAATAAAAAATATCATACCTAAAATGCATATTGGATCGTCTAGTGCGGGGTCCAACGCCTCTACCAGAATGGGGAACTCTACGAATGCCTCCATGTCTAATAGCACTTGGTTCATCGTGTGAAAGAGTTAAGGAAAATAGTCAAAAATAGTAATTTTTTATGATAAAATGTGTTACTGCAATAAATTATTAGTGAATCATACAATATTTATAGATTCATATTTAAATAAATTCAGTTTCTGATTAATTATAAAAGGATATAAGAAACGATATTAAATCTCTAGGCCCCGTACGATGTTCGAGGGTTAGATGACCGGCAAAATCATCAGTCACAAGATTAGGCTCTCCTCCCGGTGCTGCAGCGCACACTGGACACACGACCTACAAAAAAAATGATGAAATGATTACACATACAAAAAAGTAACGTTAACCGACAACAAAAACAAACCTCTTTCGACACTTCCGAATGATCATTCGTGACATGCTCTTGAAGGGCAACGTCGGTGAAGCCCATTCTATTACAAAACGGACATGTATACGCTTGCGGCTGTTCTAATCCCAAGGCTTCTCCTCCGTAATACAATTCTGTTATATAAGAAAAATTATATATAAAAAATTCAAATGAAACTAATTAATGAATGAAGTTCTATACCGAAATCAGATCTCGTGAGGATGCATTGCATCGGATGCTCGGCCGAATGGCGCGGACCAGTGGCTCCGTTCTCATAACAGGACGCGCACAGGTCATAATCGTAGCAAATAAGGCATTTGTATCGTCTCCCTCCGAAATTACTTTTCAAACACGAGTCACAGCTAACACCTATAAAATTAAATGACATTGATGAAGTATAAATATAGACCAACACAGATAATGAAAATGTTGAATTACAAGGACTTCTTAAGACCGCCTGAATACGAAAGAAGTTCAATTGATGGAATCGGACGGTGCAAAAACGAAAGTAGAACGATGCGACTCGACATTATAGAAATCAGCAAAAAAAAAAAAACGCGTGCGAAGACTTACATGTGTCGATAAATTGAAATATCGAAAACTGCACAATCACTTGCACAATTCTTGACAGAACATCTGACACTTGAAAAAAGTCAAAGATTGACGCGAGCGTCGACCCATTCTGAGGAAAAAACGACGAATCACCAATAGCTGAATCGACAAAACCTCGAAAAACCGCACACGAGACGCGACAGGCCTCGGACGGGGGCCCCGCGAAAGGGGCGCACGCTCCCCCGACACAAGGCGAGTGGGGCGAGAGGGGCGGAGGGGCGGGCGGGGGAACAGTCACTCACCGTCGTGGCGGCTCATCGCGGCTCCGGCGCGCGAACGCAGCGGGGGATGCCGAAGAGGGGGGCGAAGGGGCCGAGGGGCGAGAGCGGGGCGCAGCCCCCGGCCGACCTAACCCAACAGACGTGACGTCACGCGACCGCCGGAGCGCCTCGGTCGTTCGCCGTCCGTTCGTTCGCTGCGCCCGCACGCCCGCACACCCACCGTCGGCCGACCATGACCGGCCCTTTTCGCATTTGCGCAAAACGATCCGGTTTTCGGTTGCGGTTTGGTTTGCGATTTGTTCGTTTTGGTGAAATCGTTTCTGTTTTTGGATATAAAATGGGTTTTTTAATTGAATTTTAATATTATTATTTTATTTGTTGGATGTAAAATTAATGGTTTTGTTTTTGGTTTTATAATGATCGATTATTATGTTGATTGGTTTAGATTGTAAATGAATATTAGTGTGTTTGAATAAAGATAATTTGTTGAATAAGGAATTGGTAATTAATGGATGTAATTTGTGCAATATAGACGAATTGGTTGCAGTCGCGCAACGGAACGAAGGTTGCCTTTTGGCTATTTCGCACCCACCCCACTATTTTCTCAGTGTTTTCGCTTGTCATTAGGTATCAATGACAACAATTGCATCATGTTACTATACTTCCGAAATTTTCCACGCAGCTCTTTAAAACAAGTAATTATAAACAAATCCAACTATTGATAAAAATCTCAAATATTAATGTATGAAACTCAATTTTTAAACAATCATTTTTTTGAAACTTTTATCAACTTAACATGGTAATTATGAAAAAAATTAATTTAAAATATTTTATAAATTGTTCATATCAATGAAGTTTCATAGTGATTATTAAATATCTTAAAATTTAATATGAAACATTATTCGAAATTATAACACAATTAACAAAACACGCATGGACAATAAAATGACAAAAGGGTTTAGGACAAAGGGTCCCAAAACTAACGCAAGATTTTGATTTACAAAATCATGCGATAATTTTGGGACACTATATGTCATCGACTATCAGTGCAAAAAGTTTTACGACACATGTTTGTGTCATCGGCCACGTGTTAATATTCAATTTATTTCAATACAAAAAAATGAATCATATCGATTTCTTTGCACGAAATATGTCTTTGGAATACGAAATTAACATAATGATCATACATATCAATTTTGCACCATTCTAGCACTGAACATACCTCCCACTGGCCTCGCCGTGTGAAAGCCAGAGTTAAGTGTTTTGGCGCGAGCGCGTCACAGTGGTGTTCTAATACCTGTCAAAGTGCACAATCCGCGATGGATACTCTGGCGCATCTAGTCGTCGACGCCAACCAAGTGCTAGAATTCAAACTAGGTAAACGATTCGTTCGCGAATTCGCGCCTTTTTTCATACGGGCCCCCGCGCCTTCGTCGGTCGCAGGTTCCCGCCTTTGGCTGTCAAGTCAACGAAATCCTCGACGCTTGATGTTTCCGAAACAATTTCACTCAATTCAAACGTTCTATATCTGATTTAATCTATATCTCGCACAATCAGAACGTTTTCACTATTCATTCGAATATATTTTTTTGTTAATTCTAATGCATACGTTTTTGCACTAATTACAAAACAATTGATAAGGGTTAGGTTATATTAGTGTTTTCCAACGTGGGGCAGTTTGAATGTTTTGGAGGGGGCAATACGCAAATCATTAATATCTGTTACATTGTTTAGTTAATAGTTTTATGATAATACAGTTTGATTGACAAAACCATTTGGAAAAAAATTTCGTCTGCGACGCCTTTTTTGTCTATTGAGTAATTGATTGATCATGTATATGTGCATTTTTTATTTGAAACAATTAATTTTTTTTTAATTTGTTAAATAAATAAAAATTTAATGGGGGCGTGGAGATTTTCTAATCGCTGAAGGGGGGCATGGTACAAATAAGATTGGGAAACACTGGGTTATATGATATCATTTATGTGTTAATATTGAATTTTTTTTTAAATTTAAATACTGTGTTGATTATTTATATATAAAATTGATAATTGAACGTTTTCTGTGTTATTCCAGTTCGTAACGTCGAAGATATTGAAGATGACGCTAAATCTTTCAGCCCGGAGATGTCACATCAAGTGTTTGGTGAAAATGAAAACATCTTCGGCTACACGGATCTCAGTATCAGATTGTACTATACTGCGGCATCCTTACAGACTTATGTGGGAATCAGTTATACTAACAAGGTTTTTAACTGCTTCCTTTTCAATATGAAACATCAATGCTATTTTTGTTAATAAAAAACTATTGTTTATTTCAGATCGACCCGCACCATTTCGAAGGCGTAAAAGCCGATAATATATTAGAAAAATTGAGTACGGTGCTAGCTCCAAATTTCCATACAAATATCGACGATTTTGTCAAAAGCTTATTAAAAGAAGACTCTTTCACACCTTACGGAACGTTAATTCATTCGTTTTCGATATCGGAATGTAAGACACGTTGTGATAAATTATGTTTAAATTTATTTATTGATTTAATATACAAATTTTTTCATTGTAGATGATGAACCAGATCGAAAGTTCGAAGTATACTATTGCGAAACGACGACTCCTAATTTTTTGAGTTTTCACACTCGCTTACAAACATTTTTGCTGTGGTATGTCGACGCTGCCTCGTTTATCGACGTCGAAGACGATCAATGGACATTCTTCATTGTGTAAATGCCTTTTTATAATCTACAAACATCAATATAATCGATAATAATGCCGATTTTTTTTTAGATACGAAAAATATAATACGTGCGATGGAGACCCGAGGTGGGCTGTGGCCGGAATGAGTACAGTTTATCGTTATTATGCTTACCCTTTCCATACGAGGCCTCGTATATCGCAAGCTTTGGTCTTGCCTCCGTTCCAAAAGCTCGGGCTGGGCGCGCAGCTCTTGCAGGCTATCTATTCCCACTTTATTTCCGTCAGCACTGTCGTGGATATAACGGTGGAGGATCCGTCGGATGATTTTCAACGCCTTCGAGATTATGTAGACGCAAAGAATTGCGAAAGTCTCCCTGCATTTTCTCGGGCCAATTTATATAATGGGTATGAATCTATATGAATTGTTTTGTTTTATGTGAAATTTGAAATGTTTTTTCAATATTGTTTCAGGTACAATAAAGAAATGGCTGCACAAGCTAGGAGTAAACTAAAAATTAATGCTAAACAAGCTAGAAGAATATACGAAATTCTCAGACTGAAAAATACTGATACCACTGACGCACAACAATATCAAGCCTACAGACTCGATGTAAAAAATAGATTGAATGCTCCGTTTCAAGTGAGTAATAATTGACGTACATAATGGTTTTGCTTTAAATGTAATATTGTGTTTTAAACTCAACAGAAAAAGAAGAATGATATGAAAAAAATACAGAAAGTATTAAAACCTGAAGAATATATCGCTGCACTGTCAAATTTAGGCATCGAAGAAACGTTTCAGAGACTTAATAGTCAATACCAAGCCTTAGAAGTCTGTTATAAAAAAGTTATCGATCGATTAGAGTCATAGTAACATTGAAATTGTATATCTCTCTAATAACTTGTGTTCAATTCCAATAATGTAATTTTTATATTTCGTCTGAGCAAATTTTTTCATTTATTATGATAATAGTTCGGAATTTCTTTATTATTTTAATTTTTCATGATATTCATGGTCTATATGTTATAAAAGAAAAAACTAACTTTATTTTCTTTTCGTAATTTACAGGTTTAAAAAAAAACCTATTTTATTTGTAGCTGTAATAATATACTCAAAATTATGTTAATTTTTTCTGTGCTCAATTTTAATAGCGTAATTTTTGTCATATTTCTTCTGAGCAAACTTTATCATTTATTTCAATAATATTGCAGAATTTCTTTATTATTATAATTTTTATAATATCCATGGTCATTTTATGTTATAAAAAAGGTCTTTTAACTTATTCTTCATAATTTACAAAATAATTCTTATAATAAAACTAGTTTATTTGTAACAAATAAGCTCAAAGTTATATTGATTTTCGTAATAAATTATAAACTTTGATTTCTTCTAATTATATTTTGATTAATATGTCAATGTTTTGTTTTCTGTAATTTTCATCAAATAAATTTGGTCTCAATTTTCAAGTTTTATTTTTACTTTCCTTTTAACACGTTTCAAAAATAGATTGACTACACCATGTTTGAAACTGAGTTCTTGCAATTATCGAATTATGGATCACACAATTGAAATTATATTATTTTTGAAAAAAAAGTGTATTAACCAACAGCAATCTATTAAATAAAAAATTAAATGAACGAAAGTACAATGCATACATATTGTTTCAAAAAACTGATTTATGATACATAAAGGATTCTTTGGAAAAATAATAAGTTAAGTTATACGTTTTTTTTGGTAGGTCCTATTTATTTTTTATCTTAATTAACTAAAATTATAAGATTAATAAACAAAAGTAATACCATTTCCCATCATTTTAATTAAGTTTCACCAATTCAATAAGCAATTGCCACTTGATATTCAGGATTTTATCTAGATTAAGCTCTCAAAAAATTAATAAGGACAGCTTCAGCATTCATACCATATCAATAAATAATTAACCAAATGATAAGCCCATAGTATAAAATGACACTTTCACTGAAAATCGTTCAGTGTATCAGAGGATCGTTCGAAGATGAAGCGTCTCATAGCTGTTTTATTTGTCTTCATCACAGTGAATTCTGCATTAGCCCGATTTATCAATATCGGGAGATGTGTGAATGTGTGGGATGACGGATGCATCAACGGCCAAATTCCTGGCGCAGGTATATAATTTGAATTGTAAATATATGTA
This sequence comes from Hydropsyche betteni, assembly GCA_028571205.2. Lineage (NCBI taxonomy): Eukaryota > Metazoa > Arthropoda > Insecta > Trichoptera > Hydropsychidae > Hydropsyche > Hydropsyche betteni. The sequence goes on along the minus strand of JAOXNN020000021.1, from coordinate 4,600,066 downwards.
TTTTTCATTTTGTGTTACTATGAATTTGAAAAATTGGTAGGCAAAGATGACGATTACTTAAATGGAAATTTCAATCCTGGAAAGCGATGTGTTAATGTTTGGGATGACGGGTGCATCAACGGCCAAATTCCTGGCGCAGGTATATAATTTGAATTGTAAATATATATGTTTTTTTTCAATTTATATTATTATGAATTTGAAAAATTTGTAGGCAAAGATGATGATTATCTAAATGGAAACTTCAACCCAGGAAAACGTTGTGTCAATGTATGGGACGATGGTTGTATAAATGGACAAATACCAGGCGCAGGTTAGTTGAAATTCTACCAGTTAATTTTGGTGAATACCAATAGTTTTTTTCATATTTATAGTTTTTCAGGAAAGGATGACGACTATTTGAACGGAAATTTCAATCCTGGAAAACGTTGCGTCAACATGTGGGACGATGGATGCATTAACGGACAGATACCTGGAGCTGGTAAATACTTGTTGAAAAAGTTATTTAAATCATTACATCTACTCAATACTATTAATTTACAGGAAAAGATGACGATTATTTAAATGGCGGTTTTAATCCTGGTAAAAGAAGCGTGAATGCATGGAATGAACAAATGCTTCAGAAAATACTTGGACTAGCTCATCACCAACAGCTCATGAAACTACAAAAAGGAAAACACTTGTAAATCGTAACAGTACCCATTTATATATGACAGATTGAAAATGTAGAAAAAACACTGTATCCATAAATTTAAATATATATTTTTTTTAAATACATTACAAATATTTCTAATAAGGCCACATCAGCAACTTTATAAATATAATATAGATTATATCCAATATCTGAAAATAGGCAATTTTTTTATTTAAATACGAATACTTCGCACACTTCTATAAATATATTTTTTTAAGACACATTTATATCACATATTGGTTGAATTGAATATAATTTTCAATAATATTTAATTGTTAATTATTGTCTATGAATTATAAAATTAGAAATGTTCTGAAAAACTCCATAGGTTTTCGGTTAATTCAAATTCTACAGACAAAACACAAAGCATCAAACTCAAAAACTAATCTATTATAGTTAGATATTTTTTTAAATATAAAATTATTATAAAACAAACAGTATTAAAAAAGCATGTCATGACAATAATAAGAGGTTTTTATTAAATAAATAAAAAAGCTTAGGTTAAAAAAAATGTCTGGAATTAAACTATCAATATAAAAAAAAACTATTAAAATCTGATATAATACAAATACATACCTATTTCACATTAGGAATATCAAAATAATCGAAAAAAAATTTTTTGTACATAAATTCGACAGAGATCTTACTAAAGTTGTACTCGGTCTATGAACCATAGTGGAAGGGTTTTTTTGATACATAAATTTCAAAAAATACATATAAAACACGACCCAAAATCATAAGATGGCAGCATAAATCAATTAGCTCAAGTCAATTATTAATATTGGCTTTTCCAATGCTCTTGTGGGGGTTGCGGTTGTAATTCATCGGACTGCATATGCATGCTTGGCATTGGATTACATGGCATAACCTTTGGCTTTTGATTACCGTTATTATTTTGACGGAACTTGGTTGAATATTTATAAAAATCGGACATTTCGAAAGGTTTAGAAACCTCCCTGTACGGAATCCACTTGCCGGACTCGACCACGGTACAATTTTTAGGTGATTCAAACGGAAGATCGTTCGATGTTTGCGATCTTGGACTCAAAGCTCCTTGAGAATTCGTGGGACTAAGCATCGTATAATGATTCTCAACGTTCACATTAAAATTGCTATCTGGCGAAGACCTCGGTTGAGAAACGCTAGGCGAACGTTGAAGAGGTTTCTTCAGAGAACCGTATGACTCTCTAGATAAATTCAATCCAACGTTAACACTAGAAGGAGAATCTAAAGACGATTCATACCATTCTTTTTCTTTTACTTTTTGATCTTGAGCATCATTACACTGGTTAGTGTAAGAATTAGGAGAATAAGTATTCATATAGTTTATTTGTTGCGATGAAGATATACTTGGAGGCGACAATTGCGCATTGTGATAACTCTGATTAGATTGCCCGCAATATTGGTCGGTATAATTCCTTTTGGTGTTAGGTACAACCATCGGAGCTTCGACGAACGTCTGTACATGCTTGTGCGTTGTCGATTGGGAAACGACTCCAGGTACACTTTCGAGATAATTATTATAATCACTATGTGACGTCAAATGATATGTTTGGGTTCTCTGAAGAGTATTTCGGCGTGACGATTCTCTCTTTTTCTGTCCGTGCGAAGAAGATACGTGTGGCAAGCCGCTCAAGTGAGGACTACGAGCTTTCAATTGCGATGCATATTGATATAGTAACGGAAGCGTATCGACAGATTGTCGCTCTTGCGACATAAGCATGTGGGTGTGGTGGGTGGCTATATCGGGATGGCTAGAACTGAAATGCGTCTCGTGTACACGCGAAAAATGCTTAGTTTCTGGATGCCTGGAAGAGTAGTAAAGTTTAGTTATATGTTCGGTGGTTACGGTGTGATGTCTAGAATGGACATTGGACGAAGCATGCGGAGGGGGCGGCGGGGGCTGCAAGTTAACATTGGACGTGCTCGGGGTCGAAAGACGATGAGCTAACGGTTTCCGATGGGGTGCAGGTATAGCTTCTTTGTGGCGGCTGTGATGAGGAACTGACTGCGGTTGC
>JAOXNN020000021.1:4572048-4584587 GCA_028571205.2 Hydropsyche betteni | reverse complement strand
CCCCCCCCCCCCCCCCCCCCCCCCCCCCCCCCCCCCCCCCCCCCCCCCCCCCCCCCCCCCCCCCCCCCCCCCCCCCTCGCAGACGTTATAGGGAGGATTACTTTACATTAGAAACCAGTTTAAAAACATTTGAATTTAAATGCATTTGAAAGAAATTACGTTATAGGGGAGATTACTGTACATTTGAAACCAATCAAAAAAAAAATTGAATTTAAATGACGTTATAGGGGGGTAGGCGCAAACGCTATAGGAGAGGACGAGTTCCTGTACTTTATACAGGGAGAGCTGTAGCCCCGCAGCCCTTTCGTACGTCCCATAAAGAAAAAAGCGTGTCAAGAGAAAAGCGCTAGGGGGCGAAAAGGTTAGTTTCGGCGGCGGGCGCCGGTCTCGCTGGTTTCGGTCGCGGCGCTGCACAGTGCGGCGGAGCGGAGCGGACGAGGTCGGGAAGCGAGCGTTCGTCGGCAGTGCGGTCGGGTGCCGTCCCCGTCCCCGCGCCCGTCTCCCGTCGCCCGTTGCCGTGTCGCGGGAGCGGCGAGCGATCGCCGCACATGACGGCGCCCCGGCGGTCGGCGTGGCGGCGTTGTTGTGGCGGCGGCGGCGCGTCCTCCGAGACTTCCAGGCCTTCGACGAGCTCGACGGGCTCCCCGGGCCGGTCGGCGTAGCGGCGCCGCCCGGCGCCTCCGCCCCCCGTCCTCCCCCGACATGCGACACAGGCAACATGACAGAGGCGCCCGCCCTCAACGGCGCCGCCCGCTCTCCTCGCTCTCCCCGCTCGCCCCCGCCGCCCCCGTCCCCCGCGCAGCGCCGCGCCCCCAACTCCTCCGGCGCCAGCCACCACGCCCACCGCGCCGGTGGCCGCCTCAAGTTCTTCAAGGGTGAGTGCTGACCCTGCGCCCCCCGCCGACCCCCCGACCCCGCCTTCATCTCGTCTCGTTCTCGTTTCAGACGGGAAGTTCATCTTGGAGCTGGCGCGGTCCCAGGACGCGTGGGTGTCCGTGCCGAAGAAGACGTACTGGCCGCCGCCGGCGCCCCACGCGCCCCTCTCGGCGGCCGCGCCCCTCGCCGGGGCCGCCTCGGCCGCCGGGAACTCGCACCAGTCGCCGGCGCCCGTCGCGCCCCATCATCGCCTCGAACGTGCACCCTCCCTCAGCGGTCAGTATTCTCTCCGTTTGAACTTTGCCTTCTCGCCGGACATGAGAGTCCGGTTTGCGAAGGCTGCGTTGTGTATCCGGCTATCTTCGAGGAGTTCCGATTGAAAACGCTTCAAAATTTCACATTCTGCACAATCCCTAGCACAATCGAGTCTTTTCGTAGAAAATTACTAAATCACGTTATTCAAATCTTGTCTAGTCGACTAAATGTTTGGAATATGAATCGACAATTTCACAATAGATTTTGTACAATTGTATCGTTCGATCACTTTCTATTCAACAATAAAAGTGTCAAAACGATCATTTTCTATATTTGCCTACCTTTTCGATCAAATTCCACATAAGGATCCAGGGATCGACCGTAGACTAGTAATTGATCATCTGTCTGAAAAACGTAAAAAAAAAATAACGTTCCCAAAAATGATAATTATTCAGAAAAAGCACTATAGATTACATCCATTTATTAAATCTTATCTTTCACATCCTTACAAATTATCATCTTTAAAAAACTTAATTTTTATATTTTTTCTGAGAAATCATCAATTACTGATAAACGATCAATCCCCAGGGTCTTCACCTTTTATATGTTTCCCTGACTAGTTCACTTTCGATATAAAATACTAAACACCTTCGATTCATTGTCGTCGAACTTTCCGATTACACAATCTCAACTGTCACATTTCAGTTTCAGACGATAATAGTTCGATACAGTCGTCTCCGTGGCAGCGGGACCAACGATGGAAGCAGACGACTCCCCAACGCAGTATTTCGAAAGAACTGGCCGGGATGTACGTTCGGCCGGCCGAATTGCCCGCGAGCCTGCTCTCGACGGCCTCCGCTCGTCGAAAGCGGCGGAGGCCCTACGACGTCGCTCTCGTCGCCCCCCCCGACGGTTCGCCGACCGCCAGCCTGTCCAACGGAACGGGGAACCACTCCCCCGAAAACAGCAACGAAGAAGCGGAAGGCTCTCCTAAGTTAAATAGTTCAATATCAGAAGATCAAAAAAGTTCGGCGCTAGAAAAACGTGTAGGCAAATTCAAGTTCTTTAAACAGTTCAGTGAATCCATTAAGGGACGTGTTTCTTTACGAGTGTATAAAAAATGTAGAAAACTCAAAAAACGTACAGAATTGTGTAAAATCTTAGAAATTCTGACTGAAAGGTTACCTCCTCCGACCGTGTCCACCGTGACTACCAAAATACCTTTATACAATTGCAAACAGGAACACATGATGGTGTCGCCGAGAAAACGTATTTTGAGGGAGTTCGAACGGGTCAGCCTGGAAGACAAAGCCAACAAACGGCTGAGGTCGCGAGCCACCACCGTGACGCCGAAACCTGGACCGTCACAAGCGCAATTTGAAAACTGCAACGCTGTAAAATCTCCGTCGCCACAAAACCACTTCAACGGCTCCCAGCAGAGCACATTCAAACGCGAACCTTCAACTTCCAAAGCCAGCAACTACAGCATCAATTCCTTGCTGAGTAAATCCGACGAAAGTCCTCCGCGGCGATCTCCCGATTCGTACCCTTCGAAGAAATCTCAAGTTCACAGTTTCTTACCGCATAAGACTGAATCTCCCGTCAGTATACATTCTCCGGATTTGAGCTCGAGTCCTGATGCGATGGAGCGCAACCGCAACCTGCGACACGTTCCGTACGCTTCACACTCGTTCACGCCGCCCGGTCATGCGAGTTACGCTTCGGGGAATCCTCGAACTTTCGATAAATATTATCAGGATAATTATGTGAACCCTGAAGAGCAACCGCAGGTACCTTATCAGGTGTACGTCCCTCCATATTTACCTTCTGCGCCATATCTCAGTGCTACTTACCCACCGTACGCACCTCGCGCCCCCATGCTTTGGTCTCATTATCCCATGATGGCTCCGGGCATGTGGGTGCCTTCACCTCATCCTCATTTGCTCACAGATCGCATGACGAGAGAAGATACATCATCAGGTATATTTTCAACAGTGTATTTACATTAAAAACAATCTTCAAATTCCATATATTTATTATTTCTTTTTATCTTTTCAGATGTGCCGTTAAATTTATCAAAGCATTAATCGGAAACGAGTCGACTGCGAAGATTATATTTTTGTCTAAATGATTTTTTTGATATCCGAACGTTCGAGAGTTAGACTGATATATAAATAGATGAACTTAATATGATGATGCAAAACGTAATTGTCGTGTATATTAATATTAAATATCAATATTTTTCTATCGCCGATCAATTAGTGTTGTGCATAAAGTGTATTACATTCTAAAAAATTTCGTGTAGTGACTCGTAGAGAGACGCGAGGGTCACAATCGTCGTAATTGTGAACAGTGCCTTTTCGAAAGGAATATAGTTTTATAATGGAATATATTTCATACATACATATATATACATATATATTTTATTATGAATATATTGTACAGCTATTATATTATAATTAAATTATATCTAGGGAATGATTATATATTAATTGTATAATCGGTAATATTTTGTGTATTGAAGTTTTGCAATGTCGCTGTGTCTGCAAATTTGAATTACTAGTTTTTGGAAGTTATCGACGGACACGTCGTTGTCGACTCTTGTTTATTTTTCCATGTGTATTTATGTTTTTTCAAAGCATTGAATTCGTTTAATTTATTTGTATTGTTCAATAGAATGGTTTTTTTGAAAATTTTGACGCATACTTTCGTAAAAGTCAGTGTCATGTTCTTTTGCACGTTTCTGTTTACCTCTTTCTGTGATAAACAATCATGATTTGATGAAATTTTTAAATTAATTTGATTCTGTATAAACAATGAGTTTTTTTTTATAAATTTGACGATTGACGACAATTTTAATGGATCTTTTTTGTGATTGTTTTTTTTCTACGTTCCTTTCAACTCAAATTTTCCACACTTCATTGATATTATTGATTATATATTTGACATGAAAGTCTTTAAAAGTAATGCAGATGATCTCACTTTTTTATTGATATGTTAAAATTTCTGTTTATATTTTGCATAAAAATTAATCATGATAAATTTTCAGATATCTTTATACAGACTGTACTAGTAATAAGTTTAAATGCCATAATTTTCAACACTAAAATGTTTATTTTTCTGTTATTATTTTTATTTTATTAAAAGCGAGAAAGGCTGCTGTATATTTAAACAACGAATTAATAAAATACCGATTAATTTCTATAAATTTAAAGTATTAAAATGAGACTCAAAATTAATTGTAAGATGGTTTCAATTAAATCTACATTCCAATCGATGTGTGTAAGCTGATGTATTTTGCGAAGCCAAGCATACCTTATATATTTTTTATTGAAAATTAAATATCCGGAAAAACTGCAGACACCTTATGTTTATAACAAAATTTTATACTTTAGAAATAATATATATTTTTGTATTTTACTATTTTACATAATGATCTAAAAGTGCAATATCGAAAAAATGGAGCTCATATATATATATTAAATTACGCTTTTGAATTCTGGTTGTTTCACAACCGAGGGACCAAGACACTAAATCGTTTTATTTATTTATTTTCGCAATAAATATATTTCGGCTTTATCACGACTTCCCTCTAATAACGAAACAAGACAGAGTCAAAAAACGAAAACACGTGTGGTTTCTGTGTATATAAAATATGTAAAACGCATTATATACTTTTAAGATAGGGTTCGCACGCCTGAAAGTATATTCTTTCCAGTCGCTTACTTCAGTAAGTCGCTGATATTGTTTAGTATTTTAATATACATATATAAATTTGTACAGTATTTTTGTAACCTTTATACTGTTTAAGGTGTCCGTTTTATAAAAATGCTCTCTTAGCAACGAAAGAAATGTAAAATGCTTCGAGGCCTCGTCGAATTTGTGATTTGATTCAAATATTGATAATTTAGATGCCTTAAACACAAAAAGGAATATTCCTATATCGATTTTTTTTATCATATTAAGGGAAAATTCCCTAACTCTTGAGATTAACGTATAGTTATATATTTCTTTGTGAGCATTGCACATAGTCATCGTCCGTGATGCTGTACCATTAATTTTATATGACTTTTCTAGGCTGATTTCATATCACAAGTCTGCCGATGTAACTTATGTATCAAAAATAATAAAAAAAGAGTAGAATTCCCTTTCTGTAAATGTCTCGTTAACAGGTCACACATTAAGAACGTGCCATTTACCGTTTTTCGATCGACTCTCTGCAATGTCTGCATATTACGAATTAAATGTAAAAAAGGCTTTTTTCTAACATCCGAATCGATATCCGTTTTGCATATTGTGATTTTGAATTCAATAAACATTCGCAAGATATATAATAGTGTCATCATAATATAAAATGAATATGTAACTGTCATGTGTGACCGATTTGTTTTATTACAAAGACTGATATTTACATAATTTTCTTATTTATTGTGATATAACTGGAATTGCTACATTTATTCATACACCTTAGAAATTTCTCTAGTGTGACAAAAAGCATGTAATTGCAATTGTCTTCCTTGAAAAGAGTGTTTGAACAAAGTCTAAAAAATGAAAATAACCTGTGTAATAAAGAAAATATTGGTAATTAAGATATACATAAATATTTACTCGAATAAATGATTCTTTTTTATGTGTTTTTTTATTTTATTTTATTATATGTGTGAGGATGTTAAGGATCTTGTAAGAGGTATTTATCTATATAGAGTCAAGGAGAACAACGGCAATCGTGGACGATGAAACGATTGAAACATAATAGGTTAGCAAATGGCAGACCACTTTGCAAATTGAAACAACACGCGTATTTAATTTGTGCTTTATTTATGAAAAAGTAAATGAAAAATATTCTGTCAAATTTCTGCACATTCAAACAATACATATTACAAATAGAAAAAGAAATGTTGATTTTATTTATTTCGAGTGAATTTGTTTTAGCAATAATTTAATTTTGTAGTGTAAAAACATTTTTTTTTTCATAAAACACATTTATTATGACATAAAATTCATTGCACAGCTGCTTTTCGATGTACATGTCACGCAAACAAATGCGCGCATGTGATTTACGTGGGAACATAGAAATAAGCAAAAATTAAAAAGGACCTGTGTGTGAAAAAAATGTCAAAATTTTGACCACAACATAGTCGCCAATGCACCAATGAACAGATCTTCCTTTTTTTTTGAGAAATTATCGTCCAATATGCTCGTAAGTTCATAAGATAAATTTTGAACAAGTAAAGTCACGATTATAAGCAATATCATTGGATCCACATTAAACGCCTATTTTTGACAGTCTGTGTATATTTTACAAATTGCAAGTATAAAAATTATGAACAATAAAATATTTTTCATTTCGAAAACGTTGAATAACTTAAAACATAATCCGCTTAACAAATGTTTATAATCTCTACAACAGAGTCTGTGAAATTATAATAAATCCATTTTATAAAACAAATCACAAGTATTGATTATAAAAATGATCCATGTATCTTTTTATTTTATTTAATTAGAGTTAGAAAAATCACATTTATTGAAAACAACCTTGATTATTTATAGTTTCTTTGCGATATTTATTTATTTATTTAGGGAACAAAGAAAAACACGTATTTTGCAGTAATGAGTACAAAATATGTTTTAAAATTAGCCATTAAATTTAATGGGATGTTTAACACAGTTTATTTGGCCTCAGCCTCCGATTTGTAAATTTACACTTTCACTTACAAATACACTTTCATTTATAATAAATAGTCAGAATCGACACGTCACCAATCATCAATTAACTTCTGAAAAACTCAGAAATCACTTCATTATCTATATATAATAAGATGTCTATTATTCATCAGTTAACGAGACATTCCTCAATGGAGAGAAATAATGTTTTCCATATCACCATTTTGAATAATTTACCAGAGAGTCTTTTATAACTAAATATGAACATGTTACTTCCGTTTATACATCACGGAGACGTACTCTCATCAAATTGGATTTAACCGAGCAAAGCCTCCATAGTGTAAGGACGAGGGTGGGGATGTGAAGGTGGCGGCGGAGGCGCGGGTCAGTCCAAGATCACCACTTGCAAAGGTGTCGGTGCGGGAGCTACGCTTTTGTTCCCTCCTAATGAACGCCACGGTTTTCTAGCTGCTCGTCTGAGTTCAACAGAAGTTAAGATACGTCGTCTAACTCTAAAAAACACATTCAAATAAAATTATATTGCGTTCAGACTCTTTTTACAATATTAATTTCAACGGCACTATTATCTCACTTAGTTTGTTCTGTAGCACGGAAGTATAGATCATCGGGAGCATCCATCCAACTAATAACGTGACGCCGACCACGCGTACCACCTCCACCCGCTACGCCTCCTGGTTTTCCGTTAACCTTTAAAAAATAGAACAAACTTATAGCAAAATGAAGAACGATCAAATTGAAAGAATGCGAATATAAATTACATGTGTAAATAAGTGCTTGGGTAAAGGTTGCCCGGTTGCTTGTGCCCTTGCGTACATAGCGGCGTATTGTTCACGTGTTGATCTTTGCATCGGTTGTGGATGCTTGTTTGGGCGTTTAGCCGGAGGTGGTGCACAGCGGGTGTCTGCTGAACTTGTTGTGGACACTGTCGTTCCTACGATACCAGTTGTGGTCAAAGGAACTCCACTTGTCCCATCACCAGCGCCTCCTGGTAGAAGAATAAAATTATTTTGCATTTAATCATTTAAATTAACACTTGAAATATTTTTATTATAGAAAACTAGGTACGTATTCTTACCATCATCCCAATCCAAATCGGAATAGAAGCCAACAAATAAAATAACAACTTTAATATAAATAACTAATATCCATTTATTAAATTTTATGCTTAAATAACCGACCAAAAGTATATAATTACAAATGTCAGTACAAAATATTCAAAATACATTTTCTGTATATGTGTTAAGTGTATTTAGACACTTACTGTCAACTCCATTCAGATCATCGTAAGCGCGTCTTTTGAGAGCTGGGGAAGGAGACGGACTGCTGCCAGTTGCAGGTCGTATTCCGTCTGTGTCAACTTTGTTGGGAACTCTTTCGTACATTAAACTTCCATCTAAAACAAAAATACGCAATAAAACAAAAGCTTTTTCGATATATAGCGATTGATCAAAAAAAGTCAAGAACCCACCTGGAGCTTTTGGAGGCTTGGGGAAAGCCACTCTCGGTGGTTGAGGCATTCTATCTTTAGGTGTAAGGCGTAACCACGCATGTGCAGGAGATCCGGGGGAAGGAGCAGAATTTCCTGCTAATCTTTCGGCAACTCGTGTAACTGGCCCACGGGCGCGGGCCCCTCTGCCAGCTGCAAGAGCCGCTAATTCTGTTCTACTCAGATTAGTAATGCCCAATGTATCTGTAACGGAAGAATCGTGTCATCAAACTATACGATAAAATACAAACAATAGTTTGCAATCTATCAAAACCGAACTTACAATCTTGCTTCACTTGATGTATGCTCACAGGTGTGAATGGAGATCGTGCGACTCGTCTGGGTCTTCTCAACGCACGGGATAAGCGACGTGCGAGACGTGTAAGTGGAGAGGTACGTAAATAGAAGGCTGCACGTGTCTTCATCACAGGTCTTGGAGATCCAGCGCGCACAGCAACACCATGAGCTGCTGCATAATGACGTGCTAATTGTGCTTTGAGTTTGAATTCCTTAAAATTCCCAAGATAAAAATAAGAACGCCGATCAAATATAAATTGAATCCGTATTAAATATGAAATTATTTACTTTGCCACAATTCAGAATGGAACATCGGTGAGGTCGATGTGAAAGGGCATTGTGATGACCGGGTGGACCAGATTCTTCACCGTCACTACTACGTCCTCCAGAAATCGAACCTCGACCACGTCCCACCCCAGATCCAGCCACGTTGTTTTCTTGTTCGGTTTCACACAGTCCTCCAGCATTCTAAAACAATTGAAACGTAATTTTTAATACATAACAAGATTAAAAACACAACAATTCGAGATTATTTACCTTAAGGCCACCATATTTCTTCCAATACTGCCAACAGGACGAACATATTCTACATTGCATATGAGACGGTCCCCATGCATACCATTGTGATGACACAGTAACTAAACATATTTTACGTTAATTTTGTGACGCAAAATGATAAAATCTGATAAAGTGAATCATACAAACCTTGACAAGAAGCACATATATCACCGGATAAGTTGACAGCAGCTCCGTTAGTACCACCATTCATAACGTTATTAGATTTAGACGTGATTACTGCCGAGTTTGGTTTGTTACTGCAAAAAAAAGATTAAATGAAGAATACGATTTGATAAATCCAGGCATCGATGTTAGCTTCGAAAAAGTTATTTTGTAGAAAACATTGATTTTCTGATGATTTAAAAATTGTAAAATAATGAAACGATTACAAACACTCACTAGTTGGGAATGTACACCTGCTTTAACTTAGATTCTGCTTCAACAGCTTTCACTCTTTTTTGTTGAACATATCTATCAGTTGTTTTCCACATATAATAATATTCTACTATATTCTTTAATGTTTTCCAAGGTAACTAAAATAATAAAAACAATTAATTATCCAGAACAATATCGAAACTGTGCAATTGTACAAAAAAAAAAATGTCTTTACAAAGTCTTGTCTTATATCATTAAAATCTTTGCCATATTTGTCAAGGGCTTCTTCAAACAAGTTGGCTTCTGAAGCACTCCATTCTTCCATTTCATCTCTGCAAAGCACTGGACCTGACGGCGGCACAAGCGAAGACAGGGCCCCTTCCATGCAATAGGTATGTCGATGCAACGTGTCCATAGCATGGAACTGCAAACGAAATTTTTTATTAAATTAACAAAATAAAAACAACAACCAAATATTGAAAACCGTTCACGACGAAAATTACCAAGGTAATATCTCTACTAGCAGCAGCCGCAGACATATGCAGAGACGGTTGTTTAACACTGCTACTGCAATCCAACGCACGAGCGAAAGTTCCCACAGAACGTGAAACCACCAAAAATTGATCAATTTGCCGATCTGTCAAGCCATGTTCCGGTGTCCAAACTAACGTTTCCAAATCTTCTAGCCGTCTGGGATCTTCTTCCCCTTTAAAAAACGACACGATTATAACATATATATTTTTAAACAAACATTTAAATGAATTTCAAATTACCTTCTTTCAACAAATTTGTCATTTCAGTCTGATATCTACTGCCTACACGAATTTCACCCTTATCAGCTAATAAAGTCTTTTGGGTTGGATCAAAAACGAGGCAATAGAAAAATGTATCCTGTAAAACGACAATTTTTTATTAATTAAAAACATATTCATATTAAATTTACATATTTCAGAGTACAAGTGTATTTCAGTCTATGTATATTTGGATCAGTCATAAATACAGTAAACCCCACTATAACGTCAAGATAGATTCCACGTTATAGGGAGCCAAGGTTTTTCAATTTTAATTTTTTTTGAAATTTCTACGTGTTTACTGCTTGTTTCAAATGCATTTGAAACAAAAATTGAATTTGAATGCATTTTAACAATATAGGGAGGGACGTTATAGGGGGGTTTACTGTACACATTATCGGGGGTTTAGTTCGGTTACATAAGGCTAACCTTGTGTAATCCAATTTAATCAATTATGATCAGGTTACATTAGGATTTTTCGGCAATTTTATTTGTCTTGACCGATATTTCGCATTGGGTTAGGTCAAATATCCATAGACTGCGCCATTTATAAACAGGGACAAATCGCAAATACTCACATCTTTATTTAAATAACTAAGTAATGATTCTGTCTCATTGAGCAAAGTGACAGAACATTTTCCACGGATATGCGTGGCGGGGAGTGTTTCTACATGACGGGACAGAAAGAGCTCGCGGTGTTTCATCTGGTGGCGTTGACGTGACGCAGGACTGTCCGAACCTGCCTGAGAGCCCATCACGCTACTGATAGCCTCCGGCTCCTCCTCCATAGCGGCTGAAACACAAACGCATCGAAAACAATTAAAAACGGACGACAACGACGTCGGGGTGGGACGCGAAACGAAAAAAAAAAGAAATTAAGAACCGCCCCGCTCCGCGGCCAGGGGATGGCGCGAAGGGGGCGCGCGTAAAAAGTGGCTTTCGCGCCAACGCCGCGATCAACAGGCACCGTTTCGTATCTGAACAGGTTTGCCGATAAAATTGAAACGTGGATGAGGTTTTGGTGTACGATTTGTCGTTGATATGAAAGTATGTTCGTTAATTAAAATAGGATCGGTTAATTAAAAACGATGACGAATCGCATACGTCATTTATACGGGGATGAAGTATGTTGAAATACCGTTTCGATTTTTAATAAAAGTAGAGCAAAATCATGTTAAAGAGAAACGTTTGCCGAACTAAAAAACGACCATTTTAAAAAATCGAGAATCCACGCTCGAGCATAGTCTCGATTAATTTTAATAAAACGATGACTTTCTAAAACATCGTACTACCATCAATTAGACAGATCCAAAAATGAACTTTCTTAATCTCATTCCGTATCAAAGTTTCGTTGCCCAACACCAGTCACGAACAAAACTTTCAACGTCCCCACGAGCAGTTCATCCTCGTCTCGCAGACCTATACAAAAAAAAAAACCTCTGAAATTAGAACGTCGAGCATTTCTCTGGCAGGAAAGCGCCGATCGCTCCCGCACGAGACAGCAGCCAGACCATCGAGGGAAGGTCGCGTCGGCCGCAGCAGACGGCTGGGCGCCGCTCCAGCCTCCGGTCTGGGGGGGCGCCGGCGCTGACCGGGGCCCCATTTTTTTCAATTAAAAACCTGCGTAAGACTTGATATTATTGACTTACATAGCTTTTAAAAGTGGTAAAGTAGCTTTCAAAAAGAGCAAAACTCGTTCCGTCATTGCGGACTCCGCTCCGCAATCCAGTATAAAATAGATTGAAAAATACCTAATAAAGATAAATTTAAACGGTATTTCTTTATAATTTCATTCTAGATTGCGGGTCGCTGCCCGCAATGACAGAACGTTTGCGTTTCGTTTACAAAAAATGGGGTAACCCGATATATATTGACTATTCCCCTATATTCATTTATGCTTTTATTATTGCGTTTTAGTAAGAAATAAACAAGGGGGTTTTTATGAAACGTTTGTTGTTAGCTGTTGTTATTCTGCTGTTTACCTTTTTTGTCGCTTTTGCTGAGCATGAAAATGTGGTGGTTCATTCCACTGATTTCAAAAAAGCGAACGATTTATTAGAGCTAAACATTAACCGTATTATGAAAGAGAACGATGCCGCTGGGGTGGCTATTAATGTGGTGAAAGATGGGAAGCTTGTTTTTTCGAAAGGCTACGGTTATGCTGATTTGCCAAACAAAAAAGAGATTTCTAGCGACTCTATCTATAGGATAGCATC
>JAOXNN020000021.1:4515296-4548231 GCA_028571205.2 Hydropsyche betteni | reverse complement strand
TCGAGGCCGTGCGCCTCAATTAATCTTTGTTCCTCAGCTTGCACTTTAAACTGCACCGCATTCAAGTGTTTTACATCTGAGGGAATGCCTCGCTCCATGCCCAGGCTATCGGCCACAATGGTCTGCATCTGCGACATTTGCTGGCGCCCTAACTTGATAGACTTTCCCGTGCTCTTGTCTTGCCAATCAAAAACCATATGGGCGTGTAGGTTCGGTTTCCATTGGCCGTCTTTCTGATGGCCTTCATCTTTGTGAATATAGATCTGCAAAGTTTTGATACCAAAAGCGTTTTCTAACGTAGAACCTAACTTTTTTAAATCTTCTATGGTATGATGATTTTCCACCACCAAAACACCCTCCCGAACCAAGGCCGTTTTTTCCTGAAGCTTTTGGCCGACCTTCTCCACATAGATTTTTTCGGTGGCTGCTTTGGCCTCGGCCACGGTGCAAGTTTTGTAAGAACTGTTGAGATGTGAAAGTTCTTCTTTCACATAATCCAGCGATTTCTCACGCTCATTATGCTGCTGAGAACCGCCCTTTACTCCCTGAATATTGATGCTACTGGATGCCATATTGTTGAAAAAATAATTAAATAAAATAATAACAACGCAACAAAGTATAAAACAAAATAATAAGCCACCGCAGGGCAAGCCGTCTGCAAGACCACACGAATTTTGCCTGACGAAGTCGGCAAGGTTCTAGTGTGCTATAACCTTTGAAATAAAAGTTCGTAGAAAACCCTCAACTTTTTGACTTATTTCATACTTTGAAGTTACGCAAAGGCAAATTAAAAAACAAATTAGCCTCCAAAATTAAAAAGGAAAAACGGCTACCCTGCCAAAGCTTTCAAAAACCTAATTGCGATTTGGCCCGCTTTTGCTGCAGCTAACAAAATTTGCGGAGCAAATCCAACAATGATGAGCCAAACAAATAAACCACACTCACGACCACAAACTCACTTTTAGTTTTGCCATCAAGGGTAAAACTAAAATGTTCAAACCCTTAGATGAAGCGGACGAAGTCCAAGAATGTGTGCGATAGCAACATAGGCCACCATTTGAGCGCTGGCCAGCAAAACATCCCTACAAAGCAAAAACTAAAATATAATAAAATGCTGATAATCAATTACTTAAAAAAATTGACCGCCCGCCCCCTCTTTGTTTTTTCTTTTTTTTCTGATTTTGATTTTTTCCTTTTTTTTATTTCTTGATTTTTTTGAAAGAAAAAGGAAGGTAAAAAAACCTTGAAAATTCGACCAATAAACACCCTAAAAATCGATTTTTTCAATTGACTTTATGATCAAAAAACTTTATTGATACTTTACACTTGTTTTTTTGATAACGCAATTAATTGCTTACCAGTGTTTTACGTTCATTTTTTTAGTATCAACTATAACATATTTTTAACTAAGTATAACGAATTCTTAAGTCTAAACCACCTCCAACTATAACGTATTTTTAACTATTTATAACGCATATATATAACTTGTTATTTTTTATGTTATATTTGGCTTGATTTTCTTTGTCAACTATAACATATTTTTAAGTCTAAAGATATGTTTAGTGGTAACAACTATAACACGAATTTAAGTCTAATTTTATTTGAATTGTCTCCAACTATAACATAAATTTAAGTCTCTCATATTTATGAAAAACACATTAACGACTGTACAGAGCAATGTAATTACTTTAAGTAGGTCAAATTTCACGGTGCCGCAAAGAAGAATACTTTTTGCTATAATTGAAACCATTTCTCCTTATTTGAGAAATGATATTGAAATGCAGAAAGGGCGAGAAATAAGCTATCAATTAGGTGTATTCGACATTTCAAAGATTGTATATAAAGCATCAGATTTATGCCGTCCAGAATTATATGGTGAATTAAGAACGGCACTTAATCAACTTAAAAGCAAAAATTATTTTTTGGAGACGGAAGACTTGAGCTTTGGCTCAAGCTTAGTTCTTAAATATAAATTTGATGCACGTTCGGAACACGTAGAATTAGCCATTGATGAAGAGCTGTTCAAAATGTGTATTGATTTATCAAAGGGCTACACTTTATATCAGACAAAAGTTGCTCTTTCTTTCACATCTTCTTATGCCATGAAAATGTATGAGCTTCTTGCCAAGTGGAGAAATCAGCCCAAATTCAATATTTCAATAGAAGAACTAAGAAGATTAACAGATACGCACACTAAATATTTAATGATTGCTCAGCTAAAGAAACGAGTATTAGATACTGCAAAAGACCAATTAGACCAATCTGATATTACCGATTTGAGATTTAAATATAAAGACAGGAGAGAGGGCAAAAGAATAGTTGGCTTTGACATTATTATTATAAAAACCGATAAATCCCATGAATATGAAAAACAAATAACGGTCAATGCTCCATCGTTACGCTGGGATTTTAAAAAGAGCTTGATTGATAATTTTGCAATTTATGGCATCGTGGCCAAGGGTGAAACCGCCAAAACCATCAAAGCATACCAGGCTAAATTTGGCGAACATAAATTGGCTCAGGACTTAGAAAATTTTGCCAAACTGGCCGAAAAAAATAAAGCCCGGAGTATTCCTGCTTATATCATGTCATGCTTTAAAAAAGGCATGGACACAACTGTAGCACCTAGCGCTGGAGGGTCTACCCAAAACCAAAGCCCACAAGAAAAAGAGCCGTGGGAAATGAATAAAGAGGAACGTATCGCACACGCCATGAAAAAAAGAGCAGAGAGCGATGCAGGAGATGGATTAAAAACAATTGCGAACCTATTGGGTAACATTAAATGATAACTAGAAAAGGGGTGGTGCTCACATTAAAATAAAATCACTGCTTTTCTGCCTCAAATGTATATTTAAACGGTGTTGGAATACCACGGCCATTTTGCATTTTTTTTGCTTTTAAAACGCCGTTTTCTATTTTAATTTCCCAAAATCCTCGTATAATATCAGCTGTCTTGGAAATGTTCGGATTGGCTACTAAATCATCTTGACTAAATTCTGGAAAAATTGTAATTTGGTCTAACTCGCCATCATAGCTATATCCAAATTTTAAAGCTCGGCCATCAACAGTTATTATATTATTAGCACAAATATAATTTGGCGAGGCACTTCTGTAGTTGTATTTTTCGCACTTTATAAATTCAATTTTAGTTAATGATATTTTTTCAACATCAAAATTTTGAGATACAACCGAATAAACACCAACATATTGCTTATGTATTTTTTTTACTGTTTTTTCATAATCACTTAAACAAGAAAAACAAAGTATAACAAAAATATAGGCGAGATTTATACTCTTAATTCTTTTCATATTCTTAATGTTAAAATGTTATATCAAAAGTTACAGCACTTAATGCTCCAAAGTAGCCAATGGCTTGATTATCAAAATTCCCTTCAGGGTAAAAAGTTGGTATTGCCGACCTGTTATTTATTTTTAAACTTTGATTTTTACCAAAATTGTAACGATAATAATCTTTATTTAGCGAATGTATTACAAACGAATATTTTTTCCCTGAATAAAACTCATATACATTATCTATTTTCTTATAAATATTTGTGAATTTACCCTCTATTTTGGTAGACTCACCTATTGTTTGTAAAATATAATCGTTGTTATTTAACCGAACATAAGACAAGTCTCCTGTCTCTTTTAAATAGCGATTTTTTATAATAAAATAACCGTTAAAACTTTCTTTTGCAAACCAATTTAAATAAAACCTATTGTCGGGTAATTGTTCGAATTTTAAATTCTCTGGCTTTGGTGGCACTATTGTATGAGCATTATAATTTTTTTTATTAATTAATACTGTTAAGCTAAGGGAGTCTTTTGGCTTTAAAAGTGTTTTCCCCCAATAATAATCATCTTTTCCTAAATTCAATTTGTATTGTTCTTTATCATTAATTTTTACCATCACTACGGCATTTTTTATAGAAATTGAATCTAAAAAATATTGTTTATTAAATGGCACTACCTTGGTAATAGAAACGACAATCGTCGAATCAAAAGAGTTTGCAATCGCTTGAATTACAGGAATACCTTGAGCATTGTAGTCATCAGGGTTTATTGCATTCAACTCTGATTTACATGAAAACAAAAAATGTACACCCAAAAAAAAGAATATAATTTTTAAATAATACATTGCTACTAAAAAATTATTGAATAGTTAACAGAAGGAATAAAATTCAAAAAAGTTCTTTTTAGGGGTTGTGTTGAAACCGTTTTGCTGGTTAAATCATATTGAACATCCACATTATAATAAAAGGGATTCTTGCGAGCAGTTGAATTAAAAACACTAACCTCCCACTTTCTTTCAAATTTTTTCTTTTTCTTTAAAAAGCTTAGTGCTAAATCATTTCTAAAATAAGGCTCCAAACGATAATTATTTCTGTAGTTGACAAAATATGATTCATCAGTATTGCTATATACCGCATTATTTAAATCATAGTTTAAATTATAAAATATGCCTACAGGCATTGTGATTGGACTTGCCGTGCCAAACACAATGGAGCTAGAAACACTAATATTTTTTGTTACCCTATAACTGCCTAACAGAGAAAAATCATGAAGCCTGTCGAAGTTAGGAAAATATTTATGCCCAAAATTTTAGCAAAAAATATAAAACGTTCTCGTTTCCATTGACAAGCGCTGGAAAGAAAGTGTTGGGAAGACTCTCCTTTGCGCCGATGCGAAGATCATTGTCTCGAAAAGTGAAATTGGCTCGATTTGAATAATTAATTAATCGAATATAACACGTTACGAAACGACCAGATCCGATCTAATTATACGCAACGAACAAATTACCTGATAAAATCGCTAAAACCGCAGCCAGACGATTCCTGAAAATCGCCATCTCGAACTAATACGAAAAAAAACTTCACAAAAAATATATAATATATACAAAATCAAATCACTAAACAAATGTCACTCTCATATCGTCCATTGCACTTTCGAGGCCGAATCCAATCACATATATCTCTAATTCTGTCCGGGACGAAAGCGCGCCAAAATTCGAATTCAAACCGCGTTCGCCCGCGTGGCCTGCAGTCGCGCGAATGGCCCGACTACGGCCAGAACCGTCTCTCCTTCGTTCGATCATTTCTCCCGCCTCTTTTTGTGCGTCGTTACGTCAGGGCGCCGTTCACCTTGACCATTTTGTGGCTTTTTTTTCGATTCCGGCTCACGACGCGTTACGCATCTCTTCGGGCGTTCCTGGGGAAACGGATATGGCCTGAATTCGGCGGGTTTCGGTATTATCTAATCGGTTGACGTGTGATGCGTTTTATGATGGCGGGTTATTCAATCGTTTGGGTCGGGTGTTGTAGTTTGAAATTGTTGAAAATGATCTATCGGATTTAATTACAATGATAAAATAGTCAAATAAATAATAATAAACGGTGTTAAGGCTTTATAAATATATATAATAACAACTAACTTTGTTGAAATTTTAATAATTTAATTTTAATAATTCGCTTTTAGAAGTTATGCAAAACTTTTTTTTTTCATTATGAATTTTGTTAATATGTATGTTTTATGTTTGATATAAAATATTTTAAAAAATCTTGTATATTTAAACAACGCACTTTCGAATAAGAATTGTAATATGTACTTCTGCTTAATTCTTTGATACATCCGCTAAAACGGAAAGATTGTGGTAACTCTTGAATTTGATCTATAAAGAAATGAAAATAAAGTACCTATATATGGTTACCAAATGTATATAAAATTATATATGTAAAAGCATATATTTTGTTATAAATATAATTTCAAAAGCTATGATATTCTTGTAAAATTTTCAATCAAATAAATAAGATTTTCTGTAAAATATTGTTTTATACTGTTTACGACTTAGTTACATCATTCAAATATATATTTTTCATTCAGCGATCGTTAATGTTGTGAAAATCAATTTTCTTTTATTACATAAACATACTTTCGATAAAAAACATATTTAATTGATTCATCAATTACAAATAATTGTACGTATATATTATATATACTTGTTATAAAAGTTTTTGTGGTTAAATGATCCAATGAATACTTTATAGTGTATCTTAATTTCAAGATTGTGTTCAATTGTCATTATGTTAATTTTTCTATATGTTCATCCGTCACTGTATTCAACTTTCATATATTTATCTGCCACAAAACCATTTCCTAATATGTACTGTCAATATAAATATTTAAAATTATTCAAAAATATTCATCTTTATCGAAATCATGATAGGCTGTAATAAAATTTGTTATGGTCACACAATTATTAAACGTCAAATTCATTGTTGGTTAACTGATACGTCAATTGTGACATTTTAAGAAAGCGACCCGGCGCAATGTTCGATGATTCAATTTCGCTTAAAATCTCACTAAATTGATATTTATTTCGTGAAAAATAGCACGTAAACATCATATAAACCTTGCTGTTGGCGAAATCACAAAATGAAGTATTCCACATCTCCGGTTCCTGATTCAAAATGGAACTTTCCGAGGAGCAGCTCCCCTTTACCGGCTCCGGCGAATTTCCAATCCGACGGTCAAAGCGCAGCGTCAAAAAGATACAAATACCTTCGTCGAATATTTAAATTCAGCCAAATGGACTTTGAATACGGCCTGTGGCAAATGCTCTACTTGTTCATCGCTCCGCAGAAAGTCTATAGAAATTTTCAATATAGAAAACGTGAATATGATTCGGATGGTTTGATTGAAATTATATTGTTTTGATTGTTTCTAAACAGGTGATTTTGTGTTTCAGAAACGAAATCACAATTTGCAAGAGATGATCCTGCTTTTTTAGTATTACTTAGTATTTGGTTATGTGGTGAGTTCATACAAGCTCAAAGTTAATTTAAAATGTATACAGACTTCAATTTTTTTTCTTTGGTTATTTTAATTAAGTTCAATAAAAGCTTGATTTGAACTTATTTAATTTTCTGAAATAATGGTAAATATTTCACTAAACTAAATTTTATTTTTCAGTTTCGTCACTTGGATTTGCATTTATTTTAGACTTAAGAATGCATCAATATTTGATATTTTTATTATATGTGATATTTGTTGACTTTATCGGAGCTGGTTTGATTGTTGCTACATTTTTTTGGCAAGTTTCCTTGAAGCTTATGAGTATCAATAAATTTTCTGGAGTGATTTAATTTTATTAAAAAATTTAATAGGTACATAAACAATAAATATCTCAGAAGAGACCCTCTCGGACAAGATGTCGAATGGGGATATGCATTTGATGTGCATATGAATGCTTTTTTCCCACCATTAACAATATTACATTTTTTCCAACTCGTGTTATTCCATAGTAAGTAGTCTAGTTTCACATGAAAAATATATGAAATATTACTATTCATCTTAAAATATAATAAAAATTTATTACAGATTTTTTGAGCAGTGGTGGGTTTTTGTCGTGTATAGTGGGGAACTTTTTCTGGTTGATGTCTGTATCGTATTATTTATACATAACTTTCCTCGGATACAGCTGTAAGTGTAAATATAATAAAATATGTAGTTTATGTTTAATTAGGAGTCAAAAAAATAATAATTTTTGCATTGCAGGTCTTCCAATCCTTCAAAATACGAGATTACTGCTGATACCGATGCCGATATTGATTTTAACATACTTTATAACTTTGGCCATCGGTTGGAATATTAGTCTTGCTTTAACAGATTTTTATTTGTATAGAGTCATATGAAAATTTTAAGAATTTCTAGTTTCGATATCTAGATTTTCCGATTATTCATACATTTATGGTGTTTATTATTACAATCATTTTTTACATACCTTTATTTCCATATCTTACAGAATTAATTATAGTCAATCGAGTACTGACTAATATAATTAACTTATTTAATTTGCAAATGTTCAAATATTTATATGGTATTTGTAAGAGTATCAAGTTATATGAATATTTACGTTAACTGTAGGAATACATTTGATTAATTTATAAAAAAAATTAATAAAAAACTAAGCAATTCATTAGAAAATTTATTTATTAAATATTCACAATATAGAGATCGAAAATCAAATATTATACACAAACAAGGTTAATCGTCGTCAAGTATTATTATTTCAGAAGTATCCACAACATTCTTTGATTTAACGTTTTTTTCTGGTTGTTCAAACCTCATTGTTTTCTTAACTTCACGCTTTTTTACTGCGCTTTCGTCGGATGTAATCTTTTGCTCAACACCGATAACGGTCGAAGTTCCTTTATTGTTAATCGACGATTTAGTTATAGTCAACGAAGCTGGAATTTTCCCAGAAAATGCAGCACACGCAATAGACCTCGGAGACGTCGGTTTGTTACCGACTGGGCCTATTTTTGTTATATTTGGATTTTGCTTTTGTCTTTCAGCCAGTTTTTCCTGCAATGTTTTTCCAGGACTAATCTGTTGATGAGGCAAAGGTGGCTTTGTATGAAGCGCTGCACTCACCGTGCAAGTAGTAGTCATATGAGCTGGTTTAGCGATACCGTTGCCTACACTTGCCGTGGGTGTAGCGGTTAACAAATGAGCTGGCTTTACTTGAACGTTACCAGGAGTAATATTGAACATATTTTGAGAATTTACGATATTAGTGGCTGTGGAATTAGTTATCACCGTATTTACTTTCGGTAATTCGCTGGGAACCGTCTTTTTAGGCAATACTGGACTCGGCAAATTATTGAAATTCGGAAAATAGTTCGCATTCCTTTGAATATTTGGCTTCATTTTAGCAGTCGTTGTGTGTGCACTCCCAGCGGAAAGTTGTCGCTTAATACCAGCGATATGAGACGATTTTTGGTTTTTTCCACTGTCCACTGATTTCGTTTTTGTGATTGTCGTCGCTTGATTATAAGTTGGTTTCATTTGTGCGAAAGTACTAGCTAAACTCGTCGACATTAACTGCTGCAGAAATTCGGCTCTCAATGTATTATTGGCTGCAGGATTACTCAAGTTTGCCAACGAACCCATATTCGAAACAAGTGAAAATGCAGCGGCTGCTCTGTCGAAAGAACTCAAAGCGGACAATAACGGATCCATTGTCGGTAAATATGGCATGAAAGTACTGGCCATATTTTGAGCATAAGCATTTTTGACAAAGGACTGCTTGAGGTCCAACGTTGGCAAAAATGTGCTGCTGGTGGGCGTGGATGGCATAGATGCGGGTTTGCTTTGCTCGGTGTTTTTCACGACTTTCTTCGATTGCGTAACCGGGGTTATGGACACGCTCTGCATACTGTTCGAAGATGATGTGGAAACGTTCGCCTGTTGTTTCATTGCGGATATTAATGATTGACAATGCTTCACGCTTAAATCAACCAAATTTGCAGATTCGCTATAAATTCCTCCAGATAACAATTTGAAACAATCTGTCAATATAGAAGAAAATAATTGCACTTTGGTAGGAACAATTTTTTGGATTTTTTGATATGATTTATAAACATCTAGCATAAAATTGGAAATCGTTTGTTTATCGTCGGGAGCCAATGAGTTTATTTTCGTATTATATTTAGACAAAATTCCTTTCATCGATCGAACACATAAAGATAACGCTTGTTGCGACAATTCAGTTCTTTCTGCGTCTCTCAAATACTTTTTATCAGCCTCTGGTGTCTTTTGAAGCTGAAGACTCAAATCTAATAACATTTTATGATCGTCTATTTCCTTCAATACTTCCATTGTGATTAAAACACATCGACTCATGTGAGAAGCAAAACTTCCAGGCCTATCTACTTCTCCAGCAGGAATACGCCAGATACCGTTAAAGAAATTGCTATTTTTTCTTTCACAGAATAAACCTTGCATTCTCGAATTGTTGCGTCCCAAAAATGAACCTAACATTAAATCTTTGCAGCGTTCAACATTCTTATCTTTCTTATAATAAAAGTGATAGTGTGCCAATCTATACAAAGCTTTATAATGTTGTGGAAAACGACTAACGCAGTCTTCCAAGTTATCTAAGCACATAGAAATTATGTTACATATCTCTTCGTTGGACATTTCCAAATTTTCAGCTTTCTCTGCATCTGTTTTATCGCTATTACTATCGTTGCTGGAATCCGATGAAGAATCCGAGCTTGAATCATCTGTACTTGAATCAGAAGTACTATCACTGCTAGATACTTCTTTAGAAGTTACAGTATTCGAGGTCGTGCTTTCTTGCGATGTTCTTCTAGCTTCTTTAGTTTTTATTTTATTTTCGTTGCCATTTACTTTTTCTTCTTCATTATTACGTTTTTCAGAATCTGGTTTAACATTGAGCTCTTCACTTTTACCCGATATTTGTATATTAAGGGCTTCAGACATATTTTCAGAGGGTGTAATATTTTTATTGATTTGTTCATTGTAATTAGCTTCATTGTCTCCGTTAGTCTGAAATTGGTCTACAGTTTGAAGAGAAGTAGATGTATCAGTTATTCCTTTTTCTAAAAGATTTCCAGAGGCTTCGTTAGAACCAATTTCAGAACCAATTACTACCTCACATGCTGTTTCCATCATATCACCGCTGAAAAGATCTTTCTTGTCAAATCCTTTGAAAGTATTTTCATTAGAAGAATTTTCTGATTGAATCTTTTCCGGTTCCTCTACAACTTTTTCTGGTTCTGTCAACTTGATTCTTTTGCATGGAGATTCTTCAGTTTCTGTCAGTTCAAGAGTCCTTTTTATTTCTGATTGTTGTTCAAAAGGCGTTTCTGTTGAATTTTTTTCAGTCGCAGGTTCAGCTGTTTCGTTATTTGTTTCTGTGACAGCACTTACTTCTTTTTCACTCTGAACTTCTTTCATCTGTTTTTTCTTAGAAAATGGTCCCGAAGAACACTTAGTTAAACAGTCTTTAAAAGATTTTCCTACTGATACTAATATTGCTTTATTTTCATGCTGTTCAATATACTTCAGGATAGATGCGTGAATCCTATAATGAATTTCTAAAGCCTCAACAGACAAATTTTGAGGGTTATTATAGTTAATTTTAGATGGATAAGTTGCATTATTATCTAATAAGTATTTACTAGCTTTCAAATAATGTTCTAAATAAACAATAGGAGCTTCACTTTTCTTTTCGGCAATCTTTCCCAACATATAATAATGAAGCCAACGCTCATCTTGCAAACTTTTATCCTCTATTTCGTATTCTATTTTCCATTCTTCATGAGCAGCTATAAAACATTTATGTGCCGTATCCAACATATCGTTCTTACGCTTCTCCAACGTTTCAAAATTTTCCATACTCAAAGACTCACTTGCCTGTTTCAACATACGAGAACAAAACGAATGTACGCCGTATACAAACGCTCCATACTCTATCCATAACATAGAATGTGAAGAGTCGATTTCCAGTGCTTTTTTGAAACAACGCTCTACTGCAGCAGCACGATTTAAATACTCCATTTCCGATTTGAAGGTTTCGCATGAATTCAGTTTAGTTTCTAATAAACTGCCTCTCGCTAACGCAATGCCGGCCCATGAATCAAATCGATGTTTAGTTATAACGATATCATAAGCGTAATATTTGAGCGCTTTAATAGTTTCGCTATTTTTCAAATAATAATCAGCTAGTAAATAATAAATGTCTCTTATTTTATATGGGAAAGATATGTTGGCATCGGGTAAGTTTTCCTTTTTGTTTTCTATATATGCTATCACTTCAGAAACATACGATTGTGGATCGCACGGTGACGGCATAAGAGAAAGCATTCTTTGAAGCAACTGTTCGGTTTCTGAAGTGATCGATCCCAATTTATAAGAATTAAAACCGGGCATTTCGTACGGTCGATACAATTCAAATATGTTCTGAGCTAAATTCCAATCTAATTTATTAGGTATGACATTGTGATCGTATAAATAACGCGTTTTGGTTTTTTTCGAAGGGTGTCCGAAAAGGCAAAAGACGACTTGTTCTAAACATTGGCTGACTACTTCTACGGCTGTCGATAATGCCGGAGACCTCAAACGGGGTATAACGGCATTTAAAGTGAAATACAATAAATAACCATCGTTATTTGTGCACCAGCTTCTCTTTCCTAAATAGTTGTGCGCTGTAAATAGTATCATGAGCGAAGCTGGAACTTCTTCTTTATCGGCTGCATCATCGTCTATGCTTTTCCTCTGACCTCTTCCACAATCTTCTTCACGTTGTAAAATATAATGCAACAAAATCCATGGTACGGTTGTATTCAATGGTAGATCTTCAGCCGTATTCGAATCGTCGAGTTGATGAACTATTATTTGAACGATATCTTGAACTAGTTTAGATAACGCTTTCTCGCATAAAATATCTAAATAAGAACTACCTTCCTTTTTTAGTACATGTTCAATGGTCATTATGATTTTGACGATTGTCAAAGACCATTTCTCGTAATCTTCAGTGCCTGGAGTATATAAAATGAATTGTTTTAATGCTTCATGGAGACATAGCACTGCCCATGTGAAACATTGCTCGGTGTTTTCCAAAGCCCATAAAGTTTCTAAAAGAACCACTAAATGAACCGCCCAATCTAAGCCCATTTCGGTCCATTCTTGTTTGTTTGCTTGAATTTGGCAATTTTTAAATGAATCTTGTAGAATCGGCAAGACTTCTTCGAATTTTCCTGCTTCATACAAATTCAAAACTGTCGCTAATTGCTTGTTTCTTTCTAAGGATTTCACTAAATCTATAGTATTGTTTTTGCTTATAATTAATTTATTATGAAAATTTGGCACATGTAATATATATGTTTCTCCTTCGTCGCACATTCGATTCAACTCGAATAACATTTGATAAAGGCAGTCTAAAGCGAATTCAGTTTGATTTTCATATAAATGAGCATGACACCTTATCCAAAGATATCGCATAATTACATCGTTTATTTGTTCATATGTACCTTCATATTTGCAACAAATAAACTTCATTAAATCTAAAATTTCGATTTCAATTTGCTCTTTCGGCGAGTCCTCGGGATTCGAAATCAATTTACCGATTGTGATTTCCAAATGGACTAAATTAATATCTATATACTTATTGATTTGCTTATCACTATTATCAAGACCCATAGGAGGATCGAAATGTTGCTTCGAACAATTGTTAGCTTTTACATAGACTTCACCTAATTTTTCCGGCCACGTTGATTTCCATAGTTTACATAAAATTGAAACAAATTCGTCGATCATTGTTATAATATCACATTGAGATTCTATATATTTTGTTATGAATTTTTCAACGTCGGTTTCTTCTTTTTCAGTT
Organism: Hydropsyche betteni; assembly: GCA_028571205.2. Lineage (NCBI taxonomy): Eukaryota > Metazoa > Arthropoda > Insecta > Trichoptera > Hydropsychidae > Hydropsyche > Hydropsyche betteni. The sequence goes on along the minus strand of JAOXNN020000021.1, from coordinate 4,535,033 downwards.
CCGAAATATTTTGTAATTTCATCGGAATCATTGCCATTAAGATATACAACTTCAGATGTCTTCTTTTCTTTTTCTTCAAACAATCTGTATATATCCATCGTATCCATTGAATCTTCAGCTTTGAACTCTTTGGGTTTGCTTTCTTGTTTCATGTCGTCGGGTAATAAATTTTGAGGAAGGAGCCTTTTCAGAGATTCATATATTGTTTCGTCGTTTCGATCTTGTTTGTTTACCATTTTCTTACGAGATGATCTCCTTTTATTACACCACTCCCACTGTTCTAAGAAACTGAGTGAACTTCCTCTTCTTCTAGTTGTGCTTTTTTTGGAATCTTTCGAATCTTTAGCATCGTTAGTGGTTTTGCTTGTGTCTGGTGCGGGAGTAGGCTCCTGTTCATTTTTTTCTTCTTTCTCATTTTCAGAATTAGCTTTGGGATCGTCAGTCTTTTCAACTTCTGCCTTTTCTTCAACACAACCGTTTTCAGCTGCAGAATCAACTACAGGTTTTGGCTCAGTACAATCTGTTTCCATTGGTTCTGCCGGTGGAGGCTCATCGACGTTTTTTTCAGGAAGAGCTATTTGGACTATACAAGCGTGACTAATGGCATTATCGAACATATACTTATGTTGATATGTTAAAGATTCTCCTAAGCTAAACCATGATAATTTATCAATCTTTTTTTCCAAAGTTAATATAGGAAGACGTTCGACTACTTTATTTTTTTCTATTTGATCAATGTAACATTCGCTAATTAATGCTGCCTCTTTGAGTAATGCTTCGCCTTTTTCATTACATAAATCTTCATCATCTTCACGCTTCCATTTATAAAGTGGATTCAACAATGATAGGTACTCCAAAATGTAAGGATAATTAGTGAATATGTGTTTGCGATATATTCTACCTCTAAAATAATTTTTATCCAGTACTAACGCATCATATATATTTGCTATACAATCATTATAGTTACCCAAGCCCAATAATATTGTTATCAAATTATCTATACAGGGCCAATGCTTCGGGTTGCAATCAACGCCTCGCTGAAAAGCAAAAGATGCCAATTCAAACTTTTCAGCTTGCAAACTGATTTTTCCCAATCTGAACCACAAAGTTACATCGCTATCATCTAGTTCAGAAGCTTCTAAATACGCCTCAATAGCTCCTTCTTTGTCCCCTAATTGGGAAGATAGAGATGCCACGTTTCGGTAACAAAGATATTTCAAGTTTAAGAGAGGTCTCGAAATATTGTCTTTTTCCGGAGGCTTTTCGACTTCGTACAATAGTTCAGTGTCTAATAAATCTTTGAGCAACTTTAAGGCATCTTTCAAATTTCCTTTTTTCTGCAACTCCAAATTTTTCGCATACTGCTGAAGAGCGATTTCTTCTAAAGCTTCCCTAGTGACCTCTTCTTTTTCAGATTCGCTTTCCTCGTCGGATTCTTCATTTAATGCTGCTATTCGTATAGTCCTAAAAGGGAAATATATCATATACACATTGTGACACGTGAAGAAATGTTAGAAGCATTTTTAAAATTTTATTGAATTCGATTGAATTTTTTAATTTATCAAAGGCGATTATATGAGATCTGAATGACTAACCGAAAAGAAGAATCCATTTTATAATTCAGGAATATACATTTCAAAGCTCAAATATTGAAATAAACTGATTGACTGGGCTCCACAATCAATCACCGGTTACGATCTACAAATGTCAACTGTTCAGTGTTTACCACATAGAGCTAAATGTTGCCTTTTGGCTAAAATTGCACGAACTCGCCAGACTTAACATTTGGCTACTATTTAAATGGTCAGAATTTAAATACGATTTTGGTCAGAATTTTTATCCCATTTGTCAGAATTTATTTGACATTGGTCAGAATTTTTAGCATGTTTTAGTCAGAATTTTAATCAAAAAGGTCAGAATAAATATTGAATTGTCAGAATTTTAACTAGGTTTGTCAGAATTTATATCAAATGGTCAGAATAATATTAAGAACCCTGGTAAAAGTCGCTTATTACCCATGAGTGTCGCTCATTATTCATGAGCGTACCAACCTCCCAAGCTCTTTGTATCAATCGTTCTTGCTTTTCGACCAATTTTCGTCTTCCTACTATCATAAATAAACCAACATGTGAGTGATGCAATACTTTAAATGAATACTCTATTGATACTGCTTCGATATCTGAACAAAAAGTTTCGTACGACGAACTGTCAAACTGCGAATGAGTATAGGTGATTGGCTTGGAAGATTGGTACGCTTATGGGTAATGAGCGACACTCATAGGCAATAAGCGACTTTTACCAAAACCCTAACCTGACCTAACCTATTCTGACCGTTTCGTTATTAAATTCTGACCATTTATTATTATATTCTAACAGTTTATCATTTTATTCTGACCATTTTTTGATTAAAATTCTGACCGTTTAATTTTTTGCTTTAACATTTTATATTAATAGTTTTAAAAAATCAAAATTCATAAATTTAACCATTATTGAAAACCTCGAAAAAGAACAAAATTATTTATTTTCACCTAAAAAAAATATTACATTATTTTAACACGAATTACAAGGAATAATTATCTATTTTTGGTTATACATATTTGTTTCCTAGACGTTTGCTCAAGTGTCACTGGTGATCACGACTCTAGCGCACGACACTAATGCAAACCAAGACACTAATGCAAACCGACCATAGCTCATACGTTTTTTTTTATTTTTCATTACAGCCCAAGAGTAATTAGAAATGTGAAAATTATCTTGCCTATCAAAAAGGTTATTTATCACTGTATTACATATTAACAACTTACGAAAAAGTTTCCAAGGTAATTTAAAAATGGAAAAAAAATAGAGGATGCCAAATTCAATACATTTGCTAAGGATGCTAAAAATATTTCTGCCCCTCCACTACAATTCCTCATGAGCCGCCACTATAGCAACCATATTTACTTATTTATTTTCTTTCGCCATTTTACCATATTTTGTATGCAATCTAATTATCATGTCTTCCGAAGACGAATATATACCGCATGTAGAAAAGATTCCTATTAATGATAATACATTCACAAACATTTTCAATAAAAAATCCACTGAAAATGAAGCAAATGTCGACAGTTTAAACAATGTCGTACATGAATTGGGTATAATATCATTATCTTGGCCTGATGTATCTGAACCAGAATTTGAAGGAAGAACCTGTTTTCCTGAGTCCTATTACAAAAATAGTAATAAAGAAAAGTTGATCCTTACATACGCTGAAAACTTCAGACAACAATTCAATTTGAAATTTCCTGATCGACAACCTTTACTATTGCAAGCTCGTAATGAATGTGGAATTCAAGTTGGTGTTCTATTAAGTTTTATTATTCTCAATAATATCTGGTTGTTAATATAAGTATTCTTATTTTTCAGAAAATGGTTTGTACTACATTGAGACCGACACGTATTCCATATCCTGAATTGTTGAAATGGCAAGGATGCTCAGCTCTCGTCGCAGATTTCCTCAATTATGAACCACTGCCAAAGCCAACAATTCTGGTAAGGACTTTTTATTTTAGTTATTTATGTATTTTGGCAAATTGCTAAATTAGGAATATAAAGGGAAAGTGAAATGAGTAATTCAAACAATTGATCGGATATGGTGTAATACATGTTTTATTAGAAAAATATTAAGGTACAATAGATTTTGAGTCATTTAGAAGCTTTTCTTAAAAGAGATCACAATTCTATAAAATCTTAAATTGGTAATATATCCACATAAATTTGGCATCTTCTTTTTAAAATAAATGTCGAAAGGATTCAAAAGCAGACCGTCAATTATAAATACTATTTGAATTTGTGACTCGACATAATTTCGGTCGTGCCCTATCCTCTTCACTTTCATAGAAATAACATCTAATTTGTTGTGAGATAAGTATCTTAGCATAACATATATTCTCTAAATGAAATCTCATCTTTGGAAGGATCTAAGTCAGGCATGTCAAACTCGGATACATTTTTTTGTACTGAACTCTTTTATACAAAATTTCTCAATATAATAGAACAATTCGATCAAAACTATAAACCGTGCGTATAATTGTATGCACATCTACCAATTGTTTGTGAAAAAATTCAAGTGACTTTAACATCGTTTTTGACATGACTGAATTAAATGTTGTACAGAGGAGAAAATTGGGTAACATTATTTCTAAAATTCTAAAAATATTTATGACACAAAAATTCAATAAACACAGAAATCTAGGCGTATATTTTCAAAGTTGAAAAATCAAAATGCATGTATTATAAATAAAATGAATGTACTGACATATTTCTAACGGAATAATTCATATGTAAAAAATAGAATACGCACTGGTTATAAAAAAAATTACCGTTGATAATTTAGCAATGTTTTCATCATAAAAATCTTAAAATTATTAGAAAAGTATCAAATTATATGATTAATTAAGTATTGTGAATAAGATATAATCCCCATTATAGATATCTAAAAAGATATGCATTGAAAAGTTTACTGTAATACTTAAATTTGATGATTTAATTATTTTCAAAAACATCATAGTACATAAAAAATTGCACTTGTTTCCAGATAAGAATGGTTATTGAAAATACATTACTAAAAATCATCAAATGACAACCTCAAATACATCAGAATCGATGCTTGCTATTTATTCTTAATAAAAAAAAAATTGATAATCAAACCAAGTTACACATTGGAATTTAAAAGGAAATATAAACAATTTAAAAAATGAACGAAACCAAAAATTTATACTCTATTCAAAGAAGTTGAACTATTTCTATTAAAGAAAATTATCGTATAATATAATGAGACTGTACATACATAGAAAAGCGTACAGTAATTCTTAAATTGGTCTCGAATAAATTATTTTTGAAAAAAAAAAGATAATTTTTTCATTAGCTTCTACTAACAAATTTCTTTGTATTTACATTGGATCAAAAAACTATACATTTTAGAAAAATAGCAACTCGTTCTCAAATCATTTTGAATATTTAATTACAATTTGTTTTTTACATGGGAGAACAATTATGTACACATTTATAATTTATAAAAATAATCATCCAAGTAAAGATATGCAATCCAGTTCAGGGAAAATGCATTATGCATTTTGCATAATTCTACTTATAAAAACAGTTTGAGAAATGACAAAGCACACATTCGACAATTCGATTTAAAAAAAAAAGAGCTTTGAGCAAAATCGTCTTAAATATTTAATAATCTACACATCATTTTTAATTATATCTACCTATCTAAAAAAAAAACGTTAAGTCAAAAATTGACTTTCCCTGTAGCAATGTCTTTGTATTATGAATTTTGGTAACTTTTCACAGCATTCAACATCTTTATTTGCGCCTACTGATTCTGTCCTTGTTGTTAGTATCATGATTTCGACGTGTAGCATTTGCTTTGATGTTGTTGAGCAAACCTTTGAGCTGATGCACTTGCATTCTGGTGACGCTAGGCTCTTGACAAGCCTCCAGCCATTTGAGGAACTTTTCGCCGTGCTCTAATGCTTCGCTCACTTCACAACTAAACTCGTTTTCAGCGTTAGAATCTTTTTCATTCTCTTCCAAGACAGGAGGTTCTTTAATTGAAACATTATTATTATTTAATAACAATAGATTATCTAAAACAGCTCGTACCCTGATTTGATTTTTACTTGAGTCCTTTTCTGACTTTTCAACGACACCGGGAGAAGTGCGTTCTTTCAAAGATTCGTCTTCGTATTTGTTTTCTGTATTGTCGTCTGACTTTTGATCTTCGTTCGGTTCTTGGGATGGAACTTCGTCCATTTTTTCTTTTGTCAAGTGAGAATATAAGATATTTTCGTAACTTTCAGGCTTCAGAGGTACTTTATTTTTGTCATCTGGCAAATTGATGTTACCCGTAAACTGTTTGTAATACTGCCAAAACCACGAATTTCTATCCAAAGGTGGAATAACTGGAGGCATTGATGACATTGACGATGACGTACGAGTTGATGTATCTTTACTACTTCTGCTAGAAGATATTGAATGTGATAATGGCAAATGTAACGGAGAAGTCGACGTATTAGCTAAATTGAGCATAGCTTGTTGCTTTTTAAACCAATACCATATAGCATCATCAACAGGTTGCTCCTTGTACGAGTTGTGATTCGATCTAGTTCTAACTTTATCGCTATATCCGTCTAAGTGATTGTGTGATGATTTCCTATCCGACTTATGCTTATCTAAATTGAGACCCGAATTGTTACCCGAACTATGTCCAGGCTTAGGCGACCGTATAGACCTCAACATCTTGGCACTGGAATTGATGCTATTTGCTAACGAATTAAGACTGGGATTCAACTGAGCAATTAAACTAAGATTTGTTGCGATCTCGTTAAAGCTCATTCCTAAATGATTCTGACTAAGGCCCGACAGGCCTGACAAATGATTTAAGCTAGACAACGGGCTTATGGCACTCATGGATATCTTAGCACCGGGATCAATCTTCAACTTGCTGTCCTTAGACACACCCGTGCCGACTTCACCGTTGGTTTTGCCCAACTCGGACATGCCCTTGCCGAGTTCGAGAGAGTTCTTTGTAAACTGGGAAAAGTCTGTGACGAGACCGTCGGTCACAGCAGTCGTCACTGCAGCCTTGGCGTCGGCTGGGAGATCCTTGAGCCTCGTCAGGTCGAGTCCCACACGATCCATAGCCTGCCCGTCCGACAGGTCAATGGAGCCATTATAAGTGGCCTGCGAGTAGTTAACCGGAACCGAGTTCAGGTCGTATTTAGTCCTTTTCTCTGGGATACCGCTGTCGGTGATACCATCAGAGGACTTGTCGGTGTCGGGGGTGGAATGCCGGGAAGACATGTAGCGCAGTTTATCTTCGTTCTTGCACCAACCCCTCAGGGTCGACTCTGGCACGCCTATCTGACGAGCCACCGAAGCCTTCGATTCTCCGTCGTTGACTCTTTGGATCGCCTCAATCTTGTCGCTGGCGCTTAGTGCTCTCAGGGGACGTTTGCCCTTGCTGGGAGGCGTTCCTGCCATGCATATACCTTCCCTGCAAAACGAAAAAACCCATTGTAACCAAAACAATATATAATAATACATCAACACGAATCCATCGCATCCATCTACACACACTATATTAGTTTCCGAACATTTACTCGGCCATCAGAATCCGACAATGCCCCGAGATCCCTCGACTAATTACGAATTCAAACCAAACGAAAGATCCCATCCCAACATCGGATCAGGTACACGAAAGGCACCTATCAAAGAGCCTTTGGGAGGAATTCGCCGACGGCGGAAACGCACAGGAGTCCATAACAGATACGAAACTAGATTTGCACAACGAGGAAAAACCAGTGCCGCGTCCGACAGAGCCTCGGGGCCGAGAGCGGACGAATTAAAATCAAACTTTCCCCCTCGGGGCTAATGTTATGCTCTGCATAAATGTGTGTAACCTGTAAGCTTCGGCAGGTGTGTCTGGTTTCTAGAATGTGTAAGCGATTGGTTTGCATCTACCCCGTTTACGGATTCCGCAATTGGTAACGGTTTGTAGATTGTCGGTGCGCTTCTGAGGCTGATCTGTTATCTGCTGGGTTCCGTTTGATTGGAAACGAATCAGTTCAAGATAGGTCTCGGTTCGGTTAGGTTTAATGCGATTCGAGAAATTATCGAAGTTAACTGACCGTTTTTGGTTAATCGAGTTTCGCTTTCGGGAGTTTGATCGGTTTTAAATCTTGGACGAAACTATTTCGGTCGAAACTTTCGACGTTCGTCTTTGCGTTCGGAGCGAGATGCATAAATTTGTAACGAACCCTTTGCAGTGGGTCACGAAACCTGCATTTCAACGAAGCTAAAATCGTTTTGACTAAATGTATTCAAATCCGTTTAGATCGGAATTCTAACATTGTTTTGAACTACGAGTATCTCTCGTTTAACACGATGGATAAGTTCTGCTGGATCGCCGCGAATAATGTGTTAAACGAATCCTAATAATTATAGAAAAAAGGAGATTCTTTTAGAAAAATTAAAGAAATGTAGTTTTTGTGAAAGTCGTTGAAATTATTTCGAAGCCTTTATTATCAATTCCCACGATCGTAACCAGGATTTTTTTTAGAGGGAGGAGAAACGACTTTATATATATGTAAGCGATAAAAAATACTGTTTTTTTTTCATTTATTTGAAGTATGGATGTAAAGTTAAGGTATTTAAATAATTGGTTTAGATATACTCGTACATATCAAGATCGAATAATATATCTACGAAAGTTTAATTATTTAAGTATAATCTGTTATTATTTTTGAAATTTGGGGAGATTCCCTCTCCTGGCTACGGCCATACGACAATTTCAGTGTCATCATATGAAACTGATAATCAGTTGAAAACCAGGAAATTCGCGGGAAAGACTTCAAGAAACCAAGTGTTTATAAAGTGTACATGTTGCTTTTCTTCAAGTACTAAATCGAACACCGCATTAAACGCAGTACATAAAAAGCGGCCTATTATCAAAGTTTCGAACTAAATACTCGAATTCTCAAACTTTTATCTTAACACAAATTTTTTATTTCTACATCGTAAACAATAGCCACTAACAATTAGAGCCCATTGTTATTTCAGCCGACTAATCGCGAAACATCACGTACAACAATCCATCGAGCGTTCACATTTACAACTTCCATCCATCGTCTGACTGGGCCACGTCCAGTCGACCACCAGATGACTGGGCCTTGTCCAGTCAACTACCAGACGACTGGGCCTTGTCCAGTCAACTATCAGACGACTGGGCCTTGTCCAGTCGACCGCCAGACGACTAGGCCTTGTCCAGTCGACCACCAAACGACTGGGCCTTGTCCAGTCGACCTTCAAACTACTGGGCTTTGACCACTCGACCACCAGACGACGGAACCGTCCCGAGTCTCCGACAATGCACCACAGGGTAACATCCGGAACGGGTCTATTTATAAGGAGAGCGCGAATTTGCACGATTCCGTATCGGTTTTATTTAAGCGGCGCCGCGACGCCCAGTCTAGCGTGGCTTCAAATGCCGCGTCCGCGTATAAACCGCGGGGTCTTAACAATTATAAATAGCCGGCCATAGCCCGTGTACCGTTTATAAAACGGCGCGGCGGCGGCGTCACCAGACGGCGTCGCCGATGGTGTCCGGCTTTTGATGGGAAGTTTGGGTGGGTGGGTGGTTTGGTGAAGATTTTGGTGGAAAATAGGAGGTCGTTTATGGAGTTTATTTGTTGATTGTGATGTTAAGAGGTTGGTGAGTGGTGGAGGATTTACTTCGACGAGGGTCGGAGATATTAGATAGAGTCTTAGCATAAGGATGCTCAATTTAAAAATGTACCATAAAATTTGAAGATTTGCACGCATTTTTCGACGATATAAGCTTCCATGGTGATTTACCGTACACTATTAAACAATTGGTAACAAATTTGACAGGTCACTTTAACAGCACGCCTGCTATAACCTAACAAATCTCGAGTGTCCCTATTGAAAAATCCTTAACAAGTAATGTGTAGTCAGTGGTACTACTGGGTTTTAGACTGAACTGAATTTTGCTTTTCTAACCTACTCGGATTTATTGAAAGTTATCTTTTTCTTATAATGAATACAAGATGATGAAAATATGCCCGAAGTTTTAATGTTATATCGATTATATTTTATCCTGGAATGGTCGGATGTTTATGATAGTTAGAAACATGATGATAGTTTTCTATTCAATGTTCTATAAATAGATCAAATCAACATAATCACTATAATTTATCAAAATTTACATCAATTCTTCTAATAGCGCCCCTACTCATTTCCGATATAGTATTATACAATTTCAACAAAAAAAATTCAAACTTTTCTACCACCGACAAAAAAAAAACTCAATCATCCTTACAAATCTCATTCCGCATTCATCATACACTTTCAACAATCTCGATTTTTATCCACCAAAAAAGTTTGAGAGCCCGCGAGTCCGCGTTCAGTTTGAGAACCGCAATTCGGTCGGACCCCGCCGCCGCCGGGGTCACTGACTAATTTGCGAGGAATTCGCCGAGAAAAAGAGGCCGGGCGCCGCGAGACACGCGAACCGGCGGGGGCGGAGGCGCCGGGGGGGGCGAAGGGGACAGCGGGGGTGTCGCGGGGGGCACCGCCTCAGGAATTCGGACGTCGCTAATGGCCGCGCGCGACGGGGGCGAAGCTGGCGAGGGGCGCAGCGCTACGTGACTGCCCCCAGGGATGAAGGGGTGTATGCGTGTGTGTATGTGTGTGTGTATGTGGGTGTTTGTGGGTGGGTGGGTGGTGTGGGTCGGTGTTGATTGATTTTTGTGTGTGTTGGATTTGAAGATTTTGGAAGTTGTGGTGTGATTGTGTTTTGTGAATGTTGATCGAAATCGGAAAATGAATTCATCGATGGAAAGAGATAATCGAAACGATTTAGGATTCGTTTTAATCGTGGTGATGCATCATTTTTATTTTTTCGATAAAATTTGGAAAAATTTTTCATTATTATAAGAAAAAGATGATTTTCAACAGATCCGAGCATTTAAAACCCATCCCTTCCCAAAAATTCGAGTTCAACTGATAATTTCTCCGATACGCCGGAATTCAATTATAAGTTTCACATAAACTTTGAAATCGTACGAATCAAAAAATGACAATATTTTGATCGAAATTCATATAGAATCGATTCGAATAAAACAGAAAAAAATTTCGTAGATAAAAAACTTTTGACATTATCATTTAAAATTTATTTGATAATATTAAATTCTTGACATAAAATAAATGTGGAAAACGTGACAAATTCAACAGTTTTGCACCCCTGCTTTCAACCCTCGACGTTCCGAAGTCCGTTATCGGGCGGCGTTCGGACGCATTGCGGGTGAATTTGGCGTTTCGTCTATGTTTCATTTTTTTTTTTTGAAAACCTTGTACGTGCATATGCGATGTGCTGCTACATAAAAATTCCTGAAAGTTGTTCTCGATTCAATATGTGTGAACCTGAAGTTTATTTTTTCATACGGAAATTTGACACGTTTCGACATTATTCAGATTCATATCGGCATTCTTTCAGTTGTTCGATTATAATCTATTTCGGATGATTTAAATTAAAAACTTATTAGTATTTAATCGATATACATTATTTTTGATTGTATAAAAGTGAACTTGAAGCAGTATGTAAATTATATGAGAATTAGAAATGATTAATTGAAACTCGAAGAGTTTTTCATTCATACTCATTGGATAATGTATGATATATTTATATCAATGAAAGTATTATGCATATGTTACGATTAGTTTATGAAATTACTACATTTGCATACAATGTACAGTAGAATAGCGCTCTACGTGGTTTTTCAACAAGATTTTAACTTTTTCCTTTTCATTACAGTAAACTCCCCTGTAACGTCGCGATAGGTTCGACGTTATAGGGGGAATTTAGGGAAATCAATAAATGAAATATTTTCTTTTTTCGGACATTTTTACGTGTTAATTGCTTGTTTCAAATGAATTTGAAAAAAAATTATTTTTTTGTTATTACGTTATAGGGGGACGCTGCAAATGTTATAAGTTATGGTCGTTATAAGAGGTGGGGATTTACCGTATTTCGTTTCTACACCCTTTCTTATTCATGATCTTTGAAGTTTTTCGATGGTTGTTAGGTTGGGTTTGATTTTTTTTTTTCAGTGTTATGCTCCAATTGTCATCTACAAGACTTAAGTTTTATAAGTCGGAAAAGTAGACAATGAATTCAGACAATAAATCGCGTTTACTTTCAAAAACCATCAATAAAGCACCTAATAAAGGGTCCTTCAATAACGACGCTCGATTTTAAAATGTACAATAAAATTTGATAGTTTGCACGCGTTTTTCAACGCTATAAACTTTCCAAGGTGATTTGCCGCACACTACTAAACAATTGACAGCAAATTTGACAAATGTCACTCTAACAACACGGCTGCTATAACCCAACAATTTTCGAGCGTCCCTATTGAAGTACCGAACGAAGCGTTACATACATAAAACTCAATCAAAACATTTCCACGAATTTAAGACCAGGTAGGTGCCCACTGGCGATTGAGTCGCCCGCGATCGAAAATGAAACACATTATTTTGGGTTGAAGTGCGCACATATGTCATATGCGCGCATTATGCGCTTACAACCGAATCGCTACGTGTTAGCACTTTTAGGCCTAGCGCCCACTGCGATTTTTAGTCGCGGCAATCGTTTAGTCGCGAAAATGGAACGCGTTATTTTAGGTTAAAGTGTGCCAATATGGTATATGGGCGCACTTCAACCTAAAACAACGCGTTTCATTTTTGCGACTAAACGATCGCCGCGACTACAAATCGCAGTGGGCGCCTGGCCTTATATTCGTAAAAAAATCGCATCCAAATCAAAAGAGGACGAAAACCATCCGGAAAATTGCACAGCCCTGCACCGAGGGGGAGCCGCCAACGACGTCCGATGTCGAAAAAAAAAAGGAGCTAACGGGGGAGAGTTTCGCGACCCCAACCGAAGGAAAGGGGAAGCGAGGGCGACCATCCGGAGCCCTGGCTGCGGCTCGTCGGTGCGTGATGGCGCGCAAAGAGAGACGCTGAAAAAAGCGTGCACTCGCCCCGAACATGGCCGACGCGAGCGGGTTCGATCGGCCAAACGGCGAAACCGGGGGGGAAAAGAACCCGAGGGGGAAAAAAGAAAAATAACCGCGGGGGGGTTGGGAGGTGCTGCAAAAAAAAAAAAACACCGACCGACCGGCTCTCCCACGCGCTCGCGAGAGACTGCGCTTTTTTCTCTCTTCTTTTTTTATCTTCGCCGTTTTATTTTTTGCGAGTCTCTTTTATTTTTCGTTCGGCGTCCATCCTCGCGGGTGATTCATCGACGGTCTCGCGAAAAAGAGAATTTCGTTTTTGCCGAGTCGGGAACGAAGAGAGCGCTTTTCGGATTCAGACAGCGACGCCGCGCTATACAGTATGGCGATTGAATAATCCGGATTTTGTTTTTGTAAATTGCGTTCGGATCGCTCCGCCGGGGGGGGAGTGGGTGGTGTTGTGATTCGTGGATCGAAAAAGCAAATTAAAATCAAAGAGACAGCAAAAAAGGCAGTTGGTGTGCTATTTTAAAGCGCCGCCTACTGAGACTGCGTTGTATTCGAAATTTTTCGCATTCATGTTTGAAGGGCAGGCAGTAAAAAGTGCTAAGCGCCAAAATTTCTCTTATTTACTACAAAAATTATTACTTTTATTATGGAAATCAATAAATAATTTCACATTCTCTCAAAAGATGACAGTACTATGTCTGATTGCTCCTAATTTTATAATATTTGCATCTAAATGCATGTAAATTGTTTTTCTTAATATCTCCAAAAGTGACAAATGTTGCTTAGCACTAATTACTGCCGAGTCATCATCATTTAAATCTTATGACTTTTATATTGTAACTAGCGGATTATATCCTAAGTTGCTTTTCATTTTAAAATAGCGTCAGATCGAGTTCTAACATGATTTTAACGATACAGAAACCTTCCTGGGTGTGCAACCAATATATTTACAAAATAAAATCGTAATCGGATAAACATAAAAAGCATGCACACACATACATTCACACACACACATACATTCATTTGAATAGTAAACGTATATGAATTATAATCCATCGAGAAACGGTAATGTTTCAATAACAAAAGCTTTTTCCGGTTATTATCAGAAAAAAACGGAAGTACAAGGATTATATACTAATTGTAAGAATACATCACTAAAGTAATTTACCAAAGCGATATCTTCCAAGAAAAATGAACGGTACTAATCCTAGTCGCGGAAACAATGGTTAGTACGCTTTAATTCCTTTTTATGCAAAAAATATTGACTATACCGAAAGGAATTTAAAAAAATGACAAGCAAATAAATCGTGTCGTTTAGTCATTATATTAAAAGCGAAGATTGAAAAAAATGGAATCAAATGTAAATTTTGGGTAGACTGCAGACTATAGAAATATTACGCTACCAAAGAAGCATCTTTTTGAGAAAACAAAATGGTACTTTGTATCAGTACGATAATATAATTAAAAAAAATCTCAAAATTACAAAAAAGTTCACTTAAAAAGACCCAATTCTACGTATTTCAAAGATCGAAAATAATCGAAACCATTATAAATGTTTACATTGAATTCGCACTACGTATAATCGTATCGAAAGAGAGTCCATTTCGAAAATCGCAATTGCCCGTATCCTGTTTCGGTCCGAAGCCCTAAATTTATTTCATTGTTCGTTTTGTAATTCCCGCACTTTGGGGGTTAATGCGTGTGACCGTGAAATTGTAATAACACCTTCGTGACCCACATGCGAATGTCAGGAACATAAAAATGTATACGTGTGGCGCGTATGGAACAGGATATTCGCAAGATAGACGTCACTAGCAAAATACGTTTGGTGTGTTAATTTTTCGCTGCATTACAATTAAATGTTTAAATTTTATACATTCATTCGTCTTCCATTTGATATATTAAAAAAAGATTTACTTACATCGTTCATATGACTATTTACATAGTGATTTGTAAATGATGCAAGTTAAAAATCACTGAGATGCAATGGACTGGAATGATGACTTATTCGAATCTCCTATAACAATTAAAAATTATATATAATTAAACTATAATTAAAAAGGTGCTTAATTTTAATTATTTGTTAAAAAAAATCTATTTGAGACAAAAGATCGCCGTTCGCTTAGTACAGTAGAACCTCTATTATTCGGATTGATCAAAATAATACTTTTTTTAAAATAGTAGAATTTAAGATTTTTTACGTGTTTATTTTTTTATGGGCATGGCCGGCTCAAGGGTACACGGCGCTCTAAGCAGATTAATTTTCAACGCCCCTCCACATTTAAAAAAAAAACAATATTTTCCGAGAACAAAACGGTACACTCGTAAAAACCGAATTTTCTGAAAAAAAACCTAGACGAAAAAATTTTTCAAAAATATTCGAAACAACAATTCCCCTTTTTTAACTAGAAATTTACATATATGTATTCAAAATTATAATGCATTATGTTTAAATTTTCTAAAAAAATAAAATAAAATAAGGCACCAAATGCGCATAAGGCACGAGCCTACTTTGCTACATCTTTGAGCCGGCCCTGTATTGAGTATGTAATAAAATTATAATCGACTTTAAGGATGTTCAAACTAAAACCTGACCAGATATATATTTCAATAATTACCTTTACAGATTATAAAACAATTGTAACATAATCTTATTTTAAAAAACAATTGTTTTACACAAAATTAAAAAAATGGAAATTTCATTAATTATTAGCTTAGGAATCTATGAATACACTACCATGACGATTTTATTTTAAGTTCGCAAATTTCGCCAGTATCAAATAACCAAAAATAAATATATACTGTAAATACGTTTAAAAAGACTTTTGTGCATAATTAATTATGTATACCTAAATTTTTTAATTCAATTCAATTCTTGAGTCAATCATCCACATACTTTGCCATCATCTCGATCCCCGTTTAGTGCAGACAATCGAGGTTCCACCGTAATCCCCACTTTCTATATAATTTCAAATTAGCGCAGGACAAAATAGAAACGAAAACCTCCATCCAAAGACAAAGGACCCGGGCCATGAAACGAACGTTACACCGGCGAAATTTGCAGAACGGAATCGATCCGATTTTAAGAAAACGTCCACGTCACGCAATATTCCCACGGAGCCGCGGGCCCCTAATGCGAAAAGTTGCGCCGGGATCGAATAAACTTTTTGATGACCTCACACAGCGGGGAGGTCCTGGAGGACCCTCGCCCGGAGGCCGGGAAGGATCGCGGCGATGAAATTAAATGCGCGGGCGCCGGTTGAATTTTAATCGTGTCCCTTTTCTGGGAGAGCGGTCAAAGGGAATGGTTGTGGTTTTTTTTTTTTTTAATTTTGACGGTCGATGTAATGTTTTTTGACGTTTTAGTTAAGCTGGTTTGATTTGTTTTGGTATCAATTGTAAATTACAATGGCGGGTTCGTATATCCGCGGTGGAGACGCTCGCTTAAGGATCCTTGGTATTTTTTAAAAATATTTTTTTGATTTTTAAATGTAAATCGACCATTTATCCATATTACATATCAATAATAAAAAAAAGTTCGCCTGCGAAAGCTACTTTTTTTTCTAATTTTAATATAATAAATAATGAGAGGAAGTTTGGATCTTGGTCATATAAAATTTATAAGAATCGTATCCCTAGCGGAAAGAATCCGCCACTGGTTAATTTGCGATACAATATTAATGGTGTTGGATTAGGTGAATAGAATTGAGTTGAAATAATAATCGTATTATTGTATTTAACTTACGATTAGAAGTTTCTAAGAATTTCGTGTTAGTCTTAAACTTTCACGCGTGAGGAAACCGGTAGACTAATTTTCGGGTTAGTAATAATATTTAGTCATAATGTTATCGAATCGAAAATGAATCATGCGTACGTTGGCCAAATTTGTGCGTGAACTTTCGTAAGATTCATAACAACATAATATACTTGTATAGTTAAATCAAATATTTGTTTTTCTTTCGATTCGAATCTTGATAACCATTATCAATAGTGAAAGCAGTATAAAACCATTAAATACCGATTTTGCGATCAATTACTTACAATTTTCGACACAAATCGGAAATATCCATTATCACAAAAACTCCAACAGATTCTACGCCCATAACTCTTCAAGATCATAATCGAACAGAGCTTTCGACAATTACACGAAAAATCACGACCATGAAATATAATAAACCTTCCCGAGTATAAATCCACCGAAAACGCCCAACAGCCACCTCGTAAAAGCGGCGCGCGAATTTAAATCACCTAAAAATAAATAATAAACCGAATTTACGACCGGCCCCTACAGGGTTGACGCATCATAAACGGAACAGCTGATTCGAGGGGGGCGAGGGGGGATGAACGGGCGAGGGGCGAGGGGGGCGTCGCACGTGCGCACACACACACGACCCCATACGCACACGTGTGGGTGTGCAGTGTGTATGATATGCGTTTTCTGCGGTTCTCAAGCTGTTTTTTTTTGTGAAAAATATAATTTTTTTTTCTGTGAAAAATATGATTTTTTTTGGCGTTTTTGTCGTTTGATCGGTGGATGGAAAGTTTTTGTTTTTTTTATGGTTGAATGGTGTGTGGGTGTAAATTAAATTTATGTGTTATGTATAAAGGATTTGGTTGCATATTTTGACGGTGTTTAGTCTCATTTTAAGATTTAGTTTCGAATTTTCGTTGTTGTGTGTATGTATCGTAATTGATCAATAAAATGTGAAGAAATTAAAAAATATATAAAATAAGGGTAATTACTTTTTTATCAATTTTATTCGGAATTTTTTCGCGAAATATATATATAAAATTTTCGAAATTAAAAAAAAAGCAATTAATAATTAGTTGAAAGTGAAATAAAAAAAGTACACAAATGCGAAGTTGTCGTATTACGAATACGATTGAGATTGATCGAAAATTAGCATTTCGATCGTAAGTGGTATATTAGAATTTCTAGAATTTATTCGAAATGATTTTGATATATCTATTATGTATAAGAACGTGATTCATAATTATCGTAATTATGCGATTTAATTGTCACAATTATCGGTAAGACATTATGAAATTTTGAGTTTGGCTAAAGTCCTGAATGTGAAAAATAGAAAGTAAGTACATATATACCGACTTTCGAATTACACATTTTTTGCATTCGAAAATATTGATAAGATATTCTTGTATCTAAACATTATCTATTACATTTGTATAAACATGTTTTCCACAACAGAAACTATTAGAAAAAAAATGTAGTATTTCATTATACATTAGAACAAAATTAACTTTTACGTTACTTCTAAAATCACAAACAATATCAAAGTATCGACTCGCGGAATTCCCACAACTCATATACAAAACAAAAAAACAACAACACTCAAAACAAACATTTGAAAAGCGTCGCGCATTGCCGGTGCAAAGCGACCCGCACACGCTCCGCATTGTTTTTGCGAAGAGGGCGGCAGAGGGCGGGGGGGGGGGGCGCCACTAAACTTTTTCAATGTTCATTTGCGGCGAGGGCAGGTCAGGAACGGCGCGCGGGGGGGGCGCAGACGTCGCGCGGCGGGGCTGCGCCCCCTCGCGCCGCCCCTGCGCCCCTTTATTATCGCGATATGGGGGCGAAAAGCTCGGCGCGTTTCGCGATTATTGCGCTCTGTGCGTGTATCGAATGGATCGGACGCGGGGGGGAGACGGGGGAGGGGGCGGCTTTGAATTGGCGCATGTGGGTTAATAGTTCGATGGGTTTTTCGCAATGGGTCGGTTTTTTTTTTTTTGAAAAGTGGACGATTTGTGTGCGATTGAAAGTTTTGTTTTTTTATTGTTGATTAGTTTGACTTTTCTAATTAAAAGCCGATTTAATTGAGTTCCGTAAGTTTTTCTACATAAATATAATATTTAAGGGGATCGGCAGGGAAATAGTGCTAAGCGCCAAAATTATAAAATTGAGTTTTTTTTGATTTACTACGAAAACTAATACTTTTACTAAAGAAATTGATAAATAATTCCACATTATCTTAAAAGATGACAGTACTATGTCGGGTTACTTCTATTTTAATTTGCATCTAAATGGATATAAATTGTTTTTCTTAATATCTCCATAAGTGACAAATATCGCTTAGCACCATTTCCCTGCCGAGCCTCTCATTTGATAAATTCTTTAAAATAGTGTACCAGTTTTGTTTTTAGATTTGACTTTTATAATGAAATACTAATTATGCCAATTTAATTAATGGAGTCATTTGAGCTCTTCTATGTAAATATTATATGTGATAAATTCATTCAAATAGAATATGAATTTTGTTTTAAATTTTAACTTTGTTTTGTCTATAATTATCAATTAATAATCCCTTTTAAAATAATTTCTACGTTAATTTTCAAATGTTTTCTATGTAATGCTTTATACAATCAATTCAAATCTTTGAAATATTTTTTAAAAATCAAGTTAAAAATAACCAATACGAAATTGTTAAAATTTGAAAGATTGTTTTAATTAAATTAATGATCGTTTTGTAGGGCGCATTGTTCAATTAATAAACAATCCGGATCGTTCCGGCGAAGGGTCGATAAATAAATCGCAAACCGAGAAATTCAACAAAGGTCGAAAATTATGCGTTCGCGCGTAATGTGTTTTGACATAAATTAAAATTCATTTGGAAAGTTTCGTCGGACCGGTTTCGCTCGCCAAACAATATGTAGTAGTGCCGACGGTCGTAATGACAGTTGGGAACTTTTCAATGCTAATTTGCGAAGGGCAGGTCAAGGCGACCATAAAACTACTATTACGGCAACGCACTTGGCGTTCACATAATACATTTCATACGAAATAACAATCACTATGCTTTTTATAAATAAAAATAATAATATTTCGGATGAATTCTTTCTCAAATGCAGATAATAACAATTACATTTTTATGTGAATTTAATCGTTTTGGTATTATCTGATATTTGAAATAGATTAAATTAAACGGAAATCGATTAAATATAAACAAAATGCAGATTCCGTCGAAATAATTAATGAAAAAAGTGAGAACGTGTATGGGGCGTACTAACCGTAACTTCGCCGAGTGACGTCGACTCATAACTCGATTCGTCTCGGCGAAAAAGTTAACTTTTCGGTTGCGCGCGCTTTCGGTCCGCACTTCCGCAACGTTTTCATTCGAAAAAGTTTTCCCGG
>JAOXNN020000021.1:4492272-4511385 GCA_028571205.2 Hydropsyche betteni | reverse complement strand
CCCTGTACGGCTGGGGGGGCGGGGGGGGTGGGGGGGGCGGGGGCGGGGGGGGGCGCCGGCCGCCGCGCCTAAGGGTTGCACGGGCGGAGTCGCGGCCGCCGGTAAATAAATGGCTGTTTTGTTTATTGTCGAAAGATTGGCGAGCCCTGGCCGCATCCGGCGATTGTCATATTTTGTGAATGGGGGATACACGTGGTCGGATTATGATGTTTGCGAGTTGTTTTTGTTTGTGTGCGTATACGTTGGTACACCTTCGTGATTCAATTTGACGTTTGCGCGCTTCAGGTATTACAACGAGCTTTCAGTATGTGATGATATCGTTTTTTTTTTTTTAAATCAATTTGCATATACGATCGCGAATCTTTCGTCCATTGTTTCGCGCGAAAGCAATTCGATCCGCGCGCTTTCGAACTGTCGCGCCTGGCCGCGAATCTCAGGCGACGTTGCAACATCGAGCTCGCCCACACACGCGCAAAGTCGACCATGCACGCGCGCACACACACACGCACGAGCGCGGTCCGCGGCTACTCCCCTGGCCCGCGTTCTTGTGTCCGCGAGAGATCTGCGCTTCAATTTTGGTTACGGGCGTGGGGGAGGGGGGCGCGAGGCGCGGCGCGGGGGCGTAGCCGCGGGGGGCGCAGGGGGCCCCCGGCTTTCTAATCGCGCGCGCCAAAGGAGGGGCTGCGACGGCCGGACTTCCTGTTTACGAGCGGCTCGGTCCCTCGTTTACCCCCGCCCGGCGCCTCCGCCCCCGCCGCGGGGGGCGCGAGATCGCCAAATTGATTTACGACCGTCGTCGACACTTTTCAAAAACGGGGCCGTTACGCGCGCAAAGTGTGCGCGTGTGTGTGTGTACGTGTCGGCGAAGCGGCGTTGCAACTTTTCGCCTCGCGACGCTTTCGGGGCGCAATTAAGTGCTTGAAAAAGCGAGCGTAAAAAATACGGGGTCCTTTGTAGTGGTCATCCTGCGGAGACTCAACGTTCAATATATCAAACAAAGGTTCCGATATATGCGTATCTTCAACATAAACTTTCTGCAATTATGTTTAGGTTATATAAATTTACCTACTCACTTGTCGATTTTGAATATGATATCAAAATTTGGCCAAAAGACAATATGATGAATAGATTGCAATAAAAAACGATATATTTGACGTTTGAAATGAGTGAATCGATTTTCGTATGTGACGTTTCAGACGCACTAATGCGGCCATAAAGGACACTCATAATTGGATTACGCAAACTTAATCGCTCGACAAACCCATCGAAATTCAATTCAAAGCGGGAAAAGCCATACGAGTTTTCGAGCGAAAGAAACACGATCGTCTCTACAATTTTCACAATTTATATCGGAAACTTCTTGCGGAAATTAACACATATGAGCCCTTGAACTGCTCGTTTATTAATCGTATTTGTTGTGCGGCCGTCGGCCCCGCGGGGTTCGCCGGCAAACAAAATGAATGAACGAATGAATGAATCCCTTTTCAAATAAGGACACGCTTGTGCCGGGTCAGGATTTCGGGGGCGGCCCTTTTGCGAATCGAATCCCGAATGCGGGCTGTTTGCGAACCGATCGTAAATTCTTTTTTAGTGACCTACGCGCCGGGTCGAGTTCGCCCTTTGTACGCGTCGATTGTGCCATGAAAAGTGTGGTCGGTAGTTTGGTTAATTTGTCGTTGGCGTTTAAATGGGCCGGCCTAGTGACACAGAATTGGGTGCGATTGTTTTTTTTTGTTTTGGTATTATTGTGAAATGAAAAGTTGAGTTTGAAAACTTTTTTGTTTTCGTAGTAAACTTTTGAAAGCTCGTTGTGAGTTTTTTCTTTCTTGTTGAGCTTCAATTATAGAATGAATCTTGTTAGTTCGCTTATTCTTCTGTATTAAGAGTTTGAGGTTTGTGGAATAGTTCAATTTTCTCTAATTGTCGAAGTTAAGCGGAAATTTTTACGGTCAGTAAGTGGATGTAATTGCATATCTCAATTTCCTTTCACTTAATATTACATCTCAATGGCATATCCTTGCTGAATGCACCGGTTCTTAATGAACGCCAAAGTTAAACTATAAGTTTCACGGTTAGTAAGTTAATGTGATCACGTACTTTTAGCAAGAAATAACTTGCAGTTTCGAAACTTTTTGGCAGTACAACTTTTTTCTCTTATTAAATATCAAAAGCTTAATACTGTCGAATTCTCACCTATTAACAAAATGAGTCGTTTTTTAAAAGTGATCCATTTCGGAAAAAATGAGTTAATGTATAGACTTATACCATATTCAAAAAAAAAGTTTATATAGATATATGCGTACCGCTAATTTGAGACCATTCGAAGAAACGTTTTATAAAGTCATCAAGACTTATTCTCCCCCCCATAACTACACAACAAAGGAAAACTTTCAACATTATCCAACAACGGAGGTTGCACACGATGATAACATTGACACACCCAACCACCAACAACCCCGCAAACACGAAAAAAGCGACCTTTCGCGCCGCCCGAAAAATCCCCATACCGCAAACAAACAAACGTCGCATTCAAACGTTGACCGTTAACAGGTTTAGAGGCGCGTCAACGTCAAAAGCGAAACAAAACCGGCCAAGGTCAAAACGCGATGACGTCACGCGCAGTGCATTCGTCCGCGCCGAATCGAATTGCATACGGCCCCGCGCAATGTGCAACACACATCGCGAATGCAATACATGGCGTGTGTGTTGGACGTGCCGAATGAGAAACGCGGTGCGTGGACACGTATGGCGGTGGTCAAAAAGTTGTAGGAGTGAGGCATAGGTTGTTGTGGACGATTTTGTATGTCGTTATACTGTTCGCGGTAAAGTATAACCTAAAGCCTAGAATCAGAATAAAATTTAGGCCCTACTCTAGATCCTAGGACCATGTATGACTAGCAGTTTCGTCTCGTCTGTCAAACTGGTGGTCATTGCGATCACATAGTGGTCATCAAGGGCGCTGTCTGCTTGGTCTTCAACTCGTCTGCCCCGCTGGTGGCATTGTGGTCTACTTAGAAGACAACGACCACAAATCTTAGCGAATAAACATGCGTATCGTCGGTCTGAGAGCCTACTCTGTTGGCATGGTCGGATTGACTCTTATGGCATATGTCCCTTATCGAAATAAGACTTGGGCTAGCGCTGTAAGGTATAACCTAGACTGCCGCATTTGTCTGGCAAGGACTTGTTCTGCAGTGGATAACTATTATAATATACTGCTAATGATGGTGATGTTATCATTGTTTGTTGTCGTGTGTGTTATGCTTCGTTTGTGAAATTGCTACGTTTGCTTACAATATACACTAGAATAGAGCTCTACTTAAGGTTTTTTATAAAAAAAAAAATATTTTTATTTTTCTTAACTTTTTAACTTAACTTTTTGTTTTTCATTGTCTTTGTTTACATAACCCTTCATTTTCACGAAGTGTCAATGGTTGAGTTAGATTGAGTTTGTTTTTTTTTTTCAGTTTCATACTCTAATTGCTATCTACTAAGCTTAAGCTTCATAAGTTGGAAAATAAGGCAAAAGTTTCAACAAAGTACCTTAACACTATAAATGATACAAAACATTTTGTATTGAATGCGAACGTAACAATTTCAAAAACGAAGAGTAACATATATAATGTCCGTTGCAGGGTAAAAGCTTTTTGATTATCGAGTCTTTGAGTTTTTAATTTATTATATAATACTAGCGACTTTGTTGTTAGTAATAATGGTTGTCTCTCTCAAGATCTGGAATTGTGTTTTTCGTTGTCTAGTTGTCTTATTTGCTTGCAGTAATTTTTGTTTCCATTTTTTTAGTTGCAATATTATTTTGTTGCGTTTAGGCATTTGTGACCTTGACGTAGGTGATCACTTTTTAGTGAGTATCCCGTGAAATGATAACTTGAAATGATTGAAGTGAAGTGATGTCTTCTTGAATGATAGGATGTTTATAAGAAGTTGGACCGATTCAAACATGCGTTCTGCGCACACCGGTATACCGATTACAATTATTGTCACAATCAATACGTGACGCTGGCATCGCGCTTGTACGGAAATTTTTTCTTCATCTTAAAATAACGTTAGATCTAAATATAAAATGATTTTAATGATACAAAAACCTTTCCAAATGCACAACCAACATATTTGCAAAATTTCATCGTGATTGGATAAGCAGTAAAGGCATGCATAACACATACACACGCACACATACGTTCATTTTTATTTATATAGTAAAAGTAACTTTTGATGAGTTCAAACATTAGAAATTATATTTTGTAAAATTTTTTCAAGCTATCGATACTTGTTTCTATCTAAAGTCCGCATTGCTTGTAGCTTATCTCCTATGATTAATGTTTAATAAGGCAAAAAACCATTGTTAATCTCTAATGGTTTTTTAGTAATTGTGCAAAGTACATACTGTAAGAAACTTGTAATAATTCATAAAAGTTGGTGGGTGTTATGAAGAAATTTATTTATATAGTACTTATCGTTAGGGTTAATTACGCTGTGTTTTATTGTTTCAATTAATCCGAAGACGTGAGTTTAATAATAGGCACATCTATTCATGATTGAGTTGAACAGATTACGAGCAACATGAATAATTGAACGTTATGTTTCATTTTCTTGACAGATCTACCTGAATTTATATTTAAAAAAAAATCATTTCGTGTATAGAATTTCTGAATTGGTCTCACAAAACAAGACATAATCTGGAAACCTTAAATTCAAACAAAATTCTGTGTAATTTTATCGTTGTATTTGAAATTGTTTTTTTTTTGAAGTTTCGTTATCAGGTAAGTTTCTGAAACATTTTTTACTCTAATAGCCAGTTAAACTGTTGTCAATTAGTTAATAATCAAAGAAATAAAATACATAACACAAAGAAAAAGATAAGACATCGAAAATCCTCAATTTACATATATCACAGTTCAAATGTATTCCAGTCCATGCATATTTGGATCGGTCATAAATACTCATTGGGTTGAGTTACATTTTTTCAGCAATTTCATTTGTTTCGATCGAAGCTTGGAGTTAGATTGGGTTCAATACACATGTACTAATAACACACATGAACTGCGACACATCTAAAAGCAATCACGCGACCCAAAATCCACACACCCATCCAACATCGAACTTCCCAAACAAAAAACACGCTCACCGATCGACCCGACAATACCCGTACACAAACGTTTCTAGAGAAACGCGCTAAAAAAAAACCCGCAAACTCTTCCGAGAACTTTTCGACCGACTCGCGTTCGGCGCTTCTTCGAAAGCGGGTGCCGTTAACCCTTAGCGGTCCGTCTGGCGAAATTGGCGTCGCACCAAAAGCGACGTCCCGCGCATCCTGATTACCAGCCGGCATTAAGTGGATCAGGTTGGGATGCGAGCCTTCGCCGACAATTGCCGTTGTCGCGATGGCCGGACGCGAGCTCTCGCGGAGGTCAAGCGAGGCACCGTTAGCTGTGGCGAGAGGGTTATGTGTTGGTGTGGTGTGCGGTTTCGTAATGGTTTTTGGATCGGTGATGGGTTTGGTGGGGTTTGAAGTGAGGTGGGATTGGTTGTGTGAGGGAGAGTTGGGTGAGGGAGAGTTGGGTGAGGGAGAGTTGGGTGAGGGAGAGTTGGGTGAGGGAGAGTTGGGTGAAGAAGAGTTGGGTGAGGGATAGTTGGATGATGGAGAGTTAGGGATTGTTGTGGGTTTTGATGGGAAATTATAGGGTGAGGTGATAAAAATTTGGAAATGGTTGTTGATGGTCATTTATCCAGTGAAGGTTATACATGTACATATAAGCGCTCGTTTCAGGGCCTTAGAAAGAAAGGAACCCTAACATTTTAAGAAAAAAAATTGATTAATTATTATGGTTTTTCTATACCAACCATTAGAAGCTTCCAAAAATTTGTGACACCTAATGCGAGCAAAACGAATCAGCTACTGTATTTTTCATCTATTTCTGGATGAATCTTTTCTTGTAACAATATTTTTTCCACTCTTGCCAATATTTTGTAATTTTTATTTGTTTTACTTGTTCATTGTTTTTCTAAAAATATTTAAACAGTTATTCCTCGATTTGCGAAGAAGATACGCTTTTGAAACTTAGTTATAAGTAGAATCCATATAAAAAAATCAATCGATTTTATTTATACAAAAATTTCAATTTTTAACATAATAATTCGAATGGGTACATAATTTTTCGAAAACAATTAACGGTATATAATGACAGCTTGTAAATAATTATTTAAAAATAATTAATTAAAAAATATATTTATATAACTTCTTTACGAATCGTAGTAAATTGAGGACTATCTATATTTTAATATATGTAAACTCAAATGAAATCTTTTTTTTAATAAGCGATTATGTAAGTGTTTACCAGATTGGTTTGATAAATTTTTGAAACCAAACTTACTCGGAACTTTTATAATCTACAATAAAGCTAGGTTTTACTAATAAAACCAAAAATTTACCCATTTCTCAACTAATTATTAATAGAACTTCATGACAACCTTAATTTGATTTAACATCCAGAATCATAAATCGCGACACATCGAATTTCGAACCCATCTTCAATTCATCAATCCCAACACAAAAAAAAAATACAAAACATACCGACAACGCCCAAGATCCACCATGATCACCCGACTCGCAAAACACACACACACACACACACATCACCACAATCCACAGCCGTTATACATTGTAGATACGCATCGATCCGCGAGTTTTTCGCCGTTTCCGTTCGCGGGGTCGAAATATTTCGTTTACGGCCAATTAAACGCGAAATGGCGGCTCTCGCGGACCGGTCCGCTAATTGGCACTCCATAAATTCGACGGACGGCGCGCATTAGGGCCGCAGGACCCGCAGGACACGATCGCGGACGCGACGAATCGGTCCGCGGCCCGTAAATAAGCGGCGATAATCGTAATTATAACGGAACAAAGGAGCCGCCGGGCCCGCAAAGTGGGCCTTATCAGATCGGCGCGGTGACGCAATCGCGGCGGTGGTCCGTTCGTGGAAAAATCGCGGGTTCGCTTAGGCGGAATTCGATATGAGGATGTGTTGTTTGTTGATGGTTTGCGAATCGGAGTTCGCGGTCTTTGTTATGTGTTGGGTCGGGTGTTGGCAAACTCTGGCGCGCGGGTCAAGTCTGGTCCGAATCGGTCGGTGTTGTTTTTGTATGAAAAAAAAAAATTAAATCGTAATCATTAGCGAACTATAAGTTATCCATTGCCAGAGAAATGCGGCGGTCTAGGCTAAGGTGTATAAGGGACATGTAGCATAAGAGTTAGTCCGCTCATACCAGGGGAGAAGGCTTTCAGACCAACGATATGTGCGTCTATGTGCTAGGTTTTGTGGTCGCAATGATCACCAGCGGGAAAGACGAGTTAAGCAGAGTGCGCCCTCGTTGACCACTTCGCGATTGTAATGACCACTAGTTTGACAGACGAGGCGAGACCGTTGGTGCTATATGGCTCAGATCTCGGTAGAACCGCGTCATAGACGCCAATCATTGTCTATGGCAGTGCTTCGCAACCGGTGTGCCGTGAGCCGGATACAGGTGTGCCGCGGCTGAATTCAATGTATTTGAAATTTTTCAAAATATTGTTTACTTTTCAAAATGCAGTATAGAATAATTATTGTAATTAAATAATTTTACAATTTTCATTTTATCATATATATTTTTTGGTAAAAAAGACAATTACAGTGGTCGAACGTATTTAAGTTTAGCGTCTATTTCTTTCCCCCCCTCCCCCCGACACACAATCCTCAAAAATCCAATAATGAACGTAGTGCTGAAAAAAAAAAAATGCAGGAAAATTCGATCTCTACCCTCCCCCCCCATGAATTTGTTTTCCGAATATCTATTTTTTGCTTTTTTCATAAAATACTATATTTTTTTGGAAATATCCTATATGTTTTATGGATTAATTTGAAAAACACTATATTTCGCCAAAAAAATGTTGGCAACCCTATTATGCGCATCGCTAAAGACATCATTGGGTTTTTGGAGATTACGTGTTGGGGGGGGGAGGGGTCACGAAAATTTGCTACTACCTATATAATTTAGCTTTTGGTGTGCCGCAGAATTCTATGAAGAACTTTGGTGTGCCGTGAGTGAGACAAGGTTGCGGAGCACTGGTCTATGGCACGCGTACCGTATACTAACCAAGTCACACATCGCTTAACTTATCAAGATTGAACAATTAACGATTTTTCAAATAATTAACATGAAAATCGCTTTCGAAGTATATAACAAATCAACCAAATTTCCATAAACACAACTTTCAAAACCGCCAGATTTTGAAAACACCCAACAACATTCCATCAACACAAACCCTAAACATTCAACAAACACGGCCGCCCTCCCGCCAACAACAACATAAAAAACCCCCACAGCCGAATTCCAAAAACACAAACCCCCCAGCGACCTCCCAACTCCCGAATCGAACCGTCCAATTACACATTTAACCGCTGTCGTCGCACTCCCACACGCCGCTTTCTACGCGCCGACAATGCACGCCAGCCGATCTGCATTATGCACGCCCTCGCGCGTGTGTGTGCGCATTTTACACGTGCATGTACACGTGCACGTGTACGGTGGTGTGCGAGCCGCGAGTTAAGCGCGCATCAGTATGCGTCCGCGGTTATTATCGCTCGCGCTTGTCTCGTCCGAAGCGCGGTTGCATTTTTCAGGAACGCATCGGCGCCGTTATTTCGACACGCCGGCGACCAAGACAACGACAACTGTCACGCGAGGCGGTTGTCAAACTGTGGGGACGGTGGGTGGGTGCGTTGACGGCGATTTTGGGATCTTTCGTTCGGACGGTGTCTGGGTATGTTTGGGAAATTTTAAATGTGTAAGGTCAGGCGCCCACAGACGATTAGTCGCGGCGCGATTTTTAATGGAACGCATTATTTAAGGTTAAGTGCGCCCATATACCATATGGACGCAATTCAACCTAAAAATATGCGTTCCATTTTCGCGACTAAACGATCGCCACGATTACAAATCGCAGTGGGTGCCTGGCTTAAATTTTGTTTGATTGGAATTGATTTTTGAAATTCAATGGTTGAAGTTGGGTGATATTTGGTTGGGTTAATTACTTGCATATCTTTTATTTAAAAATATGTTAAAAGACTAGACATCTATTTGTAAAAATGATCTTATTTTTCATTTGGATGGTTGATTAGAATTGTTTTTTTTTTTATATAGGTTGCAAAATTCAATGGTTGAAGTTAAGCTATATTTAGTGAATTTAGTGGATTAATTTAGTATTAGGCATTTTTTGCAGAAATATTGCTATTTTTCATTTAGATGGTCTTTGAGTGGATTTAAGAAAACTTAAAATATATTGAGGTTGGTTTATTGATTAAAATGGTTGATTTTATTATATGAGTTTTGAGATTCAATTATTGAAGTTGAGCGATATTTGGTGTGGTTGATATTTGCGTATGGTTTATTTTAAGAAAAAAGATTGCTTTAATATTGATCATTTTTTTGCAGAAAAATGGTTGAATTTCTAATGGCATCAAAAAGGTTCTCTTTTGCTTGAATGTATAATGATAATAAAGCAAAATGTTGCTTGTACTTGTATATGTTTTCATGTTATGTACTCACAATTGTAGATTCGATCTATATACAATGGAAATCGTTTAACTTGAAAAATCGGTCGACAAGACAATAACAATTACGCATACCAAAAAAATTAACATCAAATTCTTTCAATACGAAAAAACATTTCTATCCCTTCAATTTCGTGCCCAACATTTTCCACCGTATACGACCCACTCACATCAACCACAACACAATTTTTCCAACAAAAAACCCCGATCAAACCAATCCCAATTTCATACCACCGACATTCCCGACTCGCCCTGTCCGCGTCCTTCCACGAAACCCGCCACTGCCAAAACAAAAACGTCCGCGCCCCACACTTTGACAACCGCCCGAGTCCCCGGGGCGATTGATCCGAGCGGTCGGTGAAAGCGCGACCGTAGGCGTTCGCGGACCGCGAAGGGCGCGACCGAAAGCAATTTTGAAAATTCCGCGCACAACGCCAACAACAACAACAACAACGAAAAAGGCCGATGCGGCAATCGCGCGAGGATGTTCTCGAACCTTCCGAGGCCCGAAGCGCGAAAGGCAACGGCGGCGGCAGCTGGTAAGCGGCGGTGGATGAGGACACGTGTTGGAAGCATCAGCTGCCGCGATGGACGGTCACGCTCGATTGTTCGATGGTCGCTTATTAGAGTTGAGATGATGGTCGAGATGGTGTTGATGTTCGGTTTTTGATGAAAAAAGAATTCGCGATGGTGGTTCGTTTTGACGTCGTGTGCAGGAGTTCGACGTTCGTTCCAAGATGAAGGTGTTTCCGATTCATCTTGAGTCACTCTCGTTCAATTATTGTCATATATTTTCATGATTTTATTATATCATCCGTAATGAATTTAATATTCATTGTTAGTGTTCATAAACAGGGCCAAATTTACAATTAGATGAGGAGAGGTCTTACGTTATTCTATTTGCGAGGCCCTTCCAACTCCTCTCTCCCCCTTTTAACTATTACTACTTCATTTGAAAAACTAATGCTGTTTTTAAAAAAGTGTTTGAATATTATAATATTAGAAATATAATTTTTAATATAATATTAATTATTAGCGCCGCAGACAATTTTTTATCATTTGTTATTGATATATGGATAACAATATCCTGAAATACAATATTTAATCATTTTTTAGCATTTGAGAGTTTGAATTGAATTGAAAATTCGAATACAATATTGTATTAAAGCCCCTATGCTTTTATATAAGAGTTTATCATTATAATGTTATTGTTTTAACAATATATCGATTCCATTCGATTTCGAAATCCTTTGAATTTGAAGAGCTTCAGCCTATTCATTTTTTAAATAAATTTTTCCCTTCAACTTCGTGTGTTATATTCGACTAGTAACTGACTAGAACAAACAACCATAAACGATGCAATTAACGCCTGCAGTGTTAGTTAAAAAATTTTGGAATTCGAAATTATAAATTATACAGTAAACCCCTCTATAACGTCAAGATAGATTCCACGTCATTGGGAGTTAAAGTGTTTTTTTCAAATTGGAAGAATTCGAACCATATAAGTAGATTTACTATATTTCACGTGCCGAAAATTTTTGACACCTCGAGTCTCAACCAAAGTAAATCCGCCACCGAATAAACAACATTTCAAAGTCAATAATCTATTATCGATCCACCAGAACATTAACATTACGCAAACTCTATTTCGAACCACGATCGACCTCTCGACAGAGCGAGTCGCACAAAAGCCATCGCCGAACCGAAACCGCCGTCGAAAACCCGTCGTATCGCGCGTCGTACAATATTTAACACGAAAGCCGAAGAATGTGGCCAGCCTTTTACGACGCCCCGAATCCATTCGGAGATCGTTCACGTGAAACGGCCGAGAATGGTCGATTATTTATACGACGTTTTTAGTGCTGCATCACGTATGTACGGCGACTTTTGATTTACGCATAAGTACGGCGGATAACACACACACACACACACGCCTCGGACATTGCGAGGATTCGAGGGGCCCTAAACAAAGTCGCTTTCGGACATTCAAAAGAGCCATCGAACCGGTTGCTCGCCCAGAAGGTAAATATTGGACGAGATGATGAACGCGGTTCGAGAATGATGCGAGTTTTCGATCGTGGTGTTCTCAGTTCGAAGATGCAATGAAATGATGTTTGATTATGTATGTTGATAGATGAACAGCCTTAGAATGATGCAAGATGTACCATTGGATAGTTTTTGATGGTGGTGTTCAAAGTTCGAAGATTCAACGAAAAAGTGCTCAATCTTCTTTCTTATATATAAAAATGAATCGTGGCAGGTATTTGGTATGGACAAAACTCAAAAACAGCTTGATCGATTTGTGTATTTAGTTTTTCTTTTGTTTGCTTTAACTAAGGGGAGGTTTATGAAGAAAAATAATAAGGAAATTCCTAAAAAAAAGCTAAAAAATGACGATACACTCCGCAATCCGCCCGACAGTTATGTTGTGAAGATTGCATACAATCAGGGGAATTTTGTTTTCAATGTGTTTTTGAAATAAAAAATAATTTAACTATAATGCAACAATTTTAATACAATCGGTACACCGGTGTGTGCAGAACGCGTGTTCACAACGGGAATCGGGAACCCGAGCAATGCCGATTACTAACGCTAGCTCTGAATATTATTGGATTAAGAAAGCAGCCTTCGAATAATGCGAGTATTCGTACTGATTATTGATTGTAATGAAAATGTTGGTATTAAAAGTCGAAGATTCGACGAAATGTTGTTTTTGAATATGTTCAAGTATTGGATCATGAAGGCAATCTTCGAATGATGCGATGATAATATCAGAATGACCTCGAAGGATCGTTGTTCTTAAGCATTGGATAATTTTTAATTGAAATGAAAACTGATGTTGGGAGTTCGAAATGTTAAATTCTTTATTGATCAGAGGACGAATTTTATTGATGATGTGTATATCTTTAGAATGATGCATTATTACTAATGGAATAAACAACTTTAAAGTTTCATTCGAGTATTTAGCATTGGATTTTAATCGAAATGTCAAAAAAAATAATGAATATACAAAAATTTAATCAACGATGAATCGAACCATTGATCGATGCAATTTTTTATACAGAACGACCTCAGATTTTTGATTGAAACGCACAACAACAACCGAACAACCATCGTCCCATAGTCGAAAACCTCATCGACGACAAACGAAACCTTCAAACCCCCAAAACAAAACGACCTCCCACCATCGAACGATTCCAATCAAAACACAAAAAAGCACCGACCCTCGAACTCCCGCCGAATTCCTCACATTTCAAAGGACACCTCCCTTCGGAAGGGCCCGGACCTTCCGCCGATGCCCACACTCGACACTCATACAGACGTTAACGTGTTAGATGGCCCAACTGCGATAAAATAAGAAGTCAAACATGGAAGAGTGGCCGCCGAGCGTACACAAGCCCGTGTACCGTTCGTTATCGGTCGCATCTAGCCGACGAACGGGGACTTTAATGGCGTTTTTTTTTTTTTTGGTCTTTTCATATAAGTATTATACGAAACGGGGAAAAAATTGAAAGGATCGAATTAGAGAAGGCTCGTGCGTCGGAAGGTGGCCGAAAAAAGTGTTTCGGAACGATCCGATATGGGGTTGTTTGAGTGAACTCGACTCGCGTTCGCTTAACGTTGATAAGTTCAATGGTTTTTTTTTTTTGGTATTCCGATAATATAAGTTGCTCTATGTGTCGCAGTTTGGGTGTCCACTTCGTTTATGCACGAACAAACTAGTCTGTTTATACACCTTGTAACAATTGTTAGTGTGGTACGACAATTTAAGTTAAGCTCTTATGCTAAATATCAATAAGGTGAAAATTGGTACGTCAACTAATGATCGAGAAATACGCGTAGTGTCTATGTCACAGGTCAAGTGTAAACTTATGTTTGTTTACACTCATACTATCGATTTTAGTTTGAATGTCAACTGCCAAATTTTACCTACATGTAATTACGTCTAAACTAAAAACATAAGCCATAAGTATCAGGTTTGGGTTAGTGTTTTAGCTTGAGTTGTGAAAATGTGTTCAAAACAAACTCTCGAAGTTCAAACTGACATGACGTGTAGATGCTACGCGTATTTCTCGAT
Source organism: Hydropsyche betteni (assembly GCA_028571205.2). Classification (NCBI taxonomy): domain Eukaryota; kingdom Metazoa; phylum Arthropoda; class Insecta; order Trichoptera; family Hydropsychidae; genus Hydropsyche; species Hydropsyche betteni. The sequence goes on along the minus strand of JAOXNN020000021.1, from coordinate 4,497,702 downwards.
CATTAGTTGACATACCGATTTTCACCTTATTGATATTTAGCATAAGAGCGTTATCTGAGTGCAAAAAACTTAAATTGTCGTACCACATTGACAATTGGACTAGAGCTGTTACAAGGTATATAAACAGACTAGTTTGTTCGTGCATAAACGAAGTGGACACTCAAACTGTAACATCTACACGTCGTGTCAGTTTGAACTTCGAGAGTTTGTTTTGAACACGTTTTCACAACTCAAGCCATAATAAAACGCTAACCCAACCTAACCCAAACCTGATAATTATGACGTCTGTTTTTAGTTTAGACGCAATTATATGTAGGTAAAATTCAACGGTTGACATTCAAACTAAAATCGATAGTTTTGGTATACCCGAACTAATATGGGTGAACACAAAACAAAAGTGAACACTTGAACTGTGACATATGATCGCTTCTTCTGTTAATGAAGCGAAGAATTTTGGTTTGTCTATGAAATTTAATAATATGACAACAGGTGTATAGGCGCATCATAGGTGAATCGTTTAACATATCCCGTCAAATATGACAGTTGACGTGATTTACGAAACGGTGGCTTACATTTGCCTTCTATAAGTATGTCGTAAAATACGTCGATTGAATTTTATGATAGATTTTAAATGATTCGCTTATATATTAAATTTCATAGAAAAAGCAAAATTATTTGATTCGTTCATAGACAAATTGATTAAAAAAACGTAGAATAACATTACAAATTCAGTTGCTAACGAACAACATGATTTCTTAAAATAAACGTTTTATTTTAAGCGATTTTTAAAAACGTGCATCTCAAATATATTAAAATTACTTATGAAGTTTTAGGAATCTTCGCTCTCGCACAAAAGCTCGAGATTTCTATGCAAATTTATCGGGCTAGATTCTTCCAAGTATTTCTGAATTGAATGGTGAATGATTTAACTATTTCCACGGGATCAACGACGGTTTTTATTTTTACGTTTTATTTGAGCAGGTGGGTTTAATCTTTCGAAACCGGTACGCAGGTGTCATCAGAAGGCAACGATTCAAAATATTTATTTGACCTTTCAGTTTTATTTTTTTTATACATTTCCATCACGCAGCTCATTAAGGATCGAGTTTCGTATACACTCGATTCGAATTTGTATACAAATTGAATTCGAGACGTTAATTAAATTATTATAATAAATTTGACAAATTAACGTGAAACGGTAGTGAACATTGAAACGTTTAATTAGTTCAATCAACATTTTGTACACGTGAACAAAATTAATTACGATATATAAGGTAATGCACCAGTGGTTGACTATGTACCAGTAATTGACCACTTCAGTAGAGAAAAGTGACGGGTTCCCGATCATGGAGTTCTAGACTATGGGAAGTCTAGACCTTTAATGTTCTGGAATATACGGTTTTAAATGTTTTCGAATAGTCTAGAACTCCAAAGGTCTAGACCAGGTCTTTGAAACCTTTTTTGGCTGTGGGTTAGAAGCAACCAAAATTTGACTCTTATGAAGTGTTTTGGGTCAGTAGGTATATTTTGAAACAGTTTTTAGTGGATAATATTATAAATTTTACTGAGAAAATAATTAATAATTAATTTAATGGGTCACTTGAAATTATCAAATGGGTCGCTTAGTGACTCGTGGGTCATAGGTTGCCGAGACCTGATTCTTGGACCTTTGGAGTTCTAGACTTTCTGAAAACATTTAAAACCGTATGGTCCAGAACTCTAAGCCAGAACATTGAAGGTCTAGACCTCTCATGATCTAGAACCCCATGATCGGGAACCCGTCACTTTCCTCAACTCATTTCTCAGAAAAATTAAGTTTTTTAAAGTCGACAATCTTTCGGAAAAGGTGCGACAGATTAGCTGTTTATTATTTTACCTTTCCGAAAGATTATTATCATTAAAAACCTCAATTTCCACGTTTTTCTCAGAAGTGCTCAACCGCTGGTATACCGAATCACCAAAGAGCCACACATGAACTTGCAAACTCATCCCGAATTAATCGGGAAACGACATTAAATCGGAACGAATTCGTTTCTCGCCAATTATTCGGCAATATGTACTAATCTTATCGTGCCGGAGGCGGGAAAAAAAACTTTTCCGCTACTTTTCCCCGCCGAAGATTTGGCAAAGTTAAGGCAAAGAGCCGAACGAAAAGCGGCGGAAAAGAGAGAGGGTGAGATCTAGAGATCGCGAGACTTTTGCGGTGATGAATTGCCCCATAGTTTTATTTCAAAGTTTTCGTGCCGAGATATTTCCCCTTATTCGAGGCACACCCAACTGATAAAGAACACGACGAATGCTCTCCTCGAACGGGGATATACAACGGCTTCTGTTCGGAAACGTATTGTGATGGTAAATAATGAAAAGTATATATGTTTTGTGGTTTAAATGTGGAATTTTTTGGGGGGGTTGAACGAGTTTGATGTTGAAAATGCCTATGAAAGAACCGTTGATCGGAAATATATGAAACTAGCGGATAGTACCCGGCGTTGCTCGGGACTTAAATTTTAAATCAAATTATTTTTTAAATTCATTAAAACAAAAGCATAAAGCATGTCGCGTATTGTTAAAATTTTAAAACGTGCAACATTTTTTTTTAAATAGGGAAGGAACATTTTTTGCAGACCATTCCGTTTTGGGTTCTGGGAAATATGGTCATCCCATTTTAATGATACAAAAACCTTCTCGACAGAAAAAATACATAAACATGCCAATTTTTATGGCGATCGGTCGAACGGTGTTGGAGTGAAACGACTATATACAAACAAACATCCATTTCTATATATATAGATTTTGACATTTTTTCCATTTAGAATTGTATGATTAGGAAACAATGAGATCATTGGTTGAAAAAAAAACCAAGTGACTTAAAAAATCTTATATTGAACCCAATCTTTCTATTGAGTTTTTAGAAAGTAATGGGATTATTGATTGAAAAAAAAAATCAATTTATTTTAAAAAAAAACTTATATTGAGTTTTTATTTGAAATTCGATAGTTTTGGATATTTTAAAAATTTCAATCAATATAAAGAAAAATGGATGTCATTTTTATGAATTTTCTTATGAAAAGTTTCGGATGATGTGAAAAACTATTATTATAGAATAAAATAATCATTAAATGAAATTAAATTTTCTTGTCAACCGATAATTTCGAATTCGATGCTAATAATGTGTTACATTTGTAGACAAATTAAATCGAAATGTTTGATCGAACGTAAATAACAAACAAAACTAATGTGTACAAGTTTATTTTAACGCCGATAAAATGTTAATCTAATTGACACGTTGAAAGCTTAATTTGTAAATAAAACGAGAGACAAGACGTCGTTTATATACGGTGACAATTTTTTCGAACGAATCAATATTTGGGAGTCGAGAATTTCATAAACATTATTCCAATGAGTCAATCGAAGAATGACTAATATGAAAATACATCGAACATAAGTTAGTACAAAAGGTAATTTATCTTACCAATGGTATAGATGAGCTCAGCCAAGATCGTTGTCGTTCGTTCGATCCTTTCAGATGTACCAAACATCGTCGACAACGATGGATCCTTCGGCAGACTTTGAAATGCCAATATCGTGAACCGGCCACGACTGTCTGGATGTCCTCGAGAGCGTCCTCGGATCCTGCACAACAGAAAACGACCAACGTAAACAACAACGCGAACAATTTCGCTAATTAACGCCGTCCATCTCCGAAATCTCGATATAATTTATACGAGGAGGCTTTATTGCGCCGCGACACGACATCCGAAAAACTTCTACGTTTCCTCGGCACAGAACGAACGTTACGACATCGACCCCTCGTTCGAGCGCTGTTAAATCGAAATCTATTGTTTCTGAACAGTACACATGACATAAATTTTCGAAACGGTATGATAAGGCTAGGTGCACATTTGCGATCGAAAATGGATCACGTTGTTTTGAGTTGAAATGCGCGCATGACATATATCCATTTTCTAAATCACAAGTGTGCGTCTGGCCTTAAAATGAAGCATAAAGCGTATATCGCGTGTGCTTCTGTCGCCGCGCGTTTGGGCAAACGTCCGGGAACCGTTCAAAAGCGCCAAACAAAGAAAAGCACAGCTGAAACGGCTGAAAAACGCAAGCGACGCTTCGATCGCGAAATGGACGCGCGCGTTTGACGTTTCGGCCAAACTTGTCAAAAAATCGATTCAAATCCACATCGGGCGAGGTTGCACGGGGGGCGCGTTTCGGCGCGAACGGGGGCTCGAGCGGGCGCGGGGGGGGGCAGGGCGCGGTACGTACGTTGCGGGGCGGCGCCCCCGGGCGTGGGGCTCCGCGTTTGCGGCGCGTTGGGGGCGCGCGAGACCGCGTCCGCGACCCGACGCGGCCACCAGCCGGGGCCTGAATGCGGGACGACCCCGCCGGTGCGACGCGCGCGCCGCCGCCGCCTCTCGCTCGCACTCGCGCGCGGTCCGCCGAGTGCGAGCGGGACGGAAACGCCGCCGGACAACATCCCCTAATCGGAGGCCGCCATTTTTGTGACGTTGCACGGCCGTCGGCGGCGGCGGTTTTGTTAATTATGTCGGGCGGGAGGTGGTTTGGTGGGTTTTTGGTGATTTGGGGTGGTTTTTGTTGACGGTTGGTGATTCGGGTTTGTTTTTTTTAGGTGGGAAGGTTTTTTGGACGTGTTTTGGATTTGGGGACGTGGAAAATGACGTGTTTTTAATGTTGTTGAGGGTGACGATGCTGACGTCGCTCGATACGACTCGCGGCCCGGCCGCGGCTGGCTCCCCGCTTCACCACCGAGCTTTCGCTGTCACGCTAAATATCAATTAATTAATTTTTTAATTTAATATTTTTTCTTAATTTCCTAAATATTTTGAATAAAACAAAATTAATGTATTAAAATTTTCTATTAAATAAATTACACATTATTTTATTGAAAAATTTTAAAGTTACAGAGACATCTATGGGCATATCACACCATTTTTAACCTTATTTCAAATTTCAAATTTAGTATAACAGTTCATCGGCAGAAATGAGTTTGATTTTATTTTATAAATCTTTTTTCATATTGTAAGTTCTTATTTTTTATGCAAATACTTATAATTTAAAATTATTTATGAGAAATAAACATATTTATATTCTAAGAATATTTCCAGTTATTATTCATTTCTCGATTACGAAAAAAATCTGATGGAAGGTAAGAGAGGAATATTATATTTTGATATAATAACGGCCCCAAGGTTGAATATGAATCGGAAGATATATTTGTACGGAAGAACCATTTAAAGAGAAAAGTAAAACACTCAATTGTTGACAATTAGAAGGTTTTGATTTTTGATTGGCGATTTGGACGTTATTTGGTTTTTTTTTTAATATAAAATTGTAGTGCAGTAATCATCATTAGTAATTGTATGTGATGCAATAATCATCATTAGTATGTAATTACCATAA
>JAOXNN020000021.1:4481802-4492172 GCA_028571205.2 Hydropsyche betteni | reverse complement strand
TGACGACGGCGTTGCAGCGGTCGCAGCGGACGTCGCCGCCGGTTTCGTTTCCACCTTGATCTCGGTGGCCTTCAGATCGATGGTCGGGACGGGCCGCTTGGGCAGGCTCGCATCGGCACCCGGACGCGGCGGCGTGCCCTTGTCGTCTTTATTCTGACTCATGAGGGGGCTTCCTTACTCGGCACTCGGCACTTTTCGCGCCAACGCCAAACAAACCTATGCTGCAGCCCGCAGCAGCGCGCGACACGACACTCCGGATACGCCGTGCGCGCCTTTCATGGCAGACATTTAGCTGTACCGCCGGTAAGCGCAAGCAGTTCCTCCAGATTGGGCTTACGCGCAATCACGACCCGTTCCAGGGGTAAAGTCCGCAGGGGCTCTGCGACACTCGCAGACAGGCACAGATGGGGCGTTTTCGTCAGAAATTCCAGATGTTGGCCCGCATTGATCAGAGTTGCATAGGTCGCCGCCGTGCGGGCCGACAGCAGCGTCACGGCGCCGATCCGGTATGCCGCGATCGCCGCCTTCGTCGCCGGTTGCAGATGCGCGGCCGGGACCGTGCGGTAGACCACCGTGGTCTCGACGGCAAAACCCTGTTCGGCAAGCGCAGCGCCCAGATCGAAAGAGGTAACCGCGCCGGCCAGAAACAGCAGCGGTCCGTCCGCCGGCTGCAGGCGGCCCCGAACGAGGTCGACCAGCCCATGGGCCGTGCCCGGCCCCTCCTCGACTTGCTGGAAACCGAGCTCGCTTGCCAGGGCCGCGGTCGCCGGGCCGACGGCCAGTAATGGCCGTTTCAGGAGGCCGGTCATTCCCTCGGGAAGACGGGCCAAACCGCGCAGCGCATTGCGGCTGGTCACCAGCGTCGCCTGGAAGCGGTCCGTGTTTCCAAATGGGGCGTCGAGCCATTCCACCGTCAGCCCAAGAAACCCAACATACGTCAAACACATTAGCGTCTCGCTTTCGCGAACAATGCGCGTCCGAGGCTAGCCCGGATCGATACGGCCGACCAAACTTCCAATCGGGTCGGACACTCGTGTAGCTAGATATATGGATCCCACACTTCCTCCAAACACGGTATGTAGATCCTCCGGGCATCTGGTGTGTGTGTGGATCTAGCTCTTGTGGATCTGTATGCAAATGGGGCCGCGGACAGAGGTGTCGCGGGGCCGCCTACGCCGTCTAGCGAAGACGTTGTATGTGGTGTGTGTGTGTATGTGCTGAGAGGTATAGGTGGGTCTCGATTCGGTGGGTTTTGGAAAAGTTCATGGGTGTGTGGATTTTAAGTGGGTTGGGCCGATTGTTGGTGCGGGAGTCGGGCGAGTATCGGAAAATATTTTGTTGGGTCTCGATGTTTTGGGGGAAAGTTTGCCGGGGATGTTTTGACGGCGGATATTATGAGAGGCTTCGGAAAACGTTGGGGGTCGTTCGATGCGAAAATTAAGCTTTTCCTTGAAATGTTCGTCATTTGATTTCGAAAAAAGTATTTAACGGCTGACAATGAGTGACTTTCATTTTTTATGTATTAAAAAAAACGACGTTTTTCTATTAAAAATAGACATAATAGGTAGCCATTGTATTAAGAAATATTTTAAATTTACGATCGTTCAGGTATAAACTCAACGAATTACCGATGAACTGTTAATTAACTCGCTATCAGTACGCATCAAACTAACGACATTTCTTTCAAAAACAACTCCTATCTTCAATACCATCAAACGAATCACATCTACCTCTTCTCGAATCCGACACAAAAAACAACTCACCTACAATTATTTTTTTCGAAACGCCATCGCTTGCAAAATCGCATAAATCGGAGGACAGTGTCCACAATAAGCGCGTACCTGACCAACCGATCGCGATTCCGAGAAACGAACCGTTTGACGGAGCCGCGTAAATTAGCCAGGTATATAACCGATATACTGAATGCATACACTCGAGGATATATATGTCTAATACGTGTGCGAAGCCTAATGGTGGTATATCGTGCTTGCATGCGTTTTTAATTCGGAACGATCGCGCCATTAGCGGTGGGTCGCGGATGGCGCCATGCTATGGTGTCTTTTCGGTTTTCGATTGTTGTGTATGGGTTTTTGGAAAAATGAAGGTTTTGCGGAGGGTGGATGAAGGTTTGGGTGTTGAAAATTTGAATATGTGTAAAGGATTGTTGTTTTTTGTTGATTGGTTGAAAAATGTAGATTGATTGTATTTTTTTTTATTATGTTTTGTCAACACGGATTATTATTTGATAATTGTTTGTTTAACTTAATGATCGTATTATAAAAAAATATTCGAATACGCATCAATTGATACATAATAAAAATTGCAAATACGTGGACATTAATACTGAATACGTCATTGCTAAAAATAAGACCACCGAAAAATCCTCACAATTACAACATCCGTCCATTAAAGCTTTCACAATCAATCGACCATTTAATACTACACACAAAAAAGATTTCCTAAAAAATACTGAGGACATTCATCAAATGAAAACCGGACGCAAATAAGAGCGTAATTGCCAAAAAATTCAAAATCGATTTTATACCAGAAATACATGTACGTTCTATACACCAATGTTTCAAATTATGGTCGAAGTACCCAAAATCGGTTTTTAATAGTGTGTATCAGGTAAAGACAAACTCTGGCCCGCTGCCTGGTTTCAATCTTCTCGCGGACTAAAAATTAAAATTAAATAAATTTAAAAAATTTAGGATGAATCTAGAAATTCTCACTCTCAAAAAAACAGCATATATATTTTCTGAACTTATTTTTAAATTACAGTTACAAAAGCGTTTTTCAAGTTTTGATACAAGTGCGAAAAAATTCCGTATTTCAAAATCCATTTAATTGTATAATCGGAGCTTCTTTTAGACCCTCAATTGGATGTAATAGTTCTCCAAAATTATGTATTTTAGAAAATTTTAAATTCACATCGATACAATTGATTTAATTAATAAAAAAACGAAAAAAAAAAATGCCTGTGGCGTTACTATTTGCATATAAAAATATTTTTTGACACTTGCACTTGAATTTTCAAATAACTATTTTTAGATCGATCAGTTTATCCATATAAATATTTTCGAATTTGCTATCCGGCCTGCTAAGTCTCAAATTTTTACTATCTCTCCCTTTCCGAAAAAAATGTTTGTATATCAACAATGAACATATCGTATGCGCCACTTTGGGAATTTCGTCACATTTCAAAACCCCATATACGACCCCCAAATTCGACGGGAAGACCTCGTCCTGCAGCAGACACACGACGATTCGATAACAATGACGACGACGACAATCCAAATATCCAAAGACTCGAAATCGCCAAAGCCAAAAGACACCCGCCGACCAATCCCCGCATCGGCCGATCCGTCGAAGGTTTCGAAACCCTCGCATCGAATCCGCGCAAACTCCGATCGTCTAATTACACTCCGACAACACAAAGACTTGGCGTTTCGAAAACGTCGCCATTTCCAAAAAGCCCAAGAACACTTATCTCGGGTCGTACGTGCCCGGCCGCCAGTACCCACCCCCGCGGTGTGACCGCTGCGAATTTTTTGCTCGCTTTACTCGATTTTTTCGGGTCTTTTTTTCGCGATACCGAGCCCAGACTCGCGGCTCGTTCTCTTTTAGCTTTTATTATTATGCGCTGATTAGATCTCGCTCTTTCTGTGTCTCGAAAATGCCTTCGGAGCGGCGGCGCCTAGCCAACGCTCGAATTTTAATTCGTCGCTCCGAAGAAAAAATAAGACCGAAGTAATAATATAAAAAAAAAAAACACGTATACGTAAACGGTAGAGGAAAATAACAAAATAAAAAGCTAATGAAAAAGCTCGTTCGCGATCGCGGATCGGTCGTTCGAGTTTGTGCGATGGACAGTGTCGTCGCGATGGTTCGATTTTTTTTTAAATTGTATTTTGGGATTGGAATCTTTGTTGATGCGTTCTTTTATTGCAGGTCTTTGAGTGACATGTCAAATATGTTTTTTTTTTTAAGTTTCTTTGATAATTACTTAAAATCGAATTAAAATTGCAACTGGGTATGTTTTTAATCGATTCCCTTTCATCATATTGAGATAATGATGAAATTAAATTGAATAATTCGATCCCAAAATGATACAAATACAAATACACCCACGCTTAACAAGATTTTAATTTTGGTGAAAAAAAATAATTTTTTCTTCGACGTTTTTTAAACGTGCGCATAGCTATGCGAATTTCCAAGAATATCAAAAAAGATGAACAATCGCGGATTACCGATTTTTTTAAGCGACGTCGGAACATAACAGAAAATGTAATCGAAAGTAGTAATGATGATGACATTGAGCCAATAAAAAGGGAAATTCCCATATCAATATTTTCTAGTGATAGTGACATTGAATGATATTGATTGAGTGATCTTTTATCCATGTTAATAATGTTTCAATAAATTTTCAGAAGTTCTACCTACTTATTGTTTAACATTTCTTAAAAAGAACTTATCCTCTCTTTTTCATACGTTTGTTAGTCTCAATTAGTACGGTTTCGTTTAACACGATGATTTAGCAGAACCTATCTTCCGTGTTAAGCGAGGGATGGGTTATAAAAACCACAAAAATATTATCGTATTTAAACTTAAAACTATACAAATCAGGGAATAAACGAAAATAAATTCAGTATAAATTTCATTTTTTATAAGACTCAGACGTCAATTTATATTTGAAATTATCACATGTTCGATTAATGATGGAGATGCATTCTTGAACATTAGTCGTATGTCAAGTCAAGAACAATTTTATTTATATCAAAATAATAGTATAAAAAATATTTTACCTGAGTATTTTTCAGTAAGTAAGTAAGAACACATATCCCAAAATAACGAAAAAATATCTAGGAGATAATGGGTTAATATATACAATGATTCGAACGATTTCTTTTTTTTCCAAAATGTATTGACTATTATAGGAAACGAAAGCTCGTGATTTAGTAAAAAAAATTTGAAAAATGGTTAATTAAAAAAATTATAATGTTTTTTTCGATCGTAAGTATGAACCGTCGTAAGTCCAAAAATACCGTATATATCTCATTCAAACAAAATTAAAATTTAATAAAAATTAAATTTCAAGAACCGATCGTTACATAACTGTACACCGAAGAAATGCGAAACGAAAAAAGACCCATTCGACAAGAATGAGACGTCACTATACTTAGCGGAAGCGTATCTCCGCCAAGAGAACAATAGGAATTAGAAATTGTCGAGCCTATTCACGGTTTCGAAAACAAACGAAAAAGTCCCAATAAATCAAGCCCGCGACGCACAATGGCCGACGAAACATCCTTGAAAATTTCACGGCCGTTTCCATTGCCGCTTTTGTTCGCGGACATAACTCGTGGATATGGGAAAGATGGCTGCGTTGTTTGGAAAAAAAGCCTCCGTTGACCTCAACAGTCGGTTGAGCGTTGCGAGGAAGTGGTAAGGAGACGAGAGTTGTCTTTTTTCGCTCGCTCGAGGGTAGTTCCGCGGCAGCTAATGTCAAACTGTTCGCGGGTTTTCGATTTTGGACGGTGGTCGTGTTGTGCGATTGATTCTAGGGAGTCGATTGTTTGATGCGTCGAAGTTGAGAAGTTGTGTTGTTAGAATGTGGATGTGATTGGGTTTGAAAGTATTCGGCGAGGGTTTTTTTCATTGTTCAGATATATATAATAGCGGATATCTGTCTGTGTGTGTCGATGACGCTCGCGACCTTTTCGCGATTATGGTCTTTATTATATGCGTATACAGTTAACGTCTATAATATAATGCTTATTACCTACTGCTTGGATTGGCTTTGCCTATATGTCGTAATTTTTACAATAATAAATGAACTGGTTTTATTAATTAAATATTAAATATATTCAAATCGAGTACGGGCATTGGGTAGCCTATATATCACAAACAAATAAATGAACTATTTTGATTTTATTAATTAAATATTCAAATCGGGTACACATTTCGGGTTCACACAATTGGGTTTTCACATTTTATCATTTTCCGTTTCTTAACAAAATCATAGCTGATGTTATTAACATCGGGCCTATATACTAGTTCAGATATAAATGAAAAAGAATGTTGACTTATACAATTTTTTCGGATTGTTTTGTTCTATACGAGATTGGTATCGGGCAAATTGAATAGCGCCGATCTCCAAAGTTAAGCGACATGTGGTGTAATCCGTATATGGATGCGCATATCGTTAAACCAGTTGGAAAGCGATAGTTTTTAGCATGGATTTCCACCATCCACCATGGCAGAGGGGGGCTTGGTTTCCCTGCTCCCCCTGAATTTCAAAAATAATGACAAATTATATTAAAATTACGAAACTTATGTTGAGATATATCACTAGGTGTTGGTATCTAAATTAATTATTTACTTTAAATGAAAAACAACAGCATACTTTTATTGTTTAGAATTGCTTACACATATATGTTTCACCCCTCCCCCCCTAAAAATCCAAATCACGGCCACGAAATCCACCTTTCCTTTATCATACGCGATAAAGAAAAAATGCCCAAACTTCCCATAAATATTAGAAAAACCTACACTTGACATTGATGATAACGAAAGAAATTTTTTTTTGAATTTCCAATGATACCGAAAAGCCTCAAACTTACAAAACCCAACGTACGATCTACGAATAAATTGCGAGCTTTGACCCTGCACCCCTTTCGCCGAGTACATTCAGCAACATTTGAGAACGAGCGCTTCGGCGTCGACTAGTTTTTAGAAGCACTGATCGCGTCCGAGAGATAAAAACGCGAGCCGCCGATCGGGCGTCAACCGTCAACGGATATCGTGATCGCGGTCCAAAAACGCCACACGCGCGGCCATACCCGTACCATGCGAAAAAAAAAAATACCCGCACACACACACACACACACACGTTTGGCGGTTAATGCGTGTTTGTTGTGTTGGGCGAAGGGTGTGCTGGTTCAAAATTGGTTATTTTTGTTGTTGGTCGAGTACTCGATCTTTATGATGATAGATTTTAATGAGGCTGTAAAATAAAAGTAGTTGTTTATTAATGAAGTTTAAGTTTTGTAGTGTTAGTGTTGGCATGAAATTAAGTATAGGTCTATATCGGGTTTATATTTAGGTTGGATTGAATTTCATGTCATAATATTATATGTTTGTTCGCAGTGTATAACTAATGAGTTGTTAATGAAGAAGATGATGATAATTATATGTACTATATGTGTGATTGTATTAATTAAAGTATTCAATACATATTTAGTAATATTAGAATCTCGGGAAAATTTTATGAAAACTTTTACTAAATCTATATTGAATTGAATTTTTAGGATTTTAATTATAAAATTTTTACACGGTTCAGAAATAACACGGTTTGAGGAAGAAGATCGATTATTTTTTTTACACAGTTTTTTCACTGTATTAAAAAAGTATTATTATGTCACTATGGCAGAATTCGGTGCAGGTCAATATACTGTTATAGTTATATGTACGTAATTATAGTTATTAAATTTTAAAAAACGATGCTTTTACATGGCGAATGTTTTTCACATTACACATTTTTTTATAAAACACATTTGGATGGAAGTTCTATCCAAATACACTAATAGAACCTATCTCCAATTTTTATACGGTCATCATACATTTTTTTACACGCTAGTCTCGGGAGTGACGCATTTTCACTCGGTTAACTGATCGATCGATTAACATAAATCGAATATCACCAACCGATCGACAGACACCTCTAAACATTAAATTACATCCTCTAACAGTTTCTCGAACATTCTAAAAACGAAATTTTCACAATTCCCGCCCTCCTCCCATAGCAAAAACAAACACATCGCCATACCTTCCTACCATACCTTCCTACTATACCTTCCGACATTTACCGCCTTTCGCCACTGAACCCCTCGCATTATCGAGCACGTTCTTACACACACACGTCCATGTAAAAACACACACACACATAATTTTTTTCCCGCCGTCGAAATGAGTCCCCCGCGGACGAGCTGGAGGTCCTTCCAGGAATCGCGCTAATGTTTTTCCGCCACAATCGCGCGATCTTCCCTTTCACGGTCACGCGTCATTTACCATCGGCTCGTTTCCAATTTGGACGACGGACGTTTTCCAACTGTTAAATAAATATGTGCGTATGCGGAATTTGCGCGGCCGCCATTATATTGCCGTTTGGGCGCGTCGCAGTTTTCGTTTTTCGGTTGTATGAATATGCGCGCGGTGGGTTTGGCGAAATGTGTGTTGGCGATGGATTTGTATCGTTTCTTGTCTTTGTTAAATACTTGAGTGAAATTGTTTTGTATGAAACGAAAAAAAAATGTATGTGTGTTTTTTTATTGAGGTAATCGGTTAAAAAAAATAAACGAAAAATGGGTGATTTTAGAAGAGAAGATGAATGTCCTTTTTCTTCAGAAACTTTTATGATTTCTATGGAATTGGTTATAGAAAAAGTGTAATAATTCATCAAAAATGCTACGGCTGAAAAACGAGAGCGTTCATCGCCTATGGGCAATTCATCAAGTTTTAGTTTGAGATGAAGTTTTTTTGATCGCTTTGAAATTAAAAAAAATATGTTTGATGTTAATTTGTGTGATTCTCTGTATCGGTGTTTTTTTCTGACGGAAAATTACAAATTTTGAAATTTTCATTTCGATTTGGAACTTTTGGCTTTTGATATCAATCTTGAATTGTTCATGTTAATTTATATTACTTTTCATAGAATATTTATGCGGAGTATCAGCGTTTTTTTTAAATATAATTTGAGGATCGCTGTTATGGTTGACCGTTTCGTAATATTTCATTAAATTTCACGATTCGATATTTTATCGAACGTTTTGATATCGAAAGATTGAATTCAGCATCGATTTATTCGTTGGGTCGTATTTCACCATATATAATTAAAATACTGCAATATAACTTTTATATCATTATCATGTTCACTGTTCAGCCTATATAAACTCCATTACATAACATTATTTTATAACATCGAAACTTTCGATGAGCTTATTATGAAATTTAACGATAAAATAATTCTTTTTCGGATGGTCTCGTATCAGCAATATGCACCCATCTAATAACCGCATCAAACATCGCATACGATTGTTGAAAAACATTTCATTCGAAACGACTTTTCTTACAATATAATGTCAATGACGAATTCGAGAAGAATACAAGAGCTGAAATATTCGATACTCTTTCATACCATCGAAAACTTCATCGAAAACACCAAAAATAATCAATTAGCACTCATCTAAAGACCGCATTAAACGTCGCATATGTTTAGCGACAAACGATTCATTTGAAACGACCTTTCTTACAATACAACAACGGTTTACAAGAACTGAAATATTCATTACTCTCTTTCTTAAAATATCATCAAAAACACCAAAAATAATCAACTAGCACTCATCCAATGATCGCATCAAACGTCGAATATGCTTAGCGAAAAACGATTAATTCGAAACGACCATTTTTACAACATAATTTCAACGATTTTCAAGAATCGAAATTTTCACATCCCCTATATATAATCACGGATTTGTGTGTTCGTGTATTCGAATGACGCTCGCGACTTTTTATAGTAATATGATCTTTATGCATATACAGTTAACGTCTATAATATAATATGATGCTCATTACCTACTAACTACTGGCTTTGCCTATATGTCACAAACAAATAACAAATTAACTATTTTGATTTTATTATCCCCTATATAATCACGGATTTCTGTGTGTTCGTGTATTCGAATGACGCTCGCGACTTTTTATAGTAATATGATCTTTATGCACATACAGTTAACGTCTATAATATAATATGATGCTCATTACCTACTAACTACTGGCTTTGCCTATATATCACAAACAAATAACAAATGAACTATTTTGATTCTATTAAATATTAAATATTCAAATCGGGTACACATTTCGAGTTTTCACATTTTATCGTTTTTCATTTTTTAACAAATCCACAGCCGATGTTATTAACATTGGGCCTATTTACTATTTACATATGTTTAGTGAAAAATGATTCATTCTGATCGATCATTTTTACAATATAATTTCAACGATTGGCCAAAATTGAAATATTCTATACAGGCTTTTTTTTAAATATCATCGAAAACACCGAAAATAATCAAGCAGCATCCCCAACCGAACTGCACCCGCCCCCTCGCCGAACACCCCCAACCGAAGCGCATCTTCGAGCGCCCGCCCGCAACGTCCACTGCCACCCCCTCGACATCCACCCCGCCGACATCGGATGACTCACAGCCGCGGCAACGGCACACGCGTCCGCGGCCGTAATTGCTATGGGGGCCCCCCCCGCGCCCCCGGCGCCGCCCCCCCCCCCCCCCCCCCCCCCCCCCCCCCCCCCCCCC
>JAOXNN020000021.1:4460830-4474044 GCA_028571205.2 Hydropsyche betteni | reverse complement strand
GTTTGTTCATCAAGATTGACTTTTAGTATGGACCGTGCAGACCGATGCGGTTCGACAGTTGACGTCACAAAGAAAACGAGCCGCGTTTGCTTGGTTTTGGTTATTTTCGAATTGGAATGCTGAGGGATTGTTGTTTCATTGGTGTCATGAAAAATCTTCGTGATTGTTGTTTGTTCATCAAGATTGACTTTTAGTATGGACCGTGCAGACCGATGCGGTTCGACAGTTGACGTCACAAAGAAAACAAGCCGCGTTTGCTTGGTTTTGATTATTTTCGAATTAGAATGCTGAGGTATTGTTGTTACATTGGTGTCATGTTGGGAAACGTTTATGCTTGTTGTTTGGTCATCAAGATTGACTTCATGTACGGATCATGCAGAACGATGCGGTTCGACAGTTGACGTCAGAAAGAAAATGAGCCTCTTTTGCTTGGTTTTGATTATTTTCGAATTGGAATACTAAGCGATTGATGTTTCAATGGTGTCATGATGGAAAATCTTCATGGTTGTTATTTGGTTATCGAGATAGGCTTCATATTAAGACCTCGATGACCAATGCAGTTTGACGATCTGTATCACCCACAGAGAAAATGAGCCACGTTCTCCCATAATCAGTATTATTATTATTTTCAATACAGCGGTCATTTTAAATTTGAATAACAAAAGATCTATATTCTTTCAAGACGAAATTTTAATTATTGTTCTTTTTTAGTTATTGTTAAGATTGAATTATATTTCTTTATTGATAAGAACTCTGCAGATTGATGTGGTTCGGCGGTTTATGTCGCACACAATGAGCTATAATAGTTTATTTTTTGAAGGTACATATACATATAAATAAAAATATATTATTAACGTTTCATCGTTACTTAAGTCAAATTCTAATACACGTTTTTAATTTTAATTTTTGTTTAGTCTTTGAACAGGTTTTGAATTGTTCTGTAGCATAATATAATACAATATATGGACAGTACAAATGATATAATACGATAGTACGATATACAACGAAAATAAACTACGTTAATTGAAGTATTTATTGCTTATTTTTAAAATTTATTATTCGATTACGTTTCGCAATTGTTTCAAAACGATTTTTAAACAAAATCCAACAAATTTTGATCGAAATTACCACATCAAGTGAAATGACCTATCGCGACGAATGAATGAACAGTCGTTCGACTTACATTTGCATCGTATCAAAGATTCCCCAACTTCCGAAACATTTTTCAACACATTATACTTTCACATCAAATATAAAAACCATTCAAATCATACCGATATACAATTTCCATTAAAACTACATTAATGAAACTTTTGATACAGCAAATTTTTACCACAACGATCCAAACCTACCACAACCAAAACTACAATCCCGATTCTTCCGAATCAGAAACTCACGAGCATCGACCATCGCACACAACCATACCCATCAACATACGCTCCTCCAAAGCTCCTTCCCACCCCCCGAAAGCCTCCCCATGTAAATCCGCCCGCCCACCGATCGAGGGCGGCTATACGTACGTCTTGCGTGTCGGTGGGCGGGCAGGGCGGCGATCAGCGGGCGCCGGACTATCAGGAGAGGCCTCTTTGTTTTCGTTGGTGATCTTGATTTTGCCCGAAGGCTCGATTATTGATCGGGCCGCGGAGGAGCCGCCGGCCCGGCGACACCTCGTGTGCCCCGAAAGCCCGGCCATGGTCGGCCGGAGTGTGCTTATGTCCCCTGTGGATCCTCGGCCGGCCGTGAGGTCTTCGGATTCGGCGAGGGCGGGAAAATTCGACGGGGCTTCGGTTTCGGGCGCTTTTTCGAACGCGATTACGTTCGAGGGTCTTCTCCGTGTTTTCGGTCGGTTGTGTTTTCGAAATGAAATTCGTCGTCCGAGCTTCGAAGCGTTTCGTTCGCGATACAGTTTTTCATCTCGAGTTGAATGTTTTCCATTTTGAATAAAAAAATTTTGATTTCGAAGTAAATATTTTTCATTTCAAATCTTCGTCAATTCAAGGACAATCCATCGTTTGTTAAAAATATTTTTCCTCCGTTATCATTCGCATTTATAGTACTATTGAGTGATTTTATACATTTTTATCTACCTAGAATTAATTTTAGAGGAATTTGATAAAATAATAATTTTATTTGATAAAATTTTACTAACTATATTATTAATCCCCTATATATAATCACGAATATCTGTGTGTGTGTGTCCGTCTGTCTGTCTGTTCGATGACGCTCACGAGTTTAAAACGACGCGTCGATACAATTATTTTTTTGTATCTATAAAATTATTAATCTAATAATAATGGTCGTTATGCGTACATACTTAACGTCTATAATATCATGCTTATGAAACCATCTCTATTGACTTATGAAATGAACTATTTTGATTTTATTAATTAAATATCAAATATTCAAATTGGGTACGGGCATCGACTTTAAAATAAACACATACACATCCTGATGTTATTAACATCGGGCCTATATACTATATAACTATATTAATAAAAACGTTATAAACTATATCAATTTAAAATAACAATAATTAATTAAAAATGGAGAATATTTGATTTGAAATGGAAAGTATTTGGTTTGCAGTGGAAAACATTTAGCTTGGTGTAAAAAAACTCTATCGAAAAATAAAAACATGAAGATTATTGTGATAAAATTTGTCAAAGTGTCACGTATATAATTTTTAGTTGAAAAATTTGACGTGGATGTTATTGTTTTGCACGACGAATGAAAAATTGATTCAAAACGTAAAAAGTTTGTTTTGTCGAAGTTATGAAAGTTCATAGTTTACGTATGTTCGAATTGATTTGATTCAGTTTCGTTTCATATTTCATAATGGAATATTATATAAGATGTTTTCAACTCGTTTTTATTTTCGAAGAAGTTCGGAATGGTAATTTTTCATTTCATTTTTATCGTTGAATCAAAAAATAATATATAATCTGTACCTTTTTGGTACGATTACTCAATCGAAAATTTTCATGTCAATTATTTTATAATTATCGATCAACTTTATAATTTATGATAGATTACGCATATTAACGAACATTATCTTCAACATTTCAGAGTCAACAACCTCCCCGATACGAAACCGTTTATAAACAACGAGAGAGTTCACGAAACACCCACTCGCTCTTCTTAGATTTTTCACGTCCCGAGAACTTGGCCATTTGCTTACCGGCGAATTGATCGCGCGAAACTTTCCGCGAACGCGAAACTTTCATTCCGAACGGAAAACCGTTCCGTTTCGCGACTCCATTATCGCACTCGTTTTTCCCGAAAAAACAACAATCCAAAAATGGAAAAGCGGCCACCGCAGAGGCGGACTGTGAATTTTCGACGATCAAATCGCGTTAATTGACTCGTCTCGCCGCTAACGACGAGGACGAGACGGAACGGCGACATCTTGCCCGAAAATGAATAATAATGAAGAATCGGGGTATCCCCCGCGTAGCCGGAATAATGTAACGAGTTAATAAATTCAGCGCGGTGCCGTTGTGTCGGAATTTACGGGCGCGACTGTTGAACTGGCGGCCAGTTCAACAGTTACCGGCCGATGGTTGGGTTATGGAGTTGGGTTTGGCGGTTCGGATTGATGTGTGTGATGCTGTTGTTGTTTGAAGGTCGGCGAATGTTGGGTTTTGCCGGTGAATCCTGGCGTTTGTCATAGGTTTTCGAGAAAAATTTGTGAAAAATGGCAATCTTACGCTAAAAGGTTAGGTTATGTTTTTTTTTTCTATTATTATCGTTTTGTTATTCGAATGGAAACGATTTTTTTTTTAATATTTTGTTTAATGCAGTTTTTCCATTTCAAATTCAATGTTTTACAATTCAAATTTAACTATGGGAAAGTCTTATTACGACCGTTGTCATAGTAACCAATGAAATTCATTGTTATGAAATCTTGTCAATTTTATTGATTACTATGACAGTTTTTAATAATATTTTTTCATATTTGAATTTTAAATGTAAAACATTGAATTTGAAGTGGAAAAATTGCATTAAACAAAATTTCAAACTAATCGTTTATATCGGTTTTTCTTCATATTATTAAGACCGTTGTTATAGTATCCGTTCAAATTCATTACTATAATTTTTTATTGATTTTATTGGTTACTATGACAATGTTCTTAATAATATTATACTTTCCCATGGTTGAATTCGAAGTGTAAAACGTTTATTTTGTAATGTAAGCCATTGAATTTGTATAAAAACTGTATTAATATGAAAAAAATAAAATTTCAATACGACGTGAGGAAAATTAATATAGTCATTGGTTTATATGCGTTTGTGTTGAAATATGAAGTTTTTCGGATGTGAATGAAAATGAGTAATGATCTTTTTATTAAAAGTTTTTTACGGTGCATATAAAAGTCTGAGGATCGCTTTGTAAACATGACTGTTATTATAATGCCGAGACATACAATCACCTGTATTAAGTGGCTCGAGTTATCAATGGTCAGAGGTTTATAACTAAGGGTTTTCGTAATATTTTTATTTCATATTTTAGGATTTAGGTGATCGTTTTTTTTTTGAATAAATTGGTTATTTGTATAAATAATTCATATATTGAGATTCTTTATAATGTAAATTTCTTTGTTGTTCATACAATTATTTTATGAAAGTTTCAATTTCAATTCCGACTACGATATATATTTTTTCACACAAACTCGAAGAAGTTTTTCAAACCCTACAAAGTCCGCTCCTTTGATCCATATGACAACCGTCGCGTTTTCAATTTAATTTCCTGCGCCGAAACAAAAGTTCCGATTTTCCGAACCCGCACCGAACCTAGACCGCTCCGGCGCTAGTTTCCGCCGTTATCGCTCCGAGCCCGCCTAACGATGGAAATTGGAAAGAAAATTTGTCCGCTTTTTTTACACAGCGTCGGGGGGAGGGGCGGGCTTCGGACGCCACCTGCTCAGCGGGGGGGTGGCAACACAGGCCGGCCAAAACCGCCCACCACCCCCGTTTCCAGAAGCATCTCGAGCGCGTGACGGCGTCGCCGGCGTTCAATTACGACGTTATTTATGCGTGTGTTCGTGCGTGGCGGCGTGCGTGTGTGCGCAGATAAGACATTGGGGGTGGGCGGGGGCGGGCTCGGCCGGACCGGCCAGATAAGGGCGGCAATTAAAGCAGTTAGGCCGGCCGCGGGCGGAGGGGCGCGGGGCAAGGCGCCGGACGGGTGGGCGGACGGGTGGGCGGCGGTGGGCGGCCCTCCCCCTTATTTGCTTAGGGTCGCCCGTATTATAACTCCGTCTATCCGTCTATCTAAGGCTTTGTGTGGCGGAGTAGGCGTCGGGCGGTGGGCGGGATCGATAGTGCGCCGCGCGAGCCATCGATAGCCAACGCCGCCCACCCCGCCGATGCCCGCCCACCGCGTCCAGGACACTCCCTTAGGTGAGAGCCATCTACATATCTGCGGACATCATCTGCGTACACCTTCGCACGATTTAATAACGCGATTGACCCGCGGCCGCCCTTCGAGTTTCAACCCCGCCCTCGTTCCGGCGGAGGCGAAACTATTCCTTTGTGCGTCGAGGGGTCGGCCCTTTGTTCTCGCGCGACGCCTGATGTGGAAAAAATTACGCATGTAATATGTATCGAGTTTCGCCGGCGATCGTCCTTTGCCTTTCTCGACGGTACTAGGTTGACCACTTCGTCTTCCACCTATTATGTCCGTTTGAGAAAGGAGAACAGATTTTCTCACATTTTGTACACTCTTATACTGTATAAGTTATGGTGGCTTGATCGATTTTGGTTTCGGATTAATTTTGTATAAAATCACATTTAATTTTAATTATAAAATGCATTTCATAACTGACGCCGTTAAAAGTTTGAAATTTTTATGAAAAAATCAAAGCGTGGTGGGCACACGTGATAAAGTACCACTTTCAACATCCAGACTGTCAACACTAGTTAATAAGACTTTGTCCTGTTGTGGACGTTTAACGGTTGACAATGATAATGGTCATGATAAAGTTTTAGCTCAACGTTACAAAACGTATCCACCCACTAACCCATAATATATCAAATTATACTTCAACGATCAATAAAAACCACCATATTTAAAAAAAAAAACGATATATTCATGACACGCTTTGCCTCAAAGAGGAAAAGAAAGAAACCGGCAACAAGCGACCAAGTCATATCCGCTAAACGGTTTACAACCCCTGCCCTAGTCCGTCCCTGTCGTCAAAGTGAGTGGCGCTTACTCTGTGTTCATTCATAACGAATGTTCTATTAAAATACAATAAAGTGTTTAGGTGTGTGCGGGGGCGTAAACTTTTAACGGCGCAATTGAAAGGATAACTTTTTTATGATAATGTATTGCGGCGGACGAAAACGGCTCCGAGGAAAACTTTCGACACTCCACTTTATTAAATAAATGTCGTGTATAACACGTGCTTTTTATGTCTCTGTATAGCGATCGAGTGCATTTTTGTTATATTGATGATTGTGATATAAAACTGTGGTCATGGTAGTTTAATTGGCATTAATATTAATATTTCGATAGTTATTGTCTTTTTCCTATTATTCATGTTTTTTTTTATATTATTATAATTTTCAATGCATATACAGGTATTTCTTAACTTTCGAAAAAATACGTTGTGGATGGTCTTTAATCAATTATCATCCATTTCTGAATGAATGTCTTCTCCTATATTTTCTTTTGTCCTACCAATCTCGATCAATTTTTATTTATTTTATCAGTCCATATATTTTTTTAATATTTATACAGCTATTTTTCAACTAATAACTGATTTGAGAGACGTTTCTGAACTTTGAACGTATGTCGAATTCATACAAAAAAAATCAATCATTTTATTTATATTAAAATAAAAATATTTATTACAATAATTCGAATGAGTCAATATTTTTTTCCGAAATACATTAGCTATAGGTGACTCGTGATTTAGTAATTAATTTTTGAAGAATAATTGATTTAAAAAACTACAGACAGCCCTCGACATTCAAACATTCTACTTTTGCATACTTCGCCATTTCGTACATTTTTAAAAATTCATTTTTTCAAGACTTGTCGATAATGTAAAAATAAAATTTAAAAATGCAATGCAAATTTATAAAGGAGCACCTAAAAACTCTCAACTACATCTCGTTAACTTAATGATGTAATCAATAAACCCATCGATAAATAAATATTTTAACATAAATCTCTCTACTTTCGAGCATTCAACATTTTCAGGAAACAATTATGAGCTTATTCAAGGGCCGTTTATTTTTTATATCAAGAACCATAATATCCGTACTATCAAATATTATAATAAGCTTAAATAATCTACGTATAATACACAAATTTTATATCGAATGTATATATTTTTACCAAAAAATTTTATTACAATTAATCGATGATTTGTACAGT
This sequence comes from Hydropsyche betteni, assembly GCA_028571205.2. NCBI lineage: Eukaryota > Metazoa > Arthropoda > Insecta > Trichoptera > Hydropsychidae > Hydropsyche > Hydropsyche betteni. The sequence continues at coordinate 4,466,660 of JAOXNN020000021.1, read as the reverse complement.
CATAAATAATAGCGTTTTAAGAAATAATAACTTCATAATCCCAAAAATTTTCTTTATCCAATTAAAAAAACACTCAAAAAGGATTATTGCTTAAAACACAAAAAAATATTTTCAAATGAAAATCACAGTTTCAAACACAGCAAAATTCACTATCGCACGCAACAGATAAAGCAGAGCCTTCAATCGACCTGAATGAAAATCCTTATGCGAAAACCTGCCGCGAAAGGAAGCTGAAAGTATGCGAAGTCGGTCGGATGGAAACTTTTCGACCGTGTTCAGGAAAAGGGGAAACAAATGCCCCCCCCCCCTCGCGGCGACCTTGAACCAGTTACAGTTGTACGTCGTGCGGTTGGTACACGTGCTTTTACAACTCGAATTTTATATGTGAACTTTGCGTGCAGACTGCTGAGGCTATTCACCACGCTCGGCGACACAATGGCGATTCATATTTGCAGTGGCGTACCGATTTATGGTGTTTTGTTGTTTTTTTTTTGTCAGGGTTCTGTTGTGACTTGTGATATCTTTTTAAAAATAGAATTTAAGATGTATGTGATTAGAATTTTATTTATTTTGATACGTATTGGTTAAAGTTTGATGATATTTTGATTGTGTTTCCGTTAAGTTAAAGTTGATATGGTTTTATTCTTTGATACATTTTTCGATCAATTTTTTTTTTCAATATGTATTTTTATGTTTAGTAAATATTTAGGATGAAGTTAGTACTTAAGTTTAAGATTATCCAGGGATGTCATTTGAGGGGGGGGTGCATCTGACCCCCTAAATTTAGAAAAAGTATAAATTTGTATAATAGTATGAGTTTGATGTTTTATGAAATACTTTGGATCGATGAATGTTATGTTTATTTCTTGTTACTTTTGGGTAGCTTAGTGACCATTAAAATTATCGCTGCTAAAATCTTCTTTGAAAAATAAAATTCAATTTGACTAATTTTGGCCTACCCCTTCTGCAGAAATCTAAAATGGCGTCTCTGAGATTATCTCTTTCAATTAAAAATCATAATTTATTTAATCATATGAACACTTTGATAGTTTGATCCTATTGAAAGTATACATTTGCATTAATTATAGAAGTTAAATGACAATTAGTGCGGTTATTAAACAGGCGAATAACATAAAACATATAGTCAATTTGATATACAGTAAAAAAAATCATAAATTCTTTAAATCACAAATTTTCAATATTTTCGAACAAATTTTCCCTTTTTACAATAGAAAATTACATAAGCTTACATAAAATGATAATTTTGTGGTATTTTAATCTAATCTAAAAAAAAATAGATTCATTTCACTTCTATGATTGTTCGTATGGCAATTTTAATAGCAACTGAACGGTAAGAATTTTCCGGAAAATCTTCACTCGAAGTTTGAACTTTTTGTCCGAGTTTATTTGTCATAGTCGATCGACTAAATGATTTATCGTTTTCGAGAATAGCCGTTTTAAAGAGTCGTTACGTAATGTTACCAGAGGTTCATAAATTAAGAAACGCGGTCCACCCTCGGGGACCTTGGAGCTTTTATCGAGTAGCTACCACAGAAGCTTTTCATTCTCACATTGTTTTTTCTCCGCTAGTGCTTAGGAAGGAAATACTTATAATATATTTTTATAGCCTTCGGTATATAAAGCGATTCATTAAATTGCAATTTATTTTTGAAAATTAAGTTTTTTTTTTTTTTGGAAAGTGCAAATTAATAATGCGGTTTTTTTAATCAAACAAGACACTATAATTCCAAGGAAAATATTCAAAGTACTTTATTCAAAGTAATGTCAATAATTAACAAAAAAAATTCTCCATCTTAATCATTGATTGAAAATGTGGTGATTTGAAGGAGCAAAGTCTGGTGAATACAGCAAGTTGGTTTATACTTTCTATAAATATCTTTTAACGTGTCTCTTAACTATAATAGTTTTGAAATTTTAGTTACAGCGTTATCGTCAATATTGATAGGTTATAATAATTTGTCATGTGACATCCGTTTTCTTAACTTTTAAAGTATTTGAAATAATGATTTTGAAATTTTTAAGTATTTTAAGATGGAACATGATCACTATAACCATTATCATTCTATACAATAGCTTTTAACAACTTTTCTTCAAATTAAAATAATGAATTTAAACTGGATAATCAAGACAAGAAAAAAATTGAATTAATTATTAATGAAATCAAATTATTTATAGAAATTGCTGGTGTGCATAATTATGCGCACAATCTTCGAGTACTTTTTAAACGTATTTACATCTTTATTAATTTTACTATTTTCAGTTATTTGACACTGGTAGCATTTATGAACATAACATAAAATCAACATGATACTACACCAAATTCTCCTTTTGTACGGGGGATACGTTCCAAAGATTACCGTGCAAAAAAAGATAAGGTGTTCATATAAAAATGCTAGATAGGTTTCAACTAATAATACGCTATTAAAAAACGGTGATTTTTCATTATATACATCATTTAAAAAATATATTTAACATAATTATGTAGTCATTCAGTATTACTACTAGATAATAAACGTGCCCGTTTTCTGTTGTTTTTTTTTGTGGCGAAAAATCAGTTGCACATAATGCAATTCAGTATGTGATTTTTTCTTTTTTTTTAAACTGTGTTAAAGTGAAAAAAAAACAATGTAAAAAAAATAATCGATTCTTTTTCTTGGACCGTATTATTTCGAATCCGTGCAAAAAAAAAAAACGTGCACAAAAAGCATTTGGTGTATATTCATTGGTTCCCAAAATAATAATAAACGGAGATATAATTTTAACGCCATTTTTTAGAAGTTCTTTTCAACTCCAAATTTGATCGATCCGGATATTAGAGGTTATATTACACTTATTTCATTACTATATCCATATCAACTATCAATTCAAAACATTTTAACAACAGCACAAAACTCTACACACACTTCGTATACGACACGCGCGCCACACTGCCAATCGATACTCGCGTCGCAGATTTTTCGCGCCCAATAAATCCGCACCGGATACGAATAAAAATATTATTTATCGGCCATAAACCGAGGGGGTGGCTCGCTGCGGTCTCCCGCCGATAAAATGGAAAAGTTAACCCGCCGATTGGGGCATATGGGGACGAACAAAACGGGAACGGGACGCCAAATGGAGGCACATAAAGCAAACACAGACTGACGGACAGACAGACACGCGGCCGCAATACGAGAATCAGCTGATAGCCAACAGGTTGTTTTACACAAAAAAAAGCATAAAAGGTGGTTGTGGGTGGTTGGGTGGGTAGGCGGGTGGATTTCGCACGAGTGCGTGCTGTGGGGGGTTTGTGTGTTTGTTATTTTAATGCGAGTTGTGTTTTTAGTGGGTTTGTTAAGTGTGGATGATTTGTCGTTAAGTGTTGTATTTTTTTTTTGTAAGAGTTGACTTATTGTATTAGAATTTGCGTGTATTTTGTATAATTTTAGTTTTGTACCTTGCAAAATCAACGTTTTGTTTTTTTAAAACGATGTTTATTGTTCTTTCGATGTGTTTTTTGTATGAATTTTTGATTTATGAGAAAAAATTACAACGAATGTAACTAACAAAGATGACGCGCCACTGGCTTATGAAACACACGTATACACACATTTTCAAGGTATCGAACGTACTTACTAGAATTGTCTACAAAGTTCTAGGAATATATCACTATTTTTTTATATCAACGATTTTGCAACAGGTGAATATTGTAAATATAAGTATTTTATAGATTTCGGAATAACGGATTGTAAAATCTAGTGTTTTCCTATTCGAATTTGCCCTATCAACTTCGAATTCAGAAGTGTTGGCTAACTTTATCAACAAATTTACATTTGAATTTAAAAATATGCAAAATTAGCCATCATGAAATCTTTTAATATTACACATTTATCTCATGTCTATTATTTATTTACGATTTCTTAGAAAATTAGCAGCATTAAGGTTTTTCAATTTTGTTTTTTGATTTGAAGGAAATCAGTAAATCGAACATTTTCATTTTTCTTTTTTTCGAATAATTTTACGTGTTAACGATTGTAGATGGCTTGACTTGAATGATTTCAAGTCAAGTCATCTACACTTGTTAACACGTAAAATCATAGGAGTGTACGTTATAGGGAAAGGGGGGGGTTACTGTAGTTAACTTTATTGTATTAAATTTAAAAAAAAACCTTATTCATCTTCGAATTATCATTTACGCTAATCAATGATTCTAATATAAACTTCGTACAATTCTGAAATTTAAAAAATCGTGTTATTTGATCTATGCATAGTTCTCACATGAAATTTTCATTTTCCACTTTCGAATAATTCGACAACAAATTCCCGAACAACCACGCATTTCCCACTTTCGAATCATCTAACAACCGATTCCCGAACAACCACCCATTTCCGGCTTTCGAACAATTCAACAACTAATTCCTAAAAAAACACCTATTTCCTATTTTCGAATCATCTAACAACCGATTCCCGGACAACCACCCATTTCCCATTTTCGAATCATCCAACAACCGATTCCCGAACGAATCCCCCACAGTTTCACCTGTCCACCGGAACTCCCACAACTTAATAACCGGACCGAAACACACACAAAAGCGTATCTGAAAGCAGTCGGGCTCGCTCGCCTGTAAAACGGCATAACTTTTAAAAGTTATGAATGAAAGCGAACGGAACGGGGGCGGAGCGGGGGCGGGGGTGAGTTTTTACGTTACACCGAATAGTAAAGGGGGTGCTGCGCCCCCCTGCCTGCGCCCCCCGATTAAAAGTTTCGCTCATGATGTAGGTCAGGGTGAAACGAGTGCGGCCAGATGAGATAATATCATTTCTATACGCGAGCGGGACGGAATGTATTATGCGTGTGTGCTTGTAAATACACGTGCACGTATACGTGGGACGGCGCGCGTGTGTGCGTGCGTTTTCACGTGCGCGTGTCTTCTCTCTGTTGCTCGTGACGTTTTCAGCTGTTCGCCGTTTCAGGCTGAATGAAATGTATGTTGTGCGTGTGCGGTTTTATTACACGTGGTTGTGCACGTGGTCGGGACACGTGCATTCTGATGGTTCATGCCGGGGCTTGGTTGCGTCGTGGGCTCGAATCGGACGGATTTGTCTTTGGTGAAATTTCGAATGCGCTCGCTTTGGAAATCGGGGTTTTGTATGGCGACGTTTCGGATGTATTCTTTGTTCAGTTCAGATCGTAAGAAATGAATAAAGTTGACTTGAGCTTTGAGGTTTCCATTTTGGGTGAATCGGTTTTATTTTATTTTTGTTGTGATGTCGGTTAAGGTGTTGGAAATTGAATAATGATATTTTGAAAGTAAGGTTGTTTTCGGATGTAACTAGTGTTTGGAAGGTTTGAGTTTTGTGATTTTGATGTTAATAGATCTTTGTAAAGGAAACTTGAAATTATTAGAAATTGCGAATTTGATCAATATTTGGGCTTAATATGTCATTATTTTTTTAGTAATAAAATTTAGAAATATCTAAAAATATATATAAAATTTATATTCTTTATTGAGCATCAAATTCGAAAAGCTTTATGTAAAAGCTCCGCTCACTTTTATGCATTGTAACTTATTTTATTCCCTTTAAATATAATATAATATAAATAGTAAGCTTCAATGATAAAAAAATATTTATTTTAATTTTAAATTTGTGATTTAATTTTTCGATTTTACTGAAACCTACAAATTATTTATCAGAGCTTCTAGAAACACAAGAAAAGTTATTATCATTAAACATCTTACAACCAAATCAAGAAATAAAATAAAATAATTAATCATAACTAAATAATTTTCTAATATTAGAAAAAAAAACATTTGCGAATAAAGCTTTC
>JAOXNN020000021.1:4389962-4442872 GCA_028571205.2 Hydropsyche betteni | reverse complement strand
TTATGTGGCTTTATAAAATAAATATAATACAAGTATATGATAATAAAAAAAATATCAAGTTGTTTATTTTGAATTATGCTTTAAATTGTTTGGATTTTTAGATAAACTACTAAAATTTATTTATATTATATATATATAATACTTTTGCATTAGTTTTCTTAACTGATTTGGCATTCAAAAATGGGAGGTGACACAAAACAAAGCGCATTGATTTTCGATTTTTGTAAATTGAATTTGCAACACTAGTGCTCCAAACTTTAACCTTTCAATTTTATTTTAAATTTAAAACACATTACACTTACATTTTAAAAAATCTTCATAAACAATTAAAAAAAAAACTCAATTTAAACGCCAGAGTTTCCATTTGATATATTAGAATATATAAATGAACAGCTATAAATATAATGTACGAAAACAATATAACGAAGGGGTCGGAATTAACGTTTTATTAAAATAATTAAGTCATGTTTTGATAGAAGGTCGTTATCGCTGCGGTTTAGTCTAATTTGTATGTATGAGCGTTTAAGTATCACAATAAAAGTTATGGTTCGTAAGGGATTCGAATACCTTTCAGCGGTTCATAAACGTTTGTTTCCGTATATAATATTATACCGTCGGAAAATTGGTGGAAATTGCGATTTTTTTTATATATATATTTTTTATTCAAATTAAAATATATATATAAAAGATTCTAATTAGTTAAAATTATTATATCATAGATATTTGATATGATATTAATTTTTTTTTTGATAAGATCTTGTCGCGTAATGAATAACTAACAAGTAGTTAATGATTATGTATTCGTATTTAGATCTGATTTGAATCAAAATCGATATATATATTTGAAATTTATACAAATCTATCTAAATTTATTTATTAAAAAAAAAAACCAAGAATTTCCATACAAAAATTATATTTTCGGACCTTACAGACAATAAACATTTACACTATACACTCAAAACAAACAAAATTTTTCAAAAAATTCCAACAAAACGTTTATCACGGTCGAAAAGCCAAACGAAAGAAAACACACCCCTAACCGAAACCCATCGAACGCTCGCGGCGCTTTCGGAAAGCACACCCCAGAAGATATATAACTTGAGAACACACGCGCCACACATATACACCACAATATATATATATGCTCCGAGAGTGCTATACACTCAACCCTTATAGGTATATCGGGTATTCGCAGGGGGTGTTTGTGAGCGTGTGTCCGGCCCCGATCGCGCCATACCTACAGGCTGTGCGGGTAGCTGGCGGGGGTGGGATGGGCGAGGGGGCGGGTCGCGCGTCCGGCGGGTGGTCGTCGGTGTGTGTGTGTGTGTGTGTGTGTGTGTGTGTGTGTGTGTGTGTGTGTGTGTGTGTGTGTGTGTGTGTGTGTGTGTGGCAAGGTCTGAGGATGGACGGGTGCGGGGTTGAGGCTGTTTTAGGAATTTGGGCGGAGGATGAAAGGTCATCGTCATTGCGGCCGTTGGGTCTTTGTTGGTGGTGGAGGGGGTTTTTTGTTTTCGGATAATTTTCGGTTGAGTGTTGTTGTTGGGTGTTTTTTTTTTTTTTTTTTATTTTGGGTGTTCGGTTTTGATAGTTTTAGAATTTTTAGTGTCGTGTGTCACATCCGTGTGTTTTATCGCGTATTGCGCCACTTACTTAGTGTAATGTAGGTTGGTTCAGGCAGGTTTTCCCGCAAGTTTTCCTTTTTCTAGCTCTTCTTATTCCTAACATACATTATTGTGTGCATAAAATTTTTGTATTCCACATTTTAATTGCTGTAAAAGATTTTGATAATGAAATGTATTTTGATTCAAAATACATTGATCTAAAGTTTTCTTCTTAAATTTTAGTTTTTATTATAAAATCATATTTATTCATTCAAAAATTCATTCGACTCAAAATTTCCTCAACCTCTTGAATACCACGCACTTTCCCTAAATCTATGTATTGTACTAAAACGGTATACCTCATTACCTAAAGTTCTAATTTTGAGCAATGAAGTAAATATATCACACACCAACCTTTAGAGAATTTTAAATTAAATTGAAATTCGCGTTTCAAAGCAGAGCTTTAGAGGGAGCACTTTTTTGAGTTATCAAAGTATAATACTTCCTCCGGCTCCGCTCCACTAAAATAATAGAGTGCGATTTAACTGTGCATTAAAAAAAAATATATTAAGCATTATTTTATTTACTAGTATATAGGCCCATATTGATAACCATAGTGTTACGTAATAAAATAAAAATTTAATATATTTATGCAAAATTATTTTATAACCGTGCCGTTACGTGATGTAATAAAACAAAAATTGAATATATGCAAACATATTTTATAACCGTGGTCTTGCGAAATGTCTCCAGAATATAAGATTATATAGGATAAGATTATAGCCGTTATTAGTATCGTTCATTTTAAATTCGCGAGCGTCATCGACACAGACAGATACACAGACACACAGAAATCTGCTATTATATATAGGGGATAATGTGTAATAAAAAAAATGTGCAGTATAAAGTGAGCATTAAAAAAATATGAAACGTACAAAAGAATGAATAGATTGTGCATTAACAAGATGACAAATAATTAGCATCATCGCCAGAGTTAAAGCCAATCTCTGCTAGCATTGAATTTCAACATTTTAACAATTAGATCCATTTTTTTATCAATCTTAATTTTGTTTAAAATCGGTTCATGATCAATCGATTGTATTATGAAAGTTGTGAATAATTGTCGTGCGGTTGATATTATATTTTGTTCTGTTTTAATGCACGTTTGTTCGTTGTACAGATATTTTTCCCAATGCGCACGTTTTGATGCTCGTGCAAAATGCACACATTATTTTTTGATACACACTTTTTTTATTTAATGCTCGTTTAAATTTTTCCCATACAATAAACCACCATTCAATCAGTGACACCAACCGCCCTCAAACCCTTACAAATCCGCGAAAACTCAAAAACTCCACACAACAATTCCACCCATCGAACCTTACACAAGAAGCGAAGCTACGACATCACCCCTACCCCATCACCCCCAACTACCCTACCCCCCCCCGCGCCGATAATTATTCACCCGGCGACGCCGCCGCCTTTTCGCGCGCTGCGCCCCCATCCCGCGGCCCCCCGCGCCCCCACCAGGGCTGCACTGGCGCTGCGATTAATTAATTTCTTCGGGCGGCGATACGGCTGTGCGCTTAATTGGCGAGCGGCGGACTCGCCAGGCGCTCCAGACCGCGCTGCCAACATGACGGGGCGAATGTGTGCGTGTGTCCAGTGTTTGGCCGTGTGTTTGTGCGGTGTGTATGTGTGTGTGTGTGTGTGTGATTGGAGGAGCGAGGCTTTGTAGGTATGGTTGGCCTAGTTGGGTATCGGCGATGCTGCGGGGAATATTGAATTCGAAATTTTGTGTTTGAAAGTGTTGTTGGGAGTGGATTGAATGTTGTTTTTTTGAGTGGTTTTATGAAAGTTTTTTTTTTGAGATGGATGGGAAATTTTTGATTTTTTTTTTTATATATGAGGCACTTTTGAGTGAAATTTCTTGGTTGGATAGAATAATAGTTAGTAAAATATCACATTACAAAAAGTTTGCCATTCGCAATTGTTGAAAAACAGTAGAATTTCATTTGAAAATATTATAGATCATCTTTCAAGGCGATGCGTTTATTGCGAGAAAGATCCAAACTAAAATAATAATATACCTAGATAAATCATCTTAATTATTCGTCATTCGATCTCTGATTATTCACGTAATTCAAATTCACTTTAAAACTATGAAGGTTTTTCAATATACTTAATCCTATATACTGTAAGAAAGGAAATCAGATACTGAAAAAAAAGTTTTAATCGACGATAAATAGATTGAAAAACGCTTCGATGAATAATAAATAATAGTGTAAAAAATATAAATAAAATAAAATAGTTATACTATAGGGTATTACTATAGAGACGCTCGATTTTAAAATATACAATAAAATTTGATGATTTGCACATGTTGTTCAACGCTACAACTTTCCATGGTGATTTGCCGTATACTACTTAAGAACAAATTAGACATACGTCACTTTAACAAGATAGCTGCTATAACCTAACAAATTCCGAGCGTTCCTATTGAAAGACCCTATATTCAATTAGATTTCCCAAAATTTTTCTTTCCAACACAGCAAAGTAAAAAAACGACTTATATGCATCAAAATCAACAAACTCAAAATTCGTTAACATTTATCAATTTTTTTTTTAATTCTTAGATCATCAAATTCACAAAACATACACACACACTTAACTACTAAACATATTAGCCAACACTTTAAGCTACTTTTCAAAACCGAAACATCCAAAATTACATAACACATCAAACAAAACCGGCCCCGAAACACCTCCGAAAACCGCCATCCCGCCTTTTCCATTTCCCGCTCAATTTTTAAATACGGCCGAGCTGACGGCGCCTATTTCGGCCTTCTGCGAATATATCCGCACGTACGACGGCCGCAGCACAGCCTCGGGGCCACGGCGTCCAGCCATCCGAGGGTGGCCTGGGGGGGGGCAGGGGGGGGAGGAGGTTCTAGGCGTGACGTCACCCCGGCGAAAGCCTCCGGACGCGCGATCAAAGAACGCGACCAAGGGTCGGTCCCAGGAGGGACAGGGGACGGAGGAGGTATCGATCCTGGCCGGCCCCCCCTTCGATCCTGGCTGACTCCCCCCTCGATCCTGACCGGCTCCCCTTTTCGATCGGCCGGAGGGCGGATGGTTGGCGTCGTTGACAAATGGCGCGCGCGAGCCTGCACGACGGCCACGGGCCTAATTGCGGATCGTGGGCAGCACCTGGGAATACTGCGTCGGTTCTTTTGACGGTGGTCGTCTTGTGTGAGGGGAGGGTGTTGGCTTTAGGGAAACGCTGGGTCGGCTCGTCGGGTATGGTCGAGCTTTCGGGTAACGCGGGGATCGGTTTTTTTTTTTGGGTTGAGAGAAGTCTTGGAAGTTGATGATTTTGAAATTTCGTTTTCGTTCATGTTGTGGGGGGGGGAGAGGTACGGGGGACTCTCCACAAATTATGAAAATAATTAAAATTACGAGAATTGTTAGTGTCACATGATCATGGTCGTAGCTAGGATTATTTTAAAACCTTCGAGCGGGCGCGCCCAATGATTTCACTTGAGCGGGCGTGTGTCGTAAACATCAAGTTTTCTTTATATAAATGTTAATTAATTGCTGTAAGGTTATGAAAAATGATAAATGACAGTACTTTTAAAAAAAATTATTGGACTTTCTAAACAAAAAAAAACGAAAAAAAAAACCGTAACAAAAAAAAAAAATTATCGACCTATTAGTCAAAATAAATTTCCTTATCCTTACAATTGTTGCAAACCATCTCAATTGCAGAATGTTTCTTGCATATAAAGAACTAGCAACGGCAAAACTTCATTGATGCTGAGGATCTTTTTTCCACAGTGCATATGACATACATGTACAAACACCGCGTTTCGGAGAAATTCTTACAGAAACTCCCAAAAATCAATAAATAGCAAAAATTTCGAGGCACGTCTATAGATCGGAGAGACATCGACACTGGAATAGCTCGGATCTCGATGCTGGTGATTCAGTGATAAAAGTGGAAGAAGCTATAATGCGTATTTGTTGCCAATTTTGCAACCGCGCGCCCACTCGAAGGTTTTAAGGGGGGGACAAAACCCAACTTTGTATATGTAAGCGATTCCAGGCAATAAAAAAACGCTGTTTTTTTATTTGAAGAAAATGTATATAAATAATTAATATAGATATATCACGATCGAGTGATATATCTAAACAAATGTCTCTTGATTTAAATATAATTTGTTATTATTTTAATTTTCTTTTATAAGAAACCATATTTTAGGAAAGATTATTGTATAATGAATCCTCCTAAATACAGAGAGATGTCATATAATAATATAATAACCTCGAAACCAATAAGATTTTTAAGTCATAAGAGTTTTTTTTATAGGAAACTGTGTTATAGAAAAGCTTATTCTACATTAAACTCTCCTATAACACGCAAATAGTTTTCACGTAAGAATCTTGAAATGAATGACTCACAAATTTCGTTATTAATCAGAAATACATAGTGCTGTCGTTTTAGACAGATTTTTTTATAAGAAACCATGTTATAGAAAAAAGTTTCAATAAACTTATTCACTATACAATTATAATGAATTCTATTGCTAAATCTGTAATATAGGAAACCATGTTGAAGAAGACTTAAAGTTTTACGTAACAAGCGGGTTCAAATAAAACTTAAAAAAATACCGTAGTATTGCTGCAACAGAGATGAAACGTATAATCATTAAGTCCATACAAAATATACTAAAATATATTATTAAAAATTACAGAAAATCGCGATTTAGGTGTTGAGTATGATATAAAAAATTTTGTAGAATGAAAAAAAATATTGGTTGTATTTTTCACGTTGTCATTACCATTTATGTTTAATATTTTTTTGATGGAAATCTTCATTTCGAACGAATTCGATTCGAATGTTACTTTTCTTCAATGAAAAAGTTGAATTGCGAGTAAATAGATACTTAAAAGTTTTGCGGAAGTGTTGTGAAACAACTGTTCTTTTCAAGTGGCGAAACATTAACTCGATCGTTATCGTTCCGAATTCAGGAACCTTCATTTAACGTAAATAGACGAAAGTGCGAGAATAATTTTTCCTTCGGTTGACCCGAATCTTGGATTATTTTTAATTAAAAAATTACATTGAAATTTTTTCTGAGGTTTTTATAGGGATATAAATGGAATTTTCAAAATTTTGAAGAGCGTTATTCCAACACGAACGGTTAATTAATTATTCTTATTGTTTATATGAGCTCGCGATATTTTTTTTAACGATAAATTTAAATTTTAAGAAACAAATTTTCAGAAAATGTTTTCGCACATTTTTAAAACTGAAACGAGTTTCGTTTGTGTATTATAATAATTCTCGAATAAATGTTAACGCGAGAAAACACACACAATTTCCCCACAAAACCGTATTAATTTTATGTATCTAATCGGTGAACAGTATTTTCCTTAATTATCCGCGATATAATTATACATAATATTCGACAAACCCACGCAACGAAATTTAACCAAACGTTGATAATTTCCCCGGATTTATTAAAGAACATACAATTTAAAAATACGTCAATATTTAAGAATAGAATAGCTCGTCTAAACTTAAATAGATTAAAAAAACCCGCGACCGAAAATTGCAACCTATTAATAGTCAAAAGGGTTATTTCTAAAGGATATACTTAAAAAAATATACAATTGATTTTTAAATACTATTGAATATTCAATTTTTTGATATTTTGGCTTTGAAATACTATCAAGCATTGAAGCGTAGATAAAAAATCATTGAACACATTTGAGAACCGCTGGTCTACGATGACCTTTCGGCGAGGACTTAATCCACCGACGACGTGAGGGTAGAAGTTATCGGCTTACATACACTGCGCCCATGGCGATATTTTCGGCTAACCTTTATTAATCGTGGACGGCCATATTTAGGGCCGATTTTGAAAATTTGGCGCCCTTCGAAGAGGGGAAAATCGATCCGGGTGGTGAAGCTTTTGTTCTCCGACGCGGTTTCTTTTGAGCGATTGCGAATTTCACGACTATTAAATTTGGAATAATGTTTGACTAAAACAATATTCGATTGTGATTATTTATTAGCGCCATCTATGATTGAATAATAAAAGTTGTGCGATATTTTCATAGATTTTCGATTTTTTTCAGCCGGATCGTATATTATCGCCGTTTACTGTACTTAAACGTCGCAAAGGAAACTGTTTCGAATATTCGACTCTCCTCGTATCCCTCCTCATCGGAGTAGGATATGATACTTATGTTGTAGTAGGAAGAGCAACTAGAGATGTCACTCTTGGTCTCCAAAGCAGAACGACATGTCCGTCACAAGAAAAAATAAAGGTTATTAATTTATTAATGCATATAACTATATGAAGATAAGATTCTAATACTGTATATTGATATTGTAGGAAGAAGACAAAATTGAAGAACCGAAGAAAACGAAGTATAATGTAAAACCTGCAACAGATTTCAGCAGTCAACATCTGCGTCAGAGAGAAGAAATGCGTCTGCAGCGCATTTTAGATGAAAAACTTCGGAAAAAAGCGGAAATAGACAAATCGATCGAGGTTAAAGTATTGTTAATTTCAAAATATTAAACGCGAAACATTTAAAAAATGTATAGGTAATATTCAGGAATTCGAGAAACCACCGCCGGACAATCTTCATAGATGGCGAATGCATTCGTGGGTTTTGATCTTGTCTGAAATGAGGCATTCTAAAAGTGACAAGGGAAAAGGATATGAATTATCTGATGATTACCCGTTTTATGTGGAGCCATCGAGCGGTTTCAAATTCCCCATAAAATGTCCTGAATATTTGAAAGTGGAGAGTGTTTACAATCACGAGAATTATTACGTTTGTTTGGATCGATTTGTGTTGAAGGAAGTTTTTTTTGTTGATTTTTACTATAGATTGTTTGTAGGTGAATTTGCAGGAAGAAAATTCGAGTTCGTCCTTAATATTCGATTTGATTAATACTGACCGTTGGGAACGTTTGCTTTGTGAAGAGCCTTCTACGCCGACGAAAAATTCTTCGGAAAATCCTGTGAAATATTTAGATATGCCGTTCAGTTGGGTCGAGAAATTGGATATATCATTGACAGGTCAGAAAATTTATATTCAAAAATCTTCGTTAATTTGTAATAAAATGCGTAATTGTAATAAAAATATGCGTAATTTGTAATAAAATTTTTAAAGACTTTGAACAAAGATATCCAAATGGAGAGAAGAAAATTCTTTACAAAAAAGCTATTTTACATAAATACGCTCCTTATTTGAAAAATAATGGATTGATAAAACAATTATCAGAATATAAAGATTACGATTACGTAAAACTTCTCAATTGGTATGAATGGTACGAAAATAGGAAAGATTGTTTAGTAAAAAAATCGTTTGATCATATCACTAAAAAAGTCACTGAGGTTTTCAAACATGGCAGAAATGATAATATAAAAGGTAAAATTTAATAATAACTTTCAGAATATAATTTGATTAAATTTAATCTTAATATTATTTTTAAATTTAGTGCATCAGTATGATATTAATGAAAAAACCAACTCGTATAGAACACATAGAGTGTTGGAATTTTTCAGTGAATCTCGGCCAGATTGTCTTTTCAAAGTAGTCACCACTCCTATGTCGATTCTTCAATTATTTAATCATCGTGAAGACAGGTTATATTTATTTCAATAATAATTGTATATTGTAATAATCAATATTGAATAATTTACTGAAACATTTTATAGATTATATTTTAGAAAAATTATGTTTGATGATTGTATTGATGGTATTGAATCTGATAAAATGAAAGTATGTATTTCTTCTATTAATATCATATAACTTTTACATTCAATATAAATTCTATAAAATGTTATTTTAGTCCATCGTTGAAAAATATAACCATAATCCTAATATTCCATCTGCGGAGGATATTAACGAAAAACATTTTCTAATTGATGAAAATAAAGTGAAAATAATATATCATTATGATTCAAATTCATTCATAAAATCCACAAAGACATTCACTATACCAAAATTTGGTGACATTAAAGAATTCATAAAACAAAATCCAGATAAAATAAATATTTATGAAGTAATTATAAACATTTATATCAAATTGATATTCATATTATGTAACATATAAATAGAAAAAACACATACTAATCAAACAATAATAAATTCTCTAGAGCAATCCAAATGCAAATTTACCAAATGACATGGATCTTTTCATTCTTGTATTGGGTTGTGGAAATGACATGGCCAAAGTACAAAGCAACAGTAATGAATTTCAAATTGAATTAAATAAATATCTAACAGTTCGACAAGAAGAACTATTAAATCCTTCACTTATCATCGAATTATTTAATGTAGAAAGAAATGAATTTGCTAAATCAAGCTTGGCTAAAAAGGTAATAAAATCTTCATCAAATCTGGGCAAAAGAATATTTTGAAATATTTTTTTTTATAAATAAAATAAAACAGGAAGCAGCTAAAAGACAATTACAAGAAAGGGAAATGAGCGAGTTAGGCATGTGGCCTGGAACCCCATATTTGATTCGTGAAAAATCTAATTCTTTAAACAATGATATAAAAAATATTTGTCTGAATGAATTTAAAAGGATACAATGTTCGAGACAAAATAGAATTCAAGCCGAGTATGAAGTGGTGAGTCTAAATTCCGACAATCGTTCCAAACATTACAAAATAGATCATATCCAAGTTTTTTCCAGTATGTTTCCAAATTAAAAGACGATGAAATATGGTATTCAAAAAATAAAAACAATATAACTCCCGAAAAAGTTGCAAATTTTTTAAAACAAAGGTAATGAAATATTTCAAAATATAATATGTTTCATGTTTTTCATATTATTATACTTATTTTTTTAGGAATGAGCTTATTTTCAAAATGAAAACCACTGAAAAACAATTAACAAGGAGGAAAAACTTAACCGAGATCAGATATGATGAATTATCAAAAATTTTGAAGAGCAAATACTGATTCAAACAATTATAGTTCATAAAGAAAATCTTGTGGAGGAAACATTCTAAACTTGGAAATTTTAAAATAAAATGTATTGAAGTATTTTTCAGCTTTTACCGTTATATAAATAACAGTGTCATCTGTAGATAAATTTCAATATAATTTAAATAAAATGAAAACTTATTTATTTTGATATAATAATTAAACTTATTAGTTTAAACTTTTTAAATGAAAAATTATTTGTTTTGCCATAGGAAATTTTATTGAAAATATTTCTCATTATTACAAAATAAAGTTATATAGTAATAACATCACATAAAATTTAAATTATTTACTTATAAAAATTATATACTTAACATAAATTGAATAAATGTAAAATTCAAAATACAATATGTCAATTAATAAAAATATATATGTAAGTAAAATTTAATATATGAAATTAATAAAAATATACGTTAAAAAAAGGATTGTGACATAATAAAAAAATTAATTAATTGTTTGAGGAATCGACTCATTGTTTATATACCAATCAGGGATCCAATTCATATCATTAAAATCTTCTGTTTCTATCAATTCAATTTTACCATGTTTAAACTTTTGAAAATACAATCGTTGATTTGCTGTTATTATATCTTCAGATTTCAACTTTTCTTTGAAACAATCTTTGATGAATGTTAAAAGTTCAGTAGTGAAATTTAAAATTTGTTGTTCTTTCCACTTTCCCTATAAAAAACACATTCAAAATACCAGTAATCCACTTTGATGTTCTTTGTACAGCATAAAAATTAATTATATTATACCTCCCCTACGTTTTCCAAGTCACCAGCATAATAAGATTTGATTTTAGTGACAATTGCATTTTGATTCGTAAATCCACAAAGTATTTTATTGGTTCTACCCCAAAAGCATTTCACCCAAAGTCTCCTAGATTTTTGTATTCTGAAATATTCATAAAGCAATCTTATTTCTGTATTAAATAATATTTAATTTTGAGATTTCACAAAAACAAAACATTCAAATAATTTTATGCAAAATAATTTTTCATACGTTAGATTTGGTGAATAGTTTGTAATGAAGCCTAGTTCAACATTGTCCCTTTTATTTAGTTCATCAATCACTAATTTTCTTTCAAGATTCAGAGGAATTTCTTTTTGAAATTGTTCATCATTTGCATCAAGTCCAAACAATTCAGAACGACATAAAACACGATGTTGCTTCAGGTTAGTTTCAGAGAGGATTACAAATTTTTGCTTTGGCTTATGTGGTTTGGAATCAGCGATTTCTAAGAGAAATTAAATTGAAAAAAATTGTCAGCAAGGATTATTTCGTTTTAGTGATCTTTGATTAGAGTATCGATTTTCCAATAAAAATGACATTATTTAAGTATATACATACTAGATGAATAGCAGTATTCATAAAACATCTTCGGATCAAATCCTATACGAGGAAAATTTTCTTCTTCTAAATCATGATGCACATATATTACTCCTCTTAATAGATGGGCACAAAATATAAACGAATCGTGCTTGTCATATAGTGCGTTTCCAATTTTCCTCAAAGTTGTTCGCCCAAATGCAAATCCTACATCTTCGATTTTAGTTCCGGTGTAACTTTGAATTATTTCTTTATGATTTGTAATAAATCGGAAAAAAGTATTTGATTGCTTGAATTTTAATTGTTTTTTAGAAATTTCTTCTTTATGCTTTTCTTCCTTCATTTTTATGTCTAAATTTATTACGCCAGGTTTAGCCGATACATAGTTTAAAGAAGACAAGTTTTCTGCAAGATCATAATTTTCATTCATATCATAATATTCAACAATTCTAGGCCTTGTGAAGCAAGCATAATAGTCATATAATTCTGGATACAAATCAATTTTTTTTCCATAGGAAGCCATTTATGATGATATGTGCTTAAATTCTGAAAATATCAAGTTTTTTAGTTACAGAAACAAATTACGAAATCATACGACCATTTCTCTATCAAAATCGTCACACCGTGTACATATTGGAATGAAAAATATTTCAATTAAAAATCAATATTAATTCTTTCTATAAAACAAAATTATTAGAAGAATCTTTGAACCTTCGAACCGATCTTTTTTATCAGTTCAACTCTTCAAAACTAATGAGATGACTTTTAAATGAGTCATTAACTTAAAGGACAAAGAAATGAATCATAACTTTGTAAACTGCGCAATCGATATGCAACTAAACAAAAGTGAATAACTTGAAAAATAACAACGCGATCGTTTCGAATATAGTAAAATAATCAAATATAAATGTTTTACGAAATATTAATAACTATTTACTAATTATACTACGTACCAAAAATCAAATCGCAACCGCGAGACGAAGCACACGACGAACTTGCAAAACGATGAGGACCGATTGCCAGGGATACCACCATAAGTTTACAGTGAAATGTAACCATCGGAACCAATTGTAAATCAATTTATTTATAAGTTATAACTGATTTTCCAGGCCTTCGATACGTTATTTTTTTCATTCCAGCTTTCAGTTACAGTTCAGAAAATAAAATATATAGGTTTGGTTCTGGTTTTCGATTCAGCTTCAAGTGATAAATTTTTAAACTTATCATTAGTATCTTTGCATTTTAGGTGCATAAATATATTTTTTTCTGTGTTTATATTTAAATTCTTAACGTATTTCACGCATATTTAATACATTTATAAGTACGTAAATTATTATTATTTTTTAACGAATTTAACCAGTAAATGACTTAAAGAAGAATTTGGTAATTTATGGGCAAATTTCCAATTTTACCGAAGTATTTATATTTGTTGTTTGAAATGAAGGGTTGTGTAAGTTCATGTTTTTTTCTGGATTTTATTTACTGGTAAACCGATAATTATAAAAAAATTACCGGATTACAGGTAAATTAAAATTACGGTATATTTGGCCTTTTTATCGATGTTTGCTATCGTCATTTGGGCACACGTCTGGAAACCGATGATTGAGTATTTCAAGAAATTAAATCTGCCGCAACAACTATAAGTCAATTTTTTGTATTTTTTTTTTGTCGTACATATTAAATTAACGATTTTTTTTATTAATAAATATTATAATTTTTTATTAATAATATTTTGTATTAAATGAAATTTTTATCATTTTTTTACTTACCTATCTACTCTATCTATAGATGCACATATCATATAAGATTTTCTCTATGACTATTAATCATAAAGAAAATCTTATGGAGGAAAAATTCTAAGCGTGAAGATTAAAATAAAACGTATTGAAGCATTTTTCTATTTGTGCTATAAGTACTTGTGTTGTCTATAAGACATTTTCAACAAAATAATTCATTATTTAATTTCAATATTTTTTAAAATAAAAACTCTTATATTAGTATTGCCATAGAAAATTTTATTAAAAATATTTTTCATGATTACAAAATGTAGTTATAAAATATGGTAATACAATCATTTTAATTTCAATCAATAATTACTTTGAATAAATATGCACTAAATATAAATTGAATAATACTTCAAAATTGTGTTTTAAATTTTATAATAAATACACTTGTATTATAAAATTCAAAATACAATTTTGAAGTATTATATTTAAAAAAATATATGATAAAAAGATAATCCTGACTTACAATAAAAGTAAAAAAAAATGTTTTAAAGAATAGTTTAAGGAATTGATCTATTATTCATATACCAATCAGGGATCCAATCCGAATTACTAAAACCGTCCTGTTCTATCATTTCAATATTTCCATATTCAGTCATTCGAAAATACAATCGTTGATTTGCTGTTGTTATATCTTCAGATTCTAATTTTTCTTTGAAACAATCTTTGATGAATGTTAAAAGTTCAGCAGTGAAATTTAAAATTTCTTGCTCTTTCCACTTTCCCTATAAAAACACATTCAAAATACCAATTATCAATTATGATGTTTTTTGTACAGCAACAAAATTATTTATTTTATACATTTCCCATGTCTTCCAAGTCATTAGTTTGATACGATTTGATTTCTGAAACAATCCCATTCTCATTCATATATCCACAAAGTATTTTATTGGTTACACACCAATAACTCTTCGCCCATAATCTCCTAGATTTATTTATCCTGAAATATTCACAAAGTATTTTTATTTATGTATTAAAGAATATTTAATTTTGAGATTTCACAAAAAAAAACATTCAAATAATTTTATATAAAATAATGTTTCATACGTAAGATATGGTGGATAATTTGTACTAAAGCCTAGTTCAATTTTGTCCCTTTTATTTAGTACATCAATCACTAATTTTCTTTCGAGATTCAGAGGAATCTCTTTTCGAAATCGTTCATTAGCATCAAGTCCATGTAATTCAGATCGATGTAAAATACAATGTTGCTTCAGGTTAGTTTCGGAGAGGATCACAAATCTTTTTTTCGGATTATATATATTTGGTTTGGAATCGGCAATCTCTAAGAAAAATTAAATTTAAAATAATAAATGGTTAGGATTATTTAATTTAAAAATTAGTGGTTTTTTTCATATGAGACTATCAGAGTATACATTTTAAAATAAATTTGATAAAAGAATTTGTTAAAATATACATACTAGATAAGTAGCAGTATTCATAAAACATCCCTGGATCAATATGTGGAGAATCAAATTTTTTTACATCGAATTTTTTCAAAATAAATTTTTTTGAATCATGCAATTGCACATATATAATTCCTCTCAATAGATGGGCACTCAACATAAAATTATCGTACTTGTCATACAGTACGTTTCCTATATTCGTCAAAGTTTTTTGTCCAAATACAAAACCTGCATTTTCAATTTTAGTTCCGGTGTAACGTTGAATTATTTCTTTATGATTTGTAATAAATTCGAAAAAAGGATCTGATTGCTTGATTTTTGATTTTTCTTTACATGAATTTTCTTCATGTTTTTTTTGTTTGAATTTAATATCTAAATTTACCATGCCAGGTTCAGCTGATACATAGTTTAAAGATGACAAGTTTTCTGCAAGATCATAATTTTCGCTAATACTAAAATAATCAACAATTCTAGGCCTTGTGAAGCAAGCATAATAGTCATATAATTCTGGATACAAATCAATTTTTTTTCTTGAGGAAGCCATTTATGATGACATGTGCTTAGATTCTGAAAATAACAAGTTTTTTAGTTAAAGAAACAAATTGAAATCAAATCAAAATCATCTCAAAACATTGATACAATCTTATTCTTACACAATATTAAAATTTGAATCATAATAACAAATAAATAAAATAGAAAAAGGTATAAAAATATCCATTTTATGGCTCTTACTTTAATTTTTTTATTGATATGAAATATTAAGAAAAAATATCGATTTCAAGCATGAAAAATACCTATACCGTTTTCTCAATAACTAATTAATTAATAATTCTATCAGCTTCACGTTTTCGTTAATATTAGTTGAAATATAATATGTATAAAATTTATTTTATACTGGGTTTTAGTTTAATCTATGGACGAAATTTCGAAAATATGTGCGAAAATGCGATTATTTTTATGATTTATGAAACTTAAAAATCGTAATTGTAACGTTTTAAGAACTACTTGGGCTAGTCAAATAGCAAAATTCAAAGAATTATCTACATAAAAAAAAAAAAATTGATGAAAACAAAAAAACGTTTTTTTTTCATGCATATTATTCAATTTTGAGATCCGATACATATATTATAATTTAACTAAATTTAATTATTAATCACGTTAGTCATAAGTGAGAATCGTTTTCTGTGCTATAAACAAAAAATTACTACACATAATGAGATTTATTTTATAACACCGATAATAAACGCAAACATTGAGAAAACTTCGGATCACATTACGACACATTCTTTCGGCTCATATATTGGTTATATTTTTATCACTACGATATCATTTATATCACTCTATTATGGATTTCGGTTATTTTTTAATTTTAAAAACATCTTAATTTCGCTATCGCCGAAAGAAAACTAAATAGTGCTAAACTCGAATACGAAGCAAGAAAATGAAGTATATCAATGATTTTGTTCGAAAAAGTCTTTAAAAATGGATAAGATCGGTCATCTAAAAATCAATTAAAAAAATATAACAGAAAAATACGAGCTCAAAATAAATTAAAAAAAAAAAAATTCACATCTATTTGTCGTAATAAATATAAAATTGTATTTTTAGGAATGCAAGTCTAATATGCCACGCAATATGATACCAACCAATCATTGCATTTACGATGACTAGCTATTTTCATACAAAAAAAAAGTCTCATTTGCTAAAACACGTAACCAAAAGGGTTAACGATCCCGCAAATGAAATTTTACAATCATTTCTCGATCAACGTAATTATAAAATGCCGAAGATTCCTCAACTTACGACAGATATACGATCCTGAAACTCGGACATAAGTCGAATCCATGAAAAAAAAAAATTTATAATAAATTTTCCATTTCCAATACAATAATTTCATATTTTCCGAAATGCACTAGCTGTAGATGATGGTAGATCGTGATTTAGTAAGTATAATATTTTTTGATAAATGATGAATTTGAAAAAAACATCTGTTGTAAGTCGAAAAATATCGTATATTTAAATAAGAAATATTTCAATTAAATCAATATTGTTCCTTTCGATAAGCCGACCTTTTTACTATTTCATCTCAAAACTAATGAAATGACTTTCAAATGAGTCATCAACTTAAGGGACAAAGAAATGAATCATAAGATTGTAATATGTGCAATTGATATGCAACTAAACAAAAGCGAACTTTAAAAATAACAACGGGATCGTTTCCGATATAATAAAATAAACAAATATAAATGTTTTAAGAAATATTAGTTACTATTTACAAATTATACTACGTACCAGAAATGAAATCACAACCACGAAATGAATACACAACGATCTTGCAGAACGGTGCTGGCCGATTGCACGATTGACAGGGGTGCCAGTATAAATTTGCAGTGAAATAAAACCAGTTGATCTAAATCAATTATGATTGGATTTTTTCTCAAAAAAATTTTCAATTGGATAATACAATATTTTTAAAGACTACATCTGCCAGAATAACTATTAGTTGATATTTCAAGATTTTTCATAAAAATTAAATTGATGCATTAATTTTCCCAGTAATGAGGAGGTGTGAAAAAAACTTCATGTTTACAATTTTGCGATAAATCGATATTTAATCGAATTATTCAGCGCGTATTTCACCTTAAAATGTCTTAAAATACCAAAAATTTTATGTATAATAATGATTTAGATACAAATATATGCATCTTTTCATTTTAAATTATGCGTTGATATGGAAAAAAATCTGGGGTTTTTTTCTTACACTTATGCTCGTTAAGTTTTTATGCTCCATACAGGAAAAGTACTACTTGTATGCCGCGCATTTTCACAACCATTTTATTTTGTACTAAAATAGCATCTATACCTCGTTGCTCAAAGTTGTAAAATGAAAATAAAACTCGCGCTTTTAATCACGTATGAAAAAAAACCAAATTGGGGTTAAAGCGCGCGTGGCGTCAAAGAAAACTGTGTTGAATATTCGACTCTCCTCATAAAAATAGGATATCACAGTATTGAAACGTTTTTGTCAATTAAAATTTCGATTTTATAAGAAGAAAATAAAATTGACGAACCAAAAAAAAAAATGCTGACCTAACCTAATCCAACCTAACACCTAGGGGTTAGGTTAGGAAAAAAATCCAGTTCAGTCTCAAACCTAGTAACACCAAAATGTAAATTATCTGAAGATTTACCGTTTTATAATACTTGGAACCATCAAGCGGTCTCAAATTCCTGATAAACATTTTAAAGCATAACATAATATTATCAAATTTTATCATATTGTTTATTTTTTTAGAAATTAGCTTATTTCTAAAATAAAAAAACTATTGATAAACAATTAACAATAAAAAAACTTGACCAAGATACGATATGATTAATTATCGAAAATTTAAAATAACAAATACTTATAAAAGCATCTATGATTAATTGATAAAATCTGATGAAAGAAACATAAATATTTAGAATGAAATAAATTGAAGCATTTTTTAATTCATACTATTAATACTAGTGCTATTTGGGGGTAATTTCCCATAAAATAATTTATCAATTTAGCATATGCCAGCAAACTTTTTAAAATGAAAACTCTTGTATGCAATAGTTTTGGTATAGAAAATTTTATTGAAAATATAATATATCTCGCAATCAGTATTACAAAATGTAGTTATATGGTAATATTATAAAATCACATATATTTTAAATTATTAGTTACTTCTAAAAATTAAACACTAAATATACATTGAATAAATGTATAATTCGAAATCAAATATTAAAGTATTTAATAAAAATATTAGGTAAAAAAGAATCATGACAATTAAAAAAAAAAAATTCATTGAATTATTTGGGGAACTGATTCATTATTTATATACCAGTCAGGAATCCAATGGAAATCATTAAAATCTTCTTTTTCTGTCAATTCAATGTTTTCATATCTTAACTTTCGAAAATACAATCGTTGATTTGCTGTTGTTATATCTTCAGATTTGAATTTTTCTTTGAAACAATCTTTGATGAATGTTAAAAATTCAGCGGTAAAATTTAGAATTCCTTGTTCTTTCCACTTTCCCTATAAAAAGCACATTCGAAATACCAATTATACATTTTGATGTTTTTCGTTCAATATCACAATTATTTACTTTATACCTTTCCCATGTCTTCTAAGTCACTAGCATTATACGATTTGATTTCTGTTATAATTCCATTCTCAGTTGTAAATCCGCAGAGGATTTTATTGGTCCTACCCCAAAAGCATTTCACCCAAAGCCTCCTAGTTTTGTTTATCCTAAAATATTCTAATGTATTGAATATTTAATTTTGAGACTTCACAAAAAACCTTTAGATAATTTTATAAAAAATGAAGTATCATACGTAAGATCTGGTGTATAGAATTCACTGATGGATACTTCAACATTGTTTCTTTTATTCAGTTCATCAACCACTAAATTATTTTCGAGATTCAGAGGGATTTCTTCTTGAAAATGTTCATCGTTGGCATCAAGTCCAATTAATTCAGATCGATTTAAAATATGATGCCGCTTTAGGTTAGTTTCTAAGACAGTCACTAATTTTCTATTTTTTTCAAATATTTCATCTGCATTTGGATTGGAATCAGCAATTTCTTAGAAAAATTAAATAAAAAAATATAGTTGATTTTCGAATTATTTCATTGCGGTGATTTTTTTATGTAACTTTCAGAGTATACATATTCTAATAAAATTGATAAAAGAATTTGTTACAATATATAAATATACATACTGGATGAGCAGCAGAATTGATTAAATTTCTTTGGTTGAAAATCGTTATTTTTATATATTTGGAGATCATGATACACATATATAACTCCTCTTAATAGATGGGCACACAACATAAAAGTATTGTACTTGTCATAAAGTGCGTTTCCTATTTTCATCAAAGTTGATCGCCCAAATACAAACCCTGCATCTTCGATTTTAGTTCCGGTGTAACATTGAATTATTTCTTTATGATTTGTAATAAATTCGAAAAAAGGATCTGATTGCTTGACTTTTGATTTTTCTTTATCTGAATTTTCTTCACTTTTTTTTTCTTTGATTTTAATGTCCAAATTTATTACACCAGGTTTGCCTGTTACATAATTTAGAGAAGACAAGTTTTCTACAAGTTCTGAATTTTCATTAATACTAAAATAATTAATAATTCTTGGTCTTGTAAAACAAACATTGTATTCATATAACACTGGGAGCAACTTAATATCTTTTCTTGAGGAAGCCATTTTTGATAACGTGTACTTAAATTCTGAAAATAATAACTTTTTTTAACAGGAAGAAATTATAATCAAATAGAATAATTTCAAAGTATTGGTTTTACACAATATAAAAAAATAAATCATAACAATAAATAAATGATAAATGAATTTTTGTCATATGTATTATTATCATGTCAATATTTATCAATACCAAAAATATGTTATTATATAAATTATACAATACTCAACGTTTCAATATAACAACAAAATTTATATATAAAACATGAATGACAATCACCGGCTGACATCTGAATACAGAAAAAACTGAAAGCTACCTATTTTGATTTCTTTATCGTACGCCATAGAAAAAATAAAATTTCATATGAGTACTAAATAAAAATGGGTGACCATTTATGGAGAATAATTTTTTTACGTAAAAAATATAATATATTTAGATAAATTTTATTTTAATTTCTATATTTTAAATACATTCCAGCAGACCTATAGGATAGTTATTGAAAAAAAGAATCTTGCATGTGAGACAATAAGAAATAATATTTTATTAAGTGTTTTTTAATATAAAATAGACTATTTTAATGTCATATTTCATCATCATCATTATCGATCCGTTTTGTGTCCACTGCAGGACAAGATCTCCCCATCAAATATTGGGGGTCTAAGCTATATACCTTATCCGAGAGCCAACCTCGTATCGAAATGTCATATTTATCAAAACAAAATCTTACTTGAATTAATTACATCATAAATCAAACTATTCAATCAATATTACGATAGCAAAAAGTACTTGTACTAATTTGTTGACTATAGACGCCAATAAAAATAATCAAAGACTGCATGGTCACCATGAAACACACAAAACATTTTTTTTTTCACCTTTAATACTTCGAAAGCAGCACCTTCGAGTTAGGATATATGTAATGCTCCTACCAAAATTTTTATAAAGTGACAAAAATTTTCGAAATAAGAATAATATAACATTTCCAAATAAAATCTATCAATATGAAACAGGCGTGGGCTCCTAATACAACTGGATTAAGGTAAAAAAATTAAAATATGTTTAAATATTTTATTCTATAAAAAATTCTTTGTTTCAATTTTTCGGGTTTCAAATCAAGATCTCGCTTTTTATGATTTCTGAGAGAATTTCAGGATAAACTAAATTATCACCCGCACCAAATTATATTATTCAATATGATATAATATAATTACCTATATGTATATTTTATGATATAACATGCGTATT
Organism: Hydropsyche betteni; assembly: GCA_028571205.2. Classification (NCBI taxonomy): domain Eukaryota; kingdom Metazoa; phylum Arthropoda; class Insecta; order Trichoptera; family Hydropsychidae; genus Hydropsyche; species Hydropsyche betteni. The sequence continues at coordinate 4,421,245 of JAOXNN020000021.1, read as the reverse complement.
GAAATGAGAAATATTTTAATCAAATTCGATAAAATAAACATAAGAAAAATCCACGAATTCTTCAGCCGACCTTTAAAATCAGTTCAGACGTAATTTGACTCTTCATAACTAATAAAATGACTTTAGATGAATCATAAAGTTTAAACAAAGAAATGAGTCATAAGTTTGTAAACTGCACAATGGACACATGTATGTATGACTAAACGAAAATGAGAAATTTGAAAACTTATAATGCGATAATTTTCGATATAGTAAAATAATTGATTCGTTACTATCTACTATTTACTACGTACCAAAAATGAAACCACAATCTCGAGACGAGACGCACCACAAGGAAATAGCTTGCAGAGTGGTGCAGGCCAATCGACAGGGGTGCCAGTATAAGTTTGCAGTGAAATTAAACCAGTGGATCTAAAAAAAATCTTATCAGATCAGATTTTGTCTCAAAAAAATTATCTATTCAAAATACAACTGCTAAATTAACGACTAATTAATTTATAAAGATTTTTTCATAAAAATTTAATTGCCATTTTTTAAATTAATTGGATTTTTCAACTCACATTTACTTTTAAGTTTAAAATTATTCTGTATTTCTGGGTTGAGAAACCTCACTTGAACATTTTGATTTTTTTCAGATCATATAACAAGAATGCAGTGATTACAAACAACACCAAAAACATCATATTGCAAGAAGGTGATGAAATTTCACTCTCAATCAAATCGATTTTGACAATTTTATCAAAGTTTCGTATATATTTTCAGGAATTTTCACGACTGAGAAATTAACAAAGGATTATGAAAAAAAGCCGAAACAACTCATTCATAGTAATCACAATGACACTTTTCATAGGGCGTTCGGAAAATTATTGGTTGTAGGTCAGTTCTTTGGAATTTTGCCTGTGATTGGTGTGCTGGATCCAGACGCTTCAAATTTAAGGTTTTTTTATTTACACTTTTTCAAAATGTTAATTTTTGAAAATTTGTATTGTGGGTTCAAAATTTTTATACCTTTTGTATAATCCATAACTTTCTAATAAATTTTTCAAAAATTTTAACATTTGACCAAGGTACACATGGCTCAGCTGGAGGGTGATCTACACACTGATATGCACAACAGGGTCAACTGTAATGACTGCTCTTTGCTTATTTCGATTGTTTTTCACTGGCGTGGATATATACAAAACTAGTAAGTAATTTCAAGTCATAACTCAAATTTTTCTCACGTGTCACAATTCTTATTATTTTTCAGTGAGCACCATGTTCTACGGAAGCACTTTGATGGTTCTCGTGCTTTTCTGGAGGCTGGCTCCACATTGGCCCGCAATAGTCACTGCCATCGCCGAAGAAGAGCATCCCAGGAAGTCTCCAAAGCTCACTCTTCGTCACCGCTTCAGTTCTTTCAGTTTCGGAATACTTTTTCCAGCTTTGAGTAAGTTCCAGTGTTTTATTTAATGTTTTAAACAACCATAAATTATTCCGATTTGATTTCAGTCGAACATTTGCTAGCAGTCATCACGTGTTTATCTGTAGCATACGATTGCAATCACGGTGCTCCAGTTGCAAATTCTTACTTTGTCAATTCTTTCCCACAAATATATATGCATACCGAATATACTCATTTTAAAGGATTTTTAACCCAGGCAAGGCGCCAATCAATACAATTTCGAATTGGAAATAATTATAATTCATTTGCGAAACGGTTGATTTCAGTTTGTAAATGTTGGTTCGACGTTTAATTGGAACTATATGGATTTGTTCGTGATTTTAATAAGCTTAACACTGACGGATCGCTTCGAACAACTGAACGAACGATTGAATAATGTCAAAGGAAAAGTGAGGAGAATCACTATGGAATCATAAAATAGAAATAATCTCAAAATCAAAATATATTATTTTTCAGAATATGCCTGAACAATTTTGGAGGGAAGCTCGTGAAGAATACGTCCATCTGTCGCATTTAGTGAAAAAAACTGACAAGTGCATGAACGCCATCGTTTTCTTGTCTTTCACTAACAATATTTACTTTATTTGTTTGCAACTATTCAACAGTCTCAAGTAAGCTCAAATTTAAATTTGAATAAAACAATCTAAACATGTGAACTGTGAAATGATGATCTTAAAAAGTTGGATGACCATTTTTTTAAACTGATTTAAGAGTTGCCATCAGGGAAGGTTGTGTTTGTTCACCACTTAGAAGAGTCGTCCATGCTGTATACTTTATGTTCTCTTTTGGATTCCTGGTCATTAGGTCGTTGTCTGTATCGTTGGGTGCAGCCAAAGTGCATGCATCAGCTCTACAACCCACTGCAGTCATATATGCAGCTCCTTCGCAATCTTATGGCATAGAAGTGAGTGAACAATTAAAAAAACAACAAAAATCATCGATCGATTTTATTCTAAACATCATTTAAATATTTCAGCAAAGACGTTTCATTGAACAAGTTATCAACGATGTGATTGCACTAACGGGACTGAACTTCTTTTATATCACGCGCGGATTGATCCTTACTGTAAAGATTCGGTGATATTTTGAATATTTTGAAAAATTCATATTTCAACATGATTTTTATATTTTCAGATAGCGGGCACTATTGTTACATATGAATTAGTTTTGGTTCAATTTAATGCGTCTCCTACTGATGCTAATGTTAACATAACATCGGATGTCATTTGTGGTGTCACAATCGAATCGTTGAGTGATTGATCTGATTTTTTAATGTAAAAATTGTAATTTCATATTGAATGTAGATGTAGATGGCACTTTTGTACACTTTTCATTGTATGAAAAACACTTATGCAATAAATTGAATAATGAAAATCAAATGGATTTTTAATCATGCAATTTTAATTGAAAAAAAAATTGTTCTTTTTTTATATTATACTTATGTTTGTATGTTGAAATTTGGTCAATAAGAAAATTTCTTAAATTTTTAATGAAAACAATTTTACCAGAGTACCAGCTCAACCTTGTTATTATTATATGTATCAATATCTATTTATATTACTATAAGTATAAAATTATAGAATAAATTGGTCCTTTTGAAAAGGTGTTGTATCACTGATGCCTAATGAGCGAAGCACAAAAAAATGACCCACTTTCCGAATCGACGAAATACATGTTTACATTTTTTACATACTTTAAGTAACTTTATTTAAAACTTTTGAACATAGAAAATAATCAAGCTTTTTGATATGACACCTGTTTGTATTATATCAGTTACTAAATAGTTAGCAAATTCTCGATCAGCAAATGGATACTTTATACGTGTAGCCAATTTATAAAAATTTAACATTGGATGTTTTTAGTGTTCAAACTCTATAAAAATATTTTAATAAGAAAAACAATTCCCGAAACTTTCAAAAGAGGATCTTACAGTATCGCGATTTGATACACTTAAAAAAAATCTAATTAAAGAATAACATGTTCGATAAGAATCGAGATTATTTTTCACTTGACTTCTAATCGATGAAACGAAAAAAAAATCAATATTTCATAACGACACTGATTCATTAATCGATCACCACACCCAACCAAGAATTTTCAGGGTTGACAAAAATTGACAAAAATCCTCGTTCTTTTATTTTAAACAATATTTAAATATTTCAGCAAAGACATTTCTTGGAATACGTTGTCAACGAAGTAATCGCACTAACGAGACTGAACTTTTTCTTCGTCACCTGCAGATTAGTCCTCACGGTTAAAATTCGGTATGATTTTGAATATTTTGAAAAATTCACATTTCAACGTGACTTTTATATTTTTAGATAGCGGGTACTATTGTTGCGTATGAATTAGTTTTGGTTCAATTTCATGCATCTCCTCTTAATATCAACCCTCTATATATAATCACGGATTTATCTGTGTGTGTGTGTGTGTGTGTGTGTGTGTGTGTGTGTGTTTGTGTGTGTGTGTGTTCGAATTACCCTCACGACTATGGTCTTTATGCGTATACAGTAACGTCTATAATATGATGCTTATTACCTACTGCCTTTGGCTTTGCCTAAATGTCACAAACAAATAACAAATGAACTATTTTATTTTTGTTAATTAAATATAAAATATTGAAATCGGTACATATTTCGGGTTCACACAATAGGGTTTTCACATTTTATCGTTTTCCGTTTCTTAACAAATCCACAGCCGATATTATTAACATCGGGCCTGATTACTAGAGTTAATATAAGGTCGGATGATATTTGTGGTTTCATAATCGAATCGCTGAGTGATTGATCTGCTTTTGAATTTTAAAATTGTAATTTCACGTTGAATGTAGGTGAAGATAACTTTTTATTGTATTAGAAACGCTTGCGCAATAAATTGAATAATGAAAATCAAGTACATTTTTAATCATACTACATACTTTATTTGGCACTCCGTCCGGCCCTGTCGATTTCTCCGCAGGAATTTCGTATTACAATTTTAATAGTATCATTACGTTGTAATACCATACCATCATACCATTATCATCAAGTCAATATTTATCAATACAAAAAATATGTTATTATATAAATTATACAATACTCAACGTTTCTAGTTAACAACATAATTTATATGTAAAACATAAATGGCACTTACTGGCTGACATCTGAATACAGAACAAATTGAAAGCTACATGTTTTGATTTATTTATCGTACAACACAGAAAAAAATGAATGTCTCATATGAGTACTGAATCAAAAAGGGTGACCATTTTTGGAGAATTGTTTTGTTATTAGCATGTGTAATACACATTGTGTATATTTTATCTATTTCCAAAAAAATAAAGAAATATATATAATTTACATGATTTTTTAATTTAATATCTATATTTTGAATATATTTCAGTAGAATTATAGGATAGTTATTAAAAAAAAATCTTACATGTTAGACAATAAGAAATAATATTTTATTAAGTGTTTGTAAATATAAAATAGATTCTTTTAATGTCAATGTTTATCAATACAAAATTTTACTTGAATTAATTACATCATAAATCTAATTATTCAATCAATATCACGATAATAAAAAGGGCTTGTACTAATTTGTTGACAATAAATATCAATAAAAATAATCAAAGACCGCATGGTCACCGTGAACCACACGAAACATTTTTTTCACCTTTAGTTCGTCGAAAGCAGCACCTTTGATTGAGACTTAGAATATATTACATGTAAAGCTCCTACGAAAATTTATATAAAATGGCATAAAATTGTGAAATGAGAATGATATAACATTTTTGAATACATAAACATTATCAATATGAAACTGACATGGGCTTCTAATTCAACTGGATTAAGGTTAAAAAATTGAAATGTGTTTAAATATTTTAAATGTAATTTTTCATGCCTCACATAACTCATATCCTGTTCATTACTCAAGCACATAGCGGACGACCACTTCAGTCTCAAATTCTAAAACAGGGGACGTTCAAAAAGCACGTGATGAACATCCTGCACAATTTGTCCATCACAGTGGCATCCAGCATCCAGAATCACTTTGAATCTAAAAAGATATCCTCTAAATGCCCCATGTCCAGTAAGTTCCTGTGTCAGATTATAGGATCTTCCACAGACATACCCGGACCTCAGGGCAGTTTCAATATTTGGGAAATAGTCCCTTGTCACAGATCCCTGCTCTGCCGATGTATACACATTTTGTCACCGGAATGAGCATGTACCTATGAAAACACAATAGAAACCTGCGATGACTCCAGAGTTATTATTTTTGATTCTCAAAACAAACGGGTTATGTGAATTTACATCGCCTATAGTTTCCAAACTACAACTGTTGTCCAAATAGAAAAAAACAATCCTGTTCCATGGTAGATCCTTTAATTAGGACGTCCACATCAGAGCCATCTTTATTCCGAACAGTTCGGCCGGAAAAAACCGAGCATGTCCTATCAAGATCAAGAAGAAAGGTCCTGTTTCTAGTTTCACATCCATCAATGGAAGCCGCGAAAGCCGCTCCAAAGTCCATGTTCATTCTTACTACCATCCGTGTACAAATGTAATTAATTTCTAAGGCGAGTGCGAGTTATATCTAATTTTAACTCAATATTAACCCCGATAGCTGAATAAGAGAGCTTCCTATAAGAAACCACCAGGAATATCTTGCAAAGTTGTGTGAACGGATCGACAGTGGTGCCAATATAAGCTTGCAGTGAAATAAAACCAGTAGATCTAAAAAAAATCTTATCAGATCAGATTTTGTCTCAAAAAAATTATCAATTCAAAATACAACTGCTAAATTAACGACTAATTAATTTATAAAGATTTTTTCATAAAAATTTAATTTCCCTTTTTTAAATTAATTGGATTTTTCAACTCACGTTTACTTTTAAGTTTAAAATTATTCTGTGCTCCTGGGTTGAGGAACGTCACTTGAAAATCTTGATTATTTCAGATTATATAACAAGAATGCTGTGAATGCAAACAACACCAAAAACATCATATGGCAAGAAGGTGATGAAATTTTACTATCAATCAAATCAATTGTGCCTATTTTATCAAAGTTTTACATACATTTATAGGAATTTTCAATACTGAGAAATTAACGAAAGATTGGGAAAAAAAGTCAAAACGACTCATTTTCAATAATCACAATGACACTTTTCACAGGGCGTTCGGAAAATTATTGGCAGTAGGTCAGTTCTTCGGAATTTTGCCTGTGATTGGTGTGCTGGATCCAGACGCTTCACATTTAAGGTTTTTTTTATATACACTTTTTCAAAATAGCAATTTTTGAAAATTTGTATTGTGGGTTCAAAATTTTGATACTTTTTGTATAATCTATAATTTCTCTTACATAATTTTATAATAAATTTTTCAAGAATTTTAATTTTTAACCAAGGTACACATGGCTCAGCTGGAGGGTGGGCTACACACTAACATGCACTACAGGTTCAACTGTAATGGCTGCCCTTTGTTTATTTCGATTGTTTTTCACTGGTGTGGATATATACAAAACTAGTAAGTATTTTCAAGTCATAACTCAAATTTCTCTCACGTGTCACGATTCTTATTATTTTTCAGTCAACACCATGTTCGCCGTAAGCACTTTGATAGTTATCCTACTTTTCTGGAGGCTGGCTCCACATTGGCCTGCAATGGTCACTGCTATCGCTGAAAAAGAACATCCCAGAAAGTCTTCAAAGCTCACCCTTCGTCACCGCTTCAGTTCGTTCAGTTTCGGAATACTTTTTCCAGCTTTGAGTGAGTTTGGATGTTTTACTGAATGGTTCAAATAACCATACTTTATTATTCTGATTTGATTTCAGTCGAACATTTGCTGGCAGTTCTCACGTGTTTAGCTGTAGCATACGATTGCAATCACGGTGCACCAATTGCAAATTCTTACTTTGTCAATACTTTCCCACAAATATATATGCATACCGAATATACTCATTTCAAAGGATTTTTAACACAGGCAAGATGCCAATTAATACAATACCGAATTAGAAATAAATAAAATTCATTTGCGAAACGGTTGATTTCAGTTTGTAAATGTCAGTTCAACGTTTTATTGGAACTTTATGGATTTGTTCGTGATTTTAATAAGCTTAACACTGACGGATCGCTTCGAACAACTGAACGAACGATTAGATAATATCAAAAGAAAAGTGGGGGATCTCTCAGTGGAACAATAAAATACGAAAAATTTTCAAATCACAGTATTATTTTTTCAGAATATGCCTGAACAATTTTGGAGAGAAGCTCGTGAAGAATATGTTCATCTGTCGTATTTGGTGAAAACAATTGACAAGTACATAAACCCCATCGTCTTCTTGTCTTTCACTAACAATATTTATTTTATTTGTTTGCAACTATTCAACAGTCTCAAGTAAGCTTAAATTTAAATTAAACAATTAAAACGTGTGAAATGAGGGTTTTTTATCAATTAAAAAAAATGGATGAACATTTTTTCAACTGATTTTCGAACATTTAAGAGTTGCCATCAAGGAAGGATGTGTCTGTTCACCATTCAGAAGAGTCGTTCGTGCTGTATACTTCATGTTCTCTTTTGGATTTCTGGTTATCAGGTCATTGTCTGTATCATTGAGTGCAGCTAAGGTGCATACATCAGCTCTACGACCCACTGCAGTTATATATGCAGCTCCTTCGCAATCTTATGGCATAGAAGTGAGTAGACAATTTGAAACAAAAAATCATCGATCGATTTTATTTAAAACATAATTAAAATATTTCAGCAAAGACGTTTCATTGAACAAGTTATCAATGATGTAATTGCACTAACGGGACTGAACTTTTTCTTCATCACGCGCGGATTAGTCCTCACGGTGATAATTCGGTGTAATTTTGCATATTTTGAAAAATTCATATTTTAACGTGACTTTCATATTTTCAGATAGCAGGCACTATTGCCACATATGAATTAGTTTTAGTTCAATTTAATACATCTCCTCTTAATGTCAATGTTAATATAACATCAGATGATATTTGTGGTATCACAATCAAATCGTTGAGTGATTGATCGGATTTTTAGTTGTAAGGGTTGTAATATCACACTGAATGTAAGCGTAAATGGCACTTTTGTGCACTTTTCAATGTATTAAAAACACTTATGCAATAAATTGAATGATTAAAATCAAATACATTTTCAATTATGCTATTTCGAAAATTTTAATTAAAGTATTTTTTTTTATTTGCGTTTGAATGCTGAAAAGTAAATTTTAAAGTTGGTTAGTAAGAAATTTTTTTTAAGAAAAAAAAAGATTCTACTAGTTCGCCCTTGTTATTATTTTATGTAGAATAAATTTGTCTGTTTTAAATGTTGGTGTGTGGCAGCTTTTCAATATGCCACTAAATAATTAGCAGTGCTCGATCAGCAAATAGACACTTTATACTTACCGCTAATTCATAAAAATTTAACAAATGATTTTTTTTAGTATTCAAACTATTTTAATGAAAAAAATGATCCTAAAACTTCCGATACAGAATCTTGCAGTGTTACGATTTGATACACTTAAATAAATCTAATTGAAAGATAGCATGACCAGATTAGAATTGAAATTATTTCGCACTTGACCTCTGATCGACGAAACGAAAAAAATTATAATTATTTCATAACGACACTCCATCACAGTTTGGCGCGCAATTTGAATAATCTAGCCCTACGCCACACGAGTGGCAGTTGCATTTGACATCCAAAGATAAGCCCGGTGGCAAATTGTCGTAGTTATTTACAATTGAAATGATCGGATTGCGGATAAGACGTCCTTGCATGCAAGCCAAGTGAAAAACAAACGGGACACGCTCGGATTTTGACCGTGGTGGGTTTCAGTGCATGTTGTGCTGAAAGCTTCGGAGGTGTACTTTTTTATTTTTTTCAGGACTTTCAGATATGTTTATGTGTTGAATTTCAGGTTCAATATACAATATCAGTGTATAACTAAAATATTAACAATCTGGAACAAGTCCTGAAATAATATGAAGTCGAAGAATCTACAAACACAACAGACAGTAAGATGGGTGTTGCCTGCTTCGGAATCTCTACTTCAAAGGTGATCGGTTTATATAAAAAAAATATAAGGTCATGATTTAAATGAGTGCGTATGTTATCATTACGTTTTATTAATCATGCTACAGTTAGTATTTTCATATAAACAGTTTATTCTTTGTAATTGCGATAATCGTCGAATAAGACTGCTATATATAATTTCGATTTTCTATAATTTAAATATGAATTAATTATTATAAATAATAAAAATGTTTGCTTTATTAAATTTTTAGTTCATTTATCGTGAATGAAACTAAGGATTTTACGGTGAAAAAAATGACAATGTTCGACGGTATTTAATCAATATATAAATTTTTAATATTCATATACATTCGATTTCATTTATTTTTAATATTTGTAAGAAATATTTCCCGATAAGAAACAAAAAAATAAAGAAAAAGGAAAAGAATATAAAGAAGAAAATGACTCGTTCCACCGAGCAATGGCTCCAGTTTTGACCGTTGGACAATGTTTCGGAATTCTACCAATTAAAGGTATTAGAGAACCAGATCCAAAAAATCTCAAGTACGTGATATTTTTATAAAAAAATCTTTGTATTTTTAGAAAAATCCTTTTCACAATTCTTTTCTCCTTTTTTAGGTTTGCCTGGTTGAGCTGGATCATGGCTTATACTCTTTTAAATATGACATGCGTAGGATTCTTGTCCTTCATGTGCATTTTGAGGATAATAATTGAAGGAGTTGACCTTTTCAAAATAAGTAAATCTCGTATCTTGTATACTAGGTGTCCAGAAAGGGTGAGTGCAGTTCAAAAATAAAATTAAAAAAGTTGCACTCACACTTTCTAGACGCTTTGTTTTAACCCGTTTCTAACTGAGTAATAATTTCGTTTAACTTTTCAGTAAGCCTTATTTTCTACTTTAGCACCTTTATGGTTCTCGTGCTGTTCTTGCGTCTTGCAAAAAGATGGCCAGCTCTAATTTTATCGATTTCTCGTCAAGAGCGACCCAGAAGGTTAACGCGTCGTCCTCTTCGTTCCCGATTCAGTTGGTGCTGTTTTGCAATACTTTTTCCAGCTTTAGGTATATCGATTCAAATCAATTGCTTACTTTTTAAATTGTTCTTGTTTGAAAACGATTGATTTTCAGCTTGCGTAAACATTGCATGTCGAGTTGTTAGTAATCGGACATTCATAGAATTTTTATTTATTGTTCGTGACATTCGTTTTTTTCATTACTCTAAAATTTTGGATTTTTTAACTGATTGTGTATTTTACAATATTTTTTTTTCAGTTGAACATGTGTTATCATTCTTTGCTGGTTTGACAATTGCATACGATTGCAGTTTTGGTAGACACTTGGCAGAATCATATTTTGTCAATAGTTTTCAGCAAATATTTCGATTCATAAATTATAAGCTATGGATAGGAATTTTGGTGCAAGTATGCAAAAAATATTTATTGAAAATAAATTTTTTTGTTAATCAAAACAACCTTCAATTTAAAGTGAAATAAAATTTTTAGACATTCAATCTGGTTTCAGCATTCAATTGGAACTTTATGGATTTATTCATCATTGTAATAAGCTTGGGTCTAACAGATAGGTTTGATCAATTGAACAAACGCTTAGAAATTGCCAAAGGAAAGGTGTTTCAAATATTAATTTACTTAATTATATTTACCATGTTTTTAAAACATTATATTTATATATTTGATTTTATTTGGGAAATTCAATGATTTAGATTAATTCAATTTTCAGGTTTTACCTGAACAATTTTGGAAATCAGCAAGAGAAGAATATGCACATTTGTCGAGGCTAGTGAAAGAAGTGGATGCTGCAATTAATGAGATAGTTCTTTTATCATTTGCTAACAATCTTTACTTCATTTGTGTACAACTTTTCAACAGTCTCAAGTAAGACTGAAAATTTAAAAATATTTATATAGTTTTGTATAAAATATATTTTTTATTTGTATGTAAACAATAAATAAAATCTTCATAATCAGAAAATTTAAAGTAAATTTATAATATAGATATTATAACACAATTGTTGAATAAAAATATTTCAGCAATGCTCATGATGATAAGATAAAAGATGATTGCGGTGAATCTGACTTAGGGTGAGATTTGTTTCATTCAATTATATTCTGTAGAAAGAGAATCAGCGTATTGCAGCATGTATTTTCTTAAAATTTATTTTTTCAAGATTTTATTGTAATAATTTTTGCATGGGTTCTTATAAACGCTTTATATTCTTGATAAAGTATACGTAAGCATAGTGTTAATTTTCTAAATTTTTTTTTTGTTAAAATAATGCTTGCTGTTGAAAACATATATTTATTTTAAAAATTGAAAAAAAAAATCACTATTGTATAGTACGCCAGAACTGGCTCAAAGGTGCAGAAAAGTAGACACATGTTTGAGGCGCTCTGTTTTTACTTTTTTTTCTTTTAAAATTTATACATAATTTAAATTAAATTTGAGCTAATTGTTATTCGGAAAATTTTTCCGGGTTTTAGGAAAAGGTTTTCTGGAATAGTCGGTTTTTGTAAGTGCACTGTTTTTTTTTAATGTTATGTTTTTGAAAAATAGTTTAAAATTATGGGGGGGAGCGCTGAAAATTAATCTGCCTAAAACCTCATACACCCTAGAGCCGGCCCTGTAATAGTACCTTTACAAGTTTCAATCGATACTTAATTGATTTTATACTAATTGTAAAACGTCTATTATTATTCAACTGATGTGAATTATATTAAATACAAATATTTTAGACCCGTAAGAGGAATAGTTAGTATTGTCTACTTTGGGTTTTCTTTTGGGTTTTTGGTGACAAGATCTCTTGCTGTATCACTAGGAGCTGCACATATACATTCTGCTGCTCGTCAACCTGCTTCTTCTCTCTATGCAGCACCATCATCTTCTTTCGGAACAGAGGTACTAAAAATAAATTAAAATCACGCAAAATGATATGATTCTGTTATTAATCTGATTTTAGGCCCAGCGGTTTTTAGAACAAGTTGTTACAGATCAAGTAGCTCTAACTGGTATGAACTTTTTCAACGTTACTCGTGGTTTGGTTTTAACAGTTAGTACAAATTTTATTATTTTTAATACAATATATTTATATTATATTTTACTAGCGAATAGTACCCGGCGTTGCTCGGGACTTGGATTTATTATAAATAAAAAAAATATGAATTTCATTTTATTATTCAATGGGTTAGATTTTCAATATTTAAATGCTAAAGTTGAATAAATAATAAATATTTTAGATAGCGGGCACGATCGTTACATACGAGCTAGTTTTGGTTCAATTCAACACTTCACCTCCAGCTTTGACTGCAAATATTACTATTAACGAAAATTGTGGCGTACCAGTAAAAGTATAAATCTCGTTTAAATTTTGAAGATTATTATTTTTTCTTGATATGTGATATTTGTTGTATTGTATTTATATTTCATTGAAGTATTGAATAAATAAAAATTGAAATTGCTTAGTTTTTTTATCAATACCTTAAAAATTATAATTCGCGAAATCCGACATTATACAAATTACTAAAAATAAGTATTATAGTCGATATTAATCATTTCTTTTACAATTAGAAAAATTTATTTCTCTAAAATTCTTCTTTAAAAAAAATTCCTATTAGAAATGTTTTACATGTGAATATTCCTCTTATAGAAAAATCCTATCCTTCACTCGTAGAAACTATTTGAATTTCCGAAATTGATTATAAAAAAGGCAATAGATAATAGAAATCACGTAGGCCTATCATAGATAGCAATTTTTACGAAAAGAATTTTGGTGAGGGTAATTTTCGTTTGATTTTCTAAATATTTAAACAATACAAGACACGATTAGCAAATGGACAAGAAGATAATTTTTACTATTTAAACTATATTCTTTTAATAAGCACACACGATAAGAAAAAAATCCCTAAAACATCCGATGGCAATGAAAAGACCTTGCAATATCATGATTCAAAAGCTCATCAAAAATTGACAACATCAGATTCGAATCGCCCACAATTACTCTACATTGTTTTGCACCATCATCGAGCCCTTATCAACGAAACTCGATGAACTGTCAACGTTTCATAACGACACTCCATTACAGTTTGGCGCGCAATTTGAATAATCGAACCTTCCCACACGAATGGCGATCACATTTGACAGCCACAGATAAGCCCGCTCGTTAATTGTCATCATTACTTACAATTGAAACGATCGAATTGAGGATTAGATGTCCTTGCATGCAAACCGAGCGCAAAACAAATAGAAAAAAGCTCGGTTTCTGAACGTCGCGATTTTTAGTACGCACGGTTGTGCTGAAAGCTTCAGGTGTTGCTTTTTTTGGGTCTTATGTTGAATGTCAGGTTAGATATAAAACATCAGCACATGATTAATCTATTAACAATCTGGATTAAAAAAATATGAAGTCGAAGAACCCTCAAACACAACCGACAGCCAGATGGGTGAAGCCTGCTCCAGATTCTCTACTTCAAATGTGATTAGTTTACATATGAAATACGGCATCATAATTTTGATGAGTATATATGTATATTAGGCTTTCAGAATCGTAATTATGCTACAGTTTATCGTTTCATATGAGTATTTTAATCTTTTCGATCGCGATATCGGTTTTTAATAATCGTCGAGTAAAGTTTTATGTCATTGTGCGTTAGGCTGCCGTATATAGCTTTGAATTGCTATTTTCTAAAATGTAAATATAAATTTATTACAATAAATAATACACATTTTTAATTTATTAAATTATTAGGTCATTTGTCATGGATCCCAAAGATTTGATGGTGAAAAAAACGACAATGTTCAATGGTATTTAGCCAATGTATAAATTTTAAATATTCATATATTATACATTCGATTTATTTTTTTTTTGTATTATTTGTAAGAAATATTTCCCGATAAGAAACAAAAAAATAAGGAAAAAGGAAAAGAATACAAAGAAGAAGACGATTCGTTCCATCGAGCGATGACTCCAGTTTTGACTGTTGGACAATGTTTCGGAATTCTTCCAGTTCTAGGTATTAGAAAACCAGACGCTTCACATCTCAAGTACATCACATTTTCACAATAAATCTTTGCTTCTTTCAAAAAATCCTTTTCACCAATTTTCTGTCCATTTTTTAGGTTTGCCTGGTTGAGTTGGATCATGGCTTATGCTCTTTTAAACATAGTATGCGCAGGATTCGTGTGTTTGATGTGCTTCATTAGGATGATATATGATGGAGTTGACCTTTTCAAAACAGGTAAACAACATATTATATTTCACATAAACCGATTCAATTGAGTAATAATTTCGGTCAACTTTTCAGTAAGCTTTGTCTTCTACAGTAGCACTATGTTGGTTCTAATGCTGTTTATACGTCTTGCAAAAAGATGGCCAGCTCTGATTTCTTCGATTGCTCGTCAAGAGCGACCGAGAAGATTAACTGGTCGTCCTTTACATTCCCGATTCAGCTGGTGCTGTTTTGCAGTACTTCTTCCAGCTTTGGGTAAATATATGGTTTCAAATTAATTACATGTTTGCTTTTCAAATTACCCTTGTTTGTAAATGATCAGTTGTTAACATGTTCAAACATTGCATGTAGAGTTGTTGATAATAATCAAACAGTCATAGAATTTTTATATTTATATATTATATGTAATTTTATATTTAATAATTTTTATATAATACAGCTATGTATTTTACAATAATACAAAAAATGATTTAGCACTAAGATAACAAAACCTCGGCACTTTATTTTTTAATATCTCCAAAGAAATGGTTTTTTATTTGATTATTGTTATATTGCACATCTGATAAACATTTTTTTATATATTATTATTTTTTTAGTTGAACATATCTTGGCATTTATAGCTGGTTTAACTGTTGCATACGATTGCAGCTTGGGTAGACTTTTGGCTGAATCATATTTTGTCAATAGTTATCCACAAATTTTCCGATTCACGGATTACGATCTGTGGAAAGGAATTTTATTGCAAGTATGCAGAATTTTTCCATCGATGATTAGATTTCTAATAAATCATATCAACCCTCTATTTTAAATGAAAATAAAATTTTTAGATATTCAATCTTGTTTCGACGTTCAATTGGAACTTTATGGATTTATTCATCATTGTAATTAGCTTGGGCCTAACAGATAGGTTTAATCAATTGAACAAACGCTTAGAAACTGCAAAAGGAAAGGTATTTCAAATATTTATTTACTTAGTTACAAGTAGCTTGTTTGGTACGAGGCCTTGGCTCTCAGATAAAGTATTGCTAAACCTTCAACATTTAATAAAGAAACTGATATTGATATTGATGATGATGATGATATAGCTTGTACTTTTATACTTAAAGTTTTAAAATATTTTATTACCTAATATGCATAATTTTTTTATTAATTCTAATAATTAAATGATTTGAATAAATTCAATTTTAAGGTTTTACCTGAACAATTTTGGAAATCAGCAAGAGAAGAATATGCAAATTTGTCGAGGCTAGTGAAAGAAGTGGATGCTGCAATTAATGAGATAGTTCTCTTATCATTTGCTAACAACCTTTATTTCATATGTGTACAACTTTTCAACAGTCTCAAGTAAGGCTAAAAATTAAAAAAAATACACTAAAATGTTTAATATATTATAACTAGGCAGTTTTGTTTTAAATATATTTTTATCTGTGTATAAACAAATTAATTTTACACAATTGAAAGAATTTATATAAATATTATAATATATAATATTACTTAACACTATTGTTGAATAAAAATATTTTAGTAATGCTCATGAAGGAAATATAAAAGATATTTGTGGTGAATCGAAAATAGGGTGAGATTTATTTCATTCTAGTCTGTTACGTAAAAAGAGCATGAGCTTTCTGCAGCATGTATTTTCCTAAAAAATATTTTTTTTCAACATTTTATTCTAATTATTTTTTGCATGAGTTATCAATGAATGCTTCATATTTTATTGCTAAATTCGATTGAACATGTACATGAAAGTAAATGCAGTAGAATCTCACTAATCCGGCACTTTAATAGACCGATACGTCCAATAATCCGACACCCTCCACCCGCGCCTCCCTCGCCCCTCTACGCGTATGCGCTCCGTCGTCGTCTAGCAGTCTAACTTCAAAACTTATCATGTGCACGTGCGTACGTATTTACCCGATGTTTTCAAGTGAGAATAGTGTAGTTAAAAATTTTAAGTAAACGGAAACACAAGACTCTAGCTTTGAAAGATAAAATGGACATTTTGAAGAAGTTATATAGTGGAAAAAACATGCGCAATCAAGTAATCCGAACATTCCAATAATCCGGCACCCTCTAGTTTTTAATAGTGCCGAATTAGTGAGATTCTACTGTATCATATAATCGATTTTTTTTGCTAAAATAATGCTTGCTATTGAAAAAGCATATTTTTTTTACAAATGTAGATTTACAAAAATAAATCTAGGAAAAATGATCATATTAAATATATAGTATCAATTGGTTGCATATTAGTAATATTGTAAAATTAATTGATTTTTTATAATAATGTCTATTATTATTCAACTATTGTGAATTATATTATATGAAAATATTTTAGACCCGTAAAAGGATTGGTTAACGTTGTGTACTTCGGGTTTTCTTTTGGATTTTTGATGATAAGATCTCTTGCTGTATCACTAGGAGCGGCACGTATTCATTCTGCTTCTCGTCAACCTGCTTCTTCTCTCTATGCAGCACCATCATCTTCTTATGGAACAGAGGTATTAAAAATAAATTTGAAAACACACAAAATCATATGATTCTGTTATTATTCTGATTTTAGGCCCAGCGGTTTTTAGAACAAGTTGTTACAGATCAAGTAGCCTTAACTGGTATGAACTTTTTCAATATTACTCGTGGTTTAGTTTTAACGGTTAGTATAAATTTAATTATTATTAATACAATATACTTATATTTAATATCAATATTGTGTTTATGATACAAATAATACAGATAGCAGGCACAATTATTACATACGAGTTAGTCTTGGTTCAATTCAACACTTCACCTCCAGCTTTGACTGCAAATATTACTATTAGTGAACAATGTGGTGTTCCAATAAAAGCATGAATCAAAGAAATACCATAGATGAACTTTAAAGATTATAATTTTGCTACACGTGATTTTCATTATATTCTATACTACGATTGAGTAATAAATAAATAAAAAATTGAAGTATCGTTACCTTTTTTTCACCTCTCATCGTTAAATAATTTGAAATATTTGGTGACTAAATATTTGTTCAAACGACACTAGAACACACTGTCCATTGTGTGTTCTAGTGTCGTATATTCTATTGTCAGTGTGTTTTAGAATCATATGCTCTACTGTCTTTTGGGCAGACATCTAGGAACTGAAATATTCGACTACAAACGTATTAATAAAAATAATTGAATATAATTCACTGCTCGTTATTTGTCATGTTATATCCCAGAGAATTGTCATTTTTAGGTTATATGGATTAAGGTTCTCAAATCAACTCACTGCAGATATGTCTTGGTTAATGAAAACCTGTAACTTATTTAAAAATTCATTGAATATAACAGCCAATGTCCAGCAAACTAGAGTAATTAAAAAAAAACGATATTTTCAGAATATTATTTATACAATTTTCACTAAAATGTTTCTGGATATATTTGCAGAATACTTTTGTTTTCAAACGCAGATATAAGCCTCATTTATTTAAACTTGGAACCAATTCGAGAAAGCTTACACATAAATTCTTTATTTATGATTTAATTCACGATTCTAATGTATTGCCAGGAAAACCTTTAAAAATCATATTAACCCAAGATGTCACTGGTATGGCATAAGATTATGGATTAAGCTTTTATTTATTGAAATATTCTTATGACTAATTGTTATATTCCAGGCTACGGTGAAAAGGGAGATCTGTTGGCATTAGCGGCGAGAAAAACTTATAAATCCCTTTTGCTGCCAGGTTTCGCGGTCTATGCAACTCCGGAAAATATGAAGAAATACAATATAATCGATGATACACCTACAAATAATACTAATTTGAAATCATTATTTATACGCTCTGTAAGTTTTTTTTAATATAATATATTGCTATTTTTCTCATTTCTAAATAACAAAACTATAAAACGTAAATTTAGAACATTTAAAATTATTTCGGTGAATCGTTATGTATCAATTTATTTGATCAAAGAGATTCCAATTGAATAAAATTTCCATTTTTACTCAACTTTTACTTTTAACTTATAGATTTTTTTTGTTATATTTTAGGTAAAAAGTTTGTTATCACATAGATTATATTGTGTAACTATGAGTCGGACAGAACCGTGGGTTCTGGAACCCTGGCACATTAGAGTAACCCTCCGTAAGTGTCTTTTCCATGTGCCAGATGACGCTATCGAATTACCCCCTGATGAAATACGTGGTCCTGATCCTTCTCTTCAAAATAAATTATTCTACGTCACAATTACCGTAAGAACATATTTATTTTAACAAATAAATTTTGATCAGTTTTACATTGATTTCGGCATTTAAATTTTAGTTGGATGGAGGCGAAAAAGTTGAATCTTTATGTTACATTCAACACTGGCCTATCGGTAACGATACTACAGTTCCGAGCAATGAAGCACTTTTCCCCGATCAAGCTGAAAAAATAGCCGAATTACTAAAAAACATGAAAAGGAAGCGGAAATCGTTTTCATAGTTATTTTATTTCGCAACAATAATAATTTAAATTCTTGGAATAGAAATATAGTGTTAATAACATGTATTATATTATAAACATTATAATACATCATACTTGATATGTTTTGTTTTATTTTTGACCAATTTGATATCAAATTTATTTTTCGAATTTGAATATTATATATTGAGTAATTGAAATATCACTGGATTATTTAAAAAATAATAACTTGAATAATTGAAATGATTATTTTTTATATAATTTATAATTGTATTGTAGATTGACACAATATTTATATATCAAATTACACATAGAAGTAACAACATTTAATGTTATATTGCTTATTTATTTTTATAGATCATATTTGAGCGTTATTACAATATGATGAAAAATAAATGAAACTAGAACGTTCATAAAACTAGTCTTGTGAAAGCAATTTTTTTTCATATAAATTTAAATTCACATGACAGCTCATTTTCTCGTATGATTATTGTGCAGAAAAATCGAAATCGCTTTCTTGAACGCTGTTTTCTTCTTTAGCTGAAACTTGTTCTATGTCAGAATCGAATATCTGCAACGGTTTAACTGCTTCGTTTTGATCATCTGTTTGAGGTTCTGCATTTGATTGCGTGATTTCACCGGCTGTTGTATCGTATTGTTGAGAATCATCCTGATTCTCAAAATTATAATTGTATTGTTCGTTTTGGCCTTCGTAATTTTGATATTCTTGTGCACTATTTTCATCGTAAACGTTTGGTGTCGCTTCTTGATTTTCATATTCATAGTTACCTTCCACTTCAGGTTGTTGTTGATTGTAAGAATTTTCATTATCCGGTATTCCTTCGCCTGCAACTTGTTCTGAATAATTTTGGTAAGCATTATTATCTTCGACATTTTCTGGATTGTAGTTATTTTGATTCTCATAAGAAAGATTATCGGTTTGCTCGTAATACTGTTGTGTTTGATCTTCTGCATATTGAGGATCTTCGTAATATTGTTGTGCATTTGGGTTTGTTTCATCTATGACTTGAGATTCATCGACATTGTTGGTGTTATAGTTTACGTTTTCTTCGTTTGACTGATTAACTGATGCTGGGTCGTAATATTCGTTTCCTCCTGTATTATCATAATATTGTTGTTGCTCTTCGTATGGAACTTCTTGAAGTTCATTTGGTTTTTCTTGTGGATAATTTTGAACCTCCTGGTTTATATTTGTATTATCCACATACTGATTATCATAGTTTTCTTCGTTTTGAAATTGGTTTTGTTCCATATAATTTGAATCTTGATTTGTTTCATTTTCTGTTATATAATTTCCAGTTTTTTCCATAGCATCGCTTATTTGCTTTTCTTCGTAATTATTTTCATTGTCGTTTTCGTAAACTTCTGCTGTATATTCTGCAGTTTCGTTGAAGTTACTGACATTTGCATCGTTAATGATATTTTGTGAGTCGTCTATTCCCATCTCATCAATATGAGCTATTTCACTCGATAAATTACTTAACATAGGATTGACTTTTGGATTTGTTTCTTCTATTAATTTTGATTGATTTGTTATTTCAACATATTTTTCAGGATCACCTACAGATTCCAACTGAGAAGAAATTATATTATTTTGTTCTGGATTTATATTCTCTGTATACTCAAGATTTGAATACTTGTCTTCATCATTTTGTTCTTTTATATTTGATTTTTCTATGTCCTCTTCTATTTCTTCAACTTCTTTATCAACAGATTCATCCAATGATGTATGTATAATTTCTCTTTCATTTACATCACTTTTTGAATGCTTTTCTTCAACTTCTTCATTTTTAATAATTTTAATTGAATCAAATTGTGGTGGTTTTGTTTCATTTTCACTAGAACTACTCGCTTTATTATGTGCAATTTTAGGTATCAAAACAAATCTTTTAGATAATTCTTCTATTGCTTCTTCCAACGTTATGTTTTTTGTTATATGACAAGAATTTATATTTGGTTTTCTTTCTTCGAAAATATTACTATAAATATTTTGATGCATTTTTAGAGGTGAATGTGTATAATGATACGGTGGAATATCAACATTACCATATTGATTTTTGTAAATTCTCTGAATATAAATAAAATAAGAGATTATTGAAAGGTAACTAACTAATAAATCAAATTTAAAGAAATTTAATTTAAAAGCTTACTTTTAAAGATTTTATCCGATCAGTTTTCGCCTGTAGAAACGCAGCTTTTTTCTCAATGTTTTCTAATTTGGCTAGTAAGCGTATATTTCTCTCTCTTCTTCTTTTTTCATCCATCAACAATGTGTCGTATTCTTTCTTGTAAATTGACATGTTTTCAATGCCTACTTTTTATATTAACTACTTAAAATAAAATATATTCTCATTTTACACTCACAACTTGATATAAATAAACACATTCAACTTCGACTAATCAAGGCTTGTTTCGAACTTTGGTTTTCTTTTTCTTCGAAATCACAAAGTTTTTCATATAAATATTGCGTTTGATCTTGCAATAATTTTCGTGAGGCTCAAACAGAAAACAAAACTAGACTGAAACTACAAAACAACATTCACCTATTTTTATATTGGTCAGAAATTCACAACATTTTCAAATTATTTTCGAAAATAATTTTAATAATAATTTTTTTTTTGTTTTCATTGAAGAATTTTCATCTTATGATCCGTTTAAATAAATTTTGTTCAATGAAAGCTATTATAATATCGTAAATAATAGTACTGAAAATTCATGCAAAATGTTCAATCAATCCTTGAAACAAATCATATAATTTTCATAATATTGATAATAATATTTTCAATTTAATTTTAAAATAATCAACGATCGATAACAATTAAATAATAAAAAAAAACATAAAATACAAAAAATTTGGAAATGTATTGAAAAAATAATTTTTGTAAAAAATATTATTTTTCGCAAAAAAGGTTTGCTACTTCTAAATGAGCAGGTATGTCATGGTTCACCTATTTATCGACCTAAATAATAATCAATATTTTCACCCTACATAAATGGGGGCAACTCTTTCCTGACAGTGTACGATCCAATATCAAACATTGTTATGCTAATGTAAACATTAACAATGCACTTTCGTATTATTGTTTAATTTTCATCAAAATACTGAAAATCGTCTAAAAATCGCAAAAGAAAATAAGCAAAAAACTTAACCGTTTGATCAATAATCAGAATATAGCTTATTTTGCAAACACGAAAATGTACATGTATTACATAGAAAAGTCGCATAGTGAAAAATTGTGTGTAATATTTTCAGCAGATATGTAAGTACATTTGAAATTTCGAAACCTTTGTCAAGTTCGAAAATTCCAACACATGTACAATGGGTTCTTCGAACATAATGTGCAAGGTCGTAACAGTTTGTGCCAGTTTAACCGAATGCGAGGTTTGACGATATTTCTGTAGTAAGGGGGTATGTTAAAAACATCAACATTTTATACGATAACTATCAAATCGCGTGATTTCGAAGAAAACATTGAAGTTTCTTCTTGCCAATCTTATATAATTATATTATCAAATTTATTTGCTATGTGGATATATGATTTTACTGCTTTACGTATATATTTATGAATACAAAAACATATTTTTATTGATAGACTGGAAAAGTTACGTAGCTCTTATCATTTACTTAAGTTGTGTTGAAAAAATAAATAGAGGAATAATTATTTTTAAAAAATCAATATTTTCCGACAAAAATCCGTATAAGTAAGTACTTTTTCTAACAATAAGTAAACCACATTTTTAGAATTTAAACAAATTACTATCAGGACACAAATATAAGTTGATTGAAATGTTCTTTAAAATCATTTGTCAAGCTTTCGGATTTTATCAAATACTCAAAGCATTATAAAATTTTCGAAAAATCAAAAGACAAAAGTTTTAGCATAAATCAAAGACACGATAAATTTTAAAAAATCATTTTATTTGCTACTACATAGTAATATAAATATCAGGATTAACAATCACTTGTGAAATACAGTCAGAATATAATTGATATCATAATTTGTGAATAAATTTATTTAAAAACAATATATACGTATTAATCACGCTAGTCTTGATAATGACATATAAACTATTCATTTACTAATCTTCGTTTTTAAACATTAAAAAATCTTTAAGTAACACTGGCAGTGGTAGAGTCTGGATAGACTGGAAAAGAGAATTCGGTGGTAGACGAGACCTCAACACAAGTCTCGATAAATGCGTGAGAGGACGAGGGGTACGTTCCCAATCCTTGGGCGGCTTCGCCCCGGCGAGCACCAGTAAACGTGCGACAGATAAACTGCGACGTGCTAAAGCTAAGGATAAGTTATCAACAACACAATGTTGTAATGAACATAGATTCACATCGGCACCGTGTTTGATTAGAAGTTTTGCAATTTCATCTCTAAAAACAAACAAAACTGTTTTAGATCCATATTTAATGTTAATAACGGATAATATACGGATTTATACCTTTCTAAAAGTATAGCTCTGAAGAGTGGAGTGTCTCCACCCGAAAAACAAATCGTGTTTATATTTACATGATAGTTTTGTAAGCAAAAAAATATTTCTTGAAACGTCAAAAAGTCTTTCGAACAGCTGACAGCTTCGTGTAGTGCTGTTGAACCTGTTAAACTATTTGGATAATCCACTGCTGCACCTATAACAAAAAATATGAATAGATTCGTAAATATTTTTTACGACGCTTCAAATTTATTAACACTTTACCGACTGGCTATTGAAACTGCTAGACTTACGCCAACGACCGCACGATTTTGCGCAAAATTGCATTTTTCAGTGCAACCTACTAAAATCGCCATAACTTTTTTATTTATTAATAAATTTTCACAAAAGTTTCAGAAATTATTCAACACAAATGTATTCAAATGTTAAAGAAAAGAAACTTACGTTTTTTCCATTAATTTAATCAAGAAATACATAAAAATAATTATATAGAAAATAGTTGAAAACCACTAACAATCTAATAAGTTATGCTAAATAAACACATGGATCAGATCATTTTACAAAAGCTAATATCAAAAAAAAATACGTGTGAAAAAAATGTGAAGTTTTAAAATGATCGCTATCTCTTGAAAATAAAAAAAGATGAATATATTTTATCATTAACAGATTTTTTATTCATTCATAAAGGAAGCGTGATCGTATATTCATGAGCAAAGTTGGATGTATTTGAGGAAGTGACGTTTGCGTCCGCAGTTGTTTGTGCGAAAAATTCAGAGGATGTGAAGTTAGCGTCCACGGTCAGTAAAGTGTTAATTACAAACATAAAAATTACCATTATCTAACAGAAGGCGAACCATATCTATTTGTCCCGATCTAGAAGCTAGTAAGAGAGGTGTATCACCATCGCTATCACGTAAATTGACATTGGACCCATTTTGTAATAAAAGTTGCACCGTTTCCAACTGAAAATAAAAAAAAATTACAAAATACAAAATCAAAAAATTAAATATTTTCTTTACGTACCTGCTGATGTAAAACGGCATAATGTAATAAACAATGATGAGGTTGGATTCTTGCTCCGGACAATAATAACGTTTCTACAATACGTATAGCGTTTTGGAAAACAGCTTCGCACAAAGGCGTGTTACCTGAATATTGAAATAACCGTAATTTTATACCGCAGAAAAAATTTATATATAAAATTCACAAATTTTATACCATGAACATCTTCGACATTCACATTAGAACCAGCTTGTATGAGTCGAACGATGGCATTCAATTGTCCTTCTTGAACCGCTATTTGAAGAGGCGTTCTCTCTGCTCCGTCTCGGATTTCTAATAAGGCTCCGGCCGATATCAAAAGCTCAATCTCAAAAATTATAGAATAATAATATACATGATGATTTCTAAATAATTCGATTCAACATGGAACAAATTTTTACAATGTTAAGTTCCCCAATGGCTGCAGCTAAATGCAATGCCGTTGTTTGTTCAGGGTTGAGCGTGAAACGATTCGGATCAGCAGCTCCTTCTAATAAAACTTGTACAGCAGCTATTTTCCCATATTTCACAGCCAAGTGAAGAGGTGTCAAACCTTCAGTATCACAAGCATCCACTTTTGCGTCTGTTTTACATAAACATTTAATTAAAATACGTTAAATGAAATAAGTTTCATTAAGTAAGTTTATTATAAGTAATAGTGATTTTTTAAATATTTACTCGTCTGTAATAATAAACGCAAAACTCCAACATGACCTTGTTCAGCCGCATAGTGTGCGGCATCTCTTTGTTTCTTTGCAAAATTATCTATGGTTGCTTTCAGAGAAGCTTCTGAATTTTCAAGTATACCTTCAGTTTGTTCTAACATTTGTGCGTACCATCTGAAAAACCAATGCATACAAATTAAAATAAATATATTTTGATATTGATAAACATAAAAATAATATAGAAAAACCTATAAAGTGACGACCAAGCATCGTCTTCTCGCTCAGGGATGTTTTCTTCCCCTACTTCTTCATCCCATTCGAGACCATCACCACCTCCTGTTCCTGAGAAATCTGCAGGGACTTCAGCTGGCGAATTATCTTCATGTATAAATACATAATAGCCCTGATTTTGATTTAAGAACGGATGCATGAATGCTACTTTCGCTCGATTACATTATGTCGAATGCCATATTATATAATTGATTTTAAATTTGCACTGATGAATAATTCCGTTTAACATCTGGGCACAAGTTTAGAACTCGAAGCGTATGGTATTCGATCGAAATTCAATTCGATAGACGACTGAATACCATTCCGCGATTATTCAAACACAGCAAATTATACAAATCATTAATATGAAGCTATAATGCGAAAATAAAGTTTACGATCAAATCAACGCGTCCTCGGCATTGTGTGAAACTGAAAAAAGGTTTCAAAACCGAAAACGAATCCGTCAACAGTCAATCGATATAACTGTCATTTTGACAGAAATCGCGCCACCTTGTTAACGTACTATGCAATATGAATCGTTTGATCCATTAAAGCGCAAATTAGGTTTTTTATATGCGTATACATGAATTTTTATTTGCTCGTACGGAACATAAAAGAAAACATATGCTCCGATGAGGGGCGAATACGAATTTCGATATTACTTCAATTATGTTTCAAATAAAAAGATGCGTATATTTATACACAAATTATTATTATACATCGAATATGTATTTGGTATTTTAAGGTATTTTAGAGCAAATTTCAATTTTTTTTTTTAAATTATCGGTTCTCGAACATGTGCCCAGACAACATTAACACAACGACACTGCAACATCAAACATAGAATACAAGTGAAAATTTTAGAAATATTATTATTAAAATTAAAATATATTATCAAGCATTAATTGAATCATTTAACAAAGGGTAAATTAGAATGATTTTTACATAATTTAATTATAATTACTTATAATAAAAATTAAAATGTTTGTATACTTTCTATTTTCTGCCATTATTGTTTATTAAAATATCTTTTGATAATTGCTAAGATTGTCAGTTTGATTCTTGAAATGTTGCAATAGTAGGACCAGCAATTATATCAACTATAGAATCGTGTCTATTTCTGATGAAAATTATATACTTGCTGTTTTCCAATCCTAAAAATTGACTATGACAAATATTTTTCAAAAAAGAAAAAAAAATTAAATATAAAATATACAAACGTGTTAAATAAGATATCATCTTCAATGTTTGATCTCGAGGAAAACAATGTAATAAGCTTATCAAAGAAACTTTTCGATTTGCAGCCCAAAACTCATATAATTTTAGGAGTATCTTTTGTTCGTCATCGTCCAGTCTATATTTAAATATTTTGTATAGAATCTCAAACTTTTTCCAACTTCAATTATAATGATAATATGAAATCAAAATTAAATTGAATGTAACCTGTGTTGTAACCAATTTTGAGGGATCTGCTGTTCATTTTGCTGATTTTGACTGTAACTGATTTTATCTTGTGGCAAATTGTGACAATCAGCTTTCAAATTTTCACTTTTGTTTGTATTGATTAAAAAAGTATTTTTGGCATCAAATACATTTGATCTTTTTGGGTGAAATAATAAGATAGAATTATTATTACAATTTCCTACATCATCTTTGTCACTGATTGAAGTATTTCTAGAACTAAATTTCTCTGAATTCTGAAATGACTCGTTAACAGAATTCATACCTAAATGACCACTAGAAATATTTTCTGAATATTGTCTTTCATCATATTTTTCATTCATAAAAAAACATTGATCAACGCAAACTTTTCGAGTTTTTAAATTTCTATTGAAATATTTCATCAAATTTCGATTAACATTTTGATTAAACGATGCAGGCAATTTTATTATGTTTTTTTGTTTTGCTTTATATATGTCAATAATAGTTTCTTTTCTTGTCTGTAAAGATAAAACTTAATTTAATTATGAGATATGAAATTATTAATTTTGTAAAATAGAATATTATTAATATTTTACAACCTGTTTATGCCGTAAATTATTTATTGTATTATTTTGTCTATGGCGTATATATGAAGTAGTATAACTTGTATGGAGATCAATTACTTTCCGAAATTTCTTTTTCTTCTTAGGAATATATTCAAAAGATAATTCTTCCAATTGGTTTTCTGCAAAAAAATCCTGAAAGCTTTGCCTTATGTGTCGCGAATTTTCATGCGACTGTACGTTCTATTAGGATAAAATATTTTAAATTTTTGAGCTTTATCATGTAAAAATATATTGTAATATTATGTGAATATTTCAAATTAAATGTAATTTCACAATCAGATAAAAACTATAAACTTAATTCGTTTGTATAAAGAATAACATAATAAAAAAAACTTACTGATATATTTTTCATTACTGAATTAGACAAATTTTCAAATAGAACAGTACCATCCCATGAACGATTATTGAAATTCACTAAAACATGAACGATATCATCAAAATATTGTAAACAAATCACCATATTTGTATATTGTGACGCACTTTCGATTTCAGAATTTCCAGCAGATGAATTTATACGACGCACTGCTTCTATTTCATCTCTTTCATAAGGTAAATATCTAAAATTAATAACATACGTAGTTTTTAATGTGTAACATACGTTAAAATAATTGCGCGAAACGCGTACCACATGACTATCACACAAACAAAACAATCAAAACTAAATTATCAACTAACAATAAAAAACATAAAAATGTGGGTAGAAATAAAATTTAAAAAAACTTACGTGTTTGAAGAACTGTGGCTGTTTGAATTGAATCTTTCCGTGTCGGGAAATCCAAACCACGCGGCCTTCCATGCTGATCTTAGTTTTCCTCCTTTACCCATTAATTCTTCACACCAAAACATCGTACATTGTAAAAATTATACGCTGGTTGACAATTTAGTGCTTGCGGTGTATTATTTAACGCGCAGTTGTGCCACAACACTGTCCGATCTGTCAAAAACAGGTTGCTAGTTCTGCACGTTTCTGCAATCGAATTCTCACAAATATTATAATTACAGGTATTTTTTGGATTCATTCATTTAACAATTTACATTTATTTATTTTTATTTACTCTAAAAAGATGTTTTTAGATAGAAACGAAGTTGTCGAACTTTTGTCTCAACATAACCTAAAATTAATGTTTTTTGTTCGATTTATAGGGTGATTAAGAACGCGTTTTGAAAATGGTTCGTAAATTCAAACATCATGAACAGAAACTTCTGAAAAAAGTCGACTTTATAACGTGGTCGGTCGATAATAATATAAACGAGTTGAAAGTGTTAAAAAAATTTCATATTCAACGTAGAGAAGACTACACAAAGTAATTAATATCAACATGTTTACGTTATAAAATATAAACATATATTCATGTATTTTTAAATGGATTGTAGGTACAATAAATTGTCTAGGGAAATACGTGAAATTGCAAGAAAAATAAAAGATATCGATGCTAAACATCCTTTCCGGACTGAGTCTAGCGCTCAGCTATTGGAAAAGCTTTATTCTATGGGTCTCATTAGTACGAGATGGGATCTCAGCTTAGCAGATGAAGTATCAGCTACTTCTTTTTGTCGACGCCGATTACCTGTTGTGATGTACAGAAGTAAGCTTTTTTTTAATATTTTCTTTAATCTTTCATCAATTATATCTTTATACTATTTTTTAAATATAATTACAGATAAAATGGCTGAATCCCTTAAACACGCGACGAAATTGATTCAACAAGGTCACGTAAGAGTAGGGCCGGAATTAATAAAAGATCCTGCTTTTCTTGTTACGAGATCTTTAGAAGATTTCGTTACATGGGTAGATAATTCTGCAATTAGGAAACACGTTTTAGAATACAACAACACCGTGAGTATTTTTTAACATTTTATTTAATTATATCTTTGAAACGTTCTGTGTTAATGGTTTTTATTTATTTTTCAGCGTGATGACTTTGATATTGTATAGATCGTACTTTTTATGTGTTATGCTTAATTTGATTTGGAAATCATTAACAGAACTCAACTACGTCTTGTATTGAAGGACTATATAAAAAAATGTAAACGAACCTATAAAGAATCCCAATTCACTAACTATCGGAAAAGTGTTCATAAATGATTTTATGCAATATAAATAACTTGTAAACTAAATTTATTTATAAGGAATAGATATATTTTTATATATTTTCAGTGTTTTATTATAATATTTACAAAAATATGAAAACTATTAATTTTAATTTCCACTTCACACTGAAATTAAATGATATGATCAGTAATGAAGTGTGATCTCGAACCAATGTTTTAAACGAGTATTTTTAGCGTTTAATTTTGAAAAGTATCTTTTTACTGTTCGTCATATAGTATTGAAGTGGTAAAGCTGAAGTTGCACGATATGCTAAATTTAAGTTAACACCTGTATCATGCTTTTACATTTGCTAACATCTATGCATTCTCATTCGCAGTTTGATATTTGAAATATTAAAAAATATATTTCATTCATTAATAATTTTTCATACAGTTACAATTTGGATAACAGAGGTCAGCAATTCATATATGAATTTAAATAATGACTTCATTAAATATAATTAAATGAAGTAAATGATTTTTATTTACTGCTTATTGACAAAAATACAATATACAGAAACATGAAGTACAAAATATATTGAAACCAAGCAAAAATCTATTCTTCTATAAGGAAAACTATTCAATACCATTCCAAAAATACGCGACAATATTTATTAATTTATTAAATATCAATAATTTTCAACCAAAGCAATAATAAAACATTGAAACAAATCTTTTTCTTTAAAATATTCACAATACATGAATTCATTCATATATGATTGAAAAAGTTTTCGATCCGTTCCAAATTGTAGCTTTAGTTTATGGTTGATTCGTACCCACAAGTTTTCTATATTCTGAGTGTGGATGAATAAATCGTTTGATTTAAGTAAACGTCTGGGATCGGGCAAACATTCAATCACCATTTATGTCGATAATAAAAGGCTACTTTTTAAATGTTCAGAATTTAAATGCAATTTTGGTCAGAATTTTTATCTCGTTTATCAGAATTTATTTGACATTGATCAGAATTCATATAATTCATAATTGATCAGAATCATATTTTGGTCAGAATTTTGATTAAAAAGGTCAGAATAAATATTGAATAGTCAGAATTTCAACTGGTTTTTGATTAAAATTCTGACCAAAACATGATTAAAATTCTGACCATTTAATTTTTTGCCACAGTAAAATATGTTGATATTAGAAATGAATTAAGTTGGCAACGCGCAAAATATGACTTTGACATCTGACAGTTCGCAAGGGCGGTTTTCAAATTTAGTTTCATAATGTGGTTGTCAGTTCATAGATGTGCGACAGTCATAAAACACAGCCGAAATAAGGCTTTGGTGCGATTGCTGTCTTCATCACCATTGTTGCGTGATGTTAGTCAAAACCAGCAATCGGATCCGTCACATTATGACATTATCATAGCCGGAGGTGGAATGGTGGGCTGCACATTGGCATGTGCATTAGGTAACTATTATCTATTACAGTCTATAAAACTTTTTCCATTTCGATAAGTATACTTTATGATGATAGATATTCAAAATGTAAATGGAATTGTACTTATGTAAAATATTTTCTATAGATTCTATAAATATATTTTTTTAT